>CM056057.1:118473446-118965946 GCA_029574335.1 Rana kukunoris
ATTCTGGAGGATACTCAGATTAAACCACCTGGTTGCTCTATGATGTTAAACAGAGCTCATGGGGTTATTTCATCACAACCTCCTGCGATATATCTCCTATTGATGGTGTGGTGCATCTACCATAGGTTATTTGAGAATCCTCGTAATACGTCTCAGTCTCTACAAACATATGGTATCAGGCAATCAAGAACATATCATAGTATGCAATCCAGGATGAACAGTATTCTGAGTATACAGGCTTGATACAGTAAGCTGTGGGTACTTGCGGTTTAGATGTGACCAGGTGTGCAGTTCCTTCCTGGAAAGTGGTTAGTAGCAGGTGCAGGATGCCTCTATGGTTCTGTAGATTGCCAGCTCTGTGGCCAAGCAGCAAGTCATAGATAGTAGCAGGGTCCGTGGTGTAGAACTTGGTGCTGTGAGCCTGGTGATCTCCTTAACAAGGTGAGGAACTGTGGGACTCTGGAGGAGGTCTTGGGTCTCAGATGGCGGCGAGCGTCAACTTCAATAACCAGACACCGAGCCGCCATCAGAGGAGGTTTAAATAGCCAGCCTGTCGCAGGACACACGCTGGGCGCGCTTCCGCGTTCCAGCGTGGAGCGCAGGATTCGACGGCACGTCGGAAATGACGGAATCAGGATGCTGGACGGGACGCAGGATTCGACGGCACGTCGAAAGTGTCGATAACAGGGTGCTGAATGGAGCGCAGCTGTCTAAGAATGATACAGCTGCGCTCGTTCTGTACAAAGTAACGCCGATGGTGTTACATACTCCCCTCCTCAAGGGGGTCCCAAATATACACCCAGAAGGTGATGGTCGATCAGGGTATCTGCAGTGGAATTGATTGACGAGCCGGGGAGCATGAATGTCGGAGGAATCTACCCAGGAGTCATCAAGATGGCTATAACCCTTCCAACGGATTAAATATTGCAGGGAAGATCCATGCCTCCTGGAATCTAGAATTTTCTGTACCTCATATTCAGTCTCACCGAGAACCTCAACAGGAGAAGGGGGTTGAGGGTCTCTGTTAGGGAACGGATTAGGAGTGAAAGGCTTAATAAGTGAGACATGGAAAGAAGGATGTATCTTCCAATCCGGAGGTAGAAGTAGTTTAACGGTATTGTTGTTGATGATATGTGAAATGGAGAATGGACCAGTGAATTGGCGACCGAGTTTTCTTTTCTTTTTTTTTTTTTTTTTAAAGTGTATTTTTGTGCGTGAACTCGAGAGAGAGGAGCCGGACTGCAGGAGTTGGGAGTAGGCAGACCCTCCCCCCGGAGGCAATCGCCATCCTTCTCCATGCCCCTGGTGGCAATGGCGGGTGTGAAGGGGGGCCTCCCACTCACACCCCGCCCTACCTGCTCCTCTTGGGAGCCCAACTGGGGCCCAACAGGACCCCAATGGGGCAGAGGGACTCCCCCTATGAGGGAGTGAGGGGGCCTAGCCCACCCAGCCAGCCCCATAGGTCCTTCGCCTCTCTTTATTTTAGGAGACCGCATGGCCAAAGTGCATGTGTTTTAAACCAATTTAGTGTGCGTGCAAGTGTGGTGGTTTTTTGGGGGGGGGGTGGGCGTACTAAGCACAGGCGTACCTTGCATAGCACACCCACCGGGAGCCGGGCTGAGACCACCAAACTCAATTCACATGTAGCCGAGACCGGGATCCGAACCCTTGGCTGCAGAGGTGAATGGCTTGTCAGCGCAGTGCCAATCACGTTGAGCCGACCGAGTTTTCTTGAAGGGATATTAAGACGTAGATTTTGAGTGGAGAGCCAAACCAAATCTCCAACTTTGTATTTAGGAGGTGTAGTTCTGCGGGAGTCATAATACTTCTTTTGTCTTTGTTGTGCTGTAGTAAGATTAGAATGGAGTATTCGTAGGGTCCTCTTCAATGTGGAGAGGTAATGTTCTACAGCGGGAACATTGTTAGGGAGAACGGAGACTGGAGCAGATTTGGGGTGGAACCCATAGTTTGCATAAAAAGGAGAGAATCCGGAGGAAGAACTGGAAGCGTTATTATACGCAAATTCGGCATGAGGAAGAAACTGAAGCCAGTCGTCCTGTAGATGGGTGCAATAACAGCGTAAATACTGTTCCAGTGTTTGGTTTACTCGTTCTGTTTGTCCGTTTGTTTGCGGATGATAAGCAGTGGACATTCGATGATCAATTTGCAAGGCCTGGCAAAGGGCTCTCCAGAATTTAGAAATGAATTGAGTGCCTCTGTCCGAGATAATCTGGGAGGGCAACCCATGTAGCTTAAGTACATTCTGAAGGAAGGCTTGTGCAGTCTCTAGAGCAGTTGGTAGACTTTTTAATGGGATGAAGTGAGCCATCTTTGTTAATAAATCTACTGTAACTAGAATTGTGTTGGCACCTTGAGACCTGGGGAGATCGACAATAAAATCCATAGAGACCACGTCCCAGGGTCTTTCAGGTATTGGGATTGAAGTAAGGAGTCCGTAAGGTGGCTTCCTGGAATGTTTGTTGGAGGCACATATCACGCAGGAATTGACATAATCACTGACTGTCTGTGAAAGCTTGGGCCACCAGTAATTTCTTTTAATTAAATGAATGGTTTTACTTATTCCTGGATGACCTGCCAGAGGAGCATCATGAAGTTGTTTGAGAAGTAGAGGTTGTAAAGAGGCGGGCACGTAGATCTTATTGTTGTAGGTAAATAACCCGTTAGGTTCCTTTTTGAGACCCTGGGGCATTAGGGGTACCTCGCTAGGGAGAGATTGGATCAGTAAATCCAAGAAAGGAACAGATGCTCCAATGAATCGATCAGGTGGAATAATAGAAAGGGGAGGCGTTTCAATTGTCTGGTTGTCATGCATACGTGACAACGAGTCAGCCTTGACATTTTCTGTACCAGGACGATAGGAGATGTTGAAGTCGAACCTATCAAAGAATAGACTCCACCTGACTTGGCGGGCAGAAAGGGTTTTACAGGCCCTCAAATGTTGCAAATTGCGATGATCGGTGAGGATGGTAATGGGGTGTTTGGAACCTTCCAAGAGATGTCTCCAATTACTTAGGGCATCCTTTATAGCAAGGAGTTCTTTTTCCCCAATGGGGTAATTCTTTTCGGCAGGTAATAATGTCCTGGAGTAAAAGGCTACCGGATGTAGAGGTTCAGATGATGAAGCTTGTGGGAGAGTACAGCTCCCAAAGCAAAATGCGAGGCATCTACCTCTAAGGTGAAATGGTAAAGTGGGTTAGGAAGTTGTAAGATTGGTGCGGATGTGAAACTGAGCTTCAGAAGGTCAAAAGATTTCTGTGCCTGATCAGACCAGGAAAAAGGCGTCTTACTACTAGTGAGATTGTTTAATGGTTTCACGATCGTAGAGAAGTCCTTAATGAATTTTCTGTAGTAGTTTGAGAATCCGAGAAAACGTTGTAGAGCCTTCCTGGAGTGGGGAACAGGCCAGGATAATATGCACTGTACCTTTGATGATTCCATCTGTATTCCGTTTGGGGTAATTAGATATCCCAGGAAAGAAATGCTGCGCTGACTGAAAACACACTTTTCAAGTTTGACATATAAAGAGTGTGTTCTCAAACTGGCCAAAACCCAGCGTACATGTTTGATGTGTTCTTCGGGAGAATCTGAATAGATTAAAATGTCATCCAAATAAATCACAACACAAACGTCGAGCAAATCTCGCAAAATGTCGTTGATGAAATATTGGAAGGTTGCAGGTGCGTTGCATAACCCAAAGGGCATTACGGTGTACTCGTAGAGGCCATAGCGTGTTTTAAAAGCTGTTTTCCACTCGTCACCGGATCGAATTCTTATGAGATTATAGGCACCCCTCAGATCTAATTTAGTGAAGATCTTTGAGGTCTGGAGTCGTTCGATGAGTTCTGGAATTAATGGTAGTGGATATCTGTTCTTTATAGTAATGCTATTGAGTGCACGGTAGTCGATAATTGGTCGGAGTGAGCCGTCTTTATTTTTTACGAAGAACATGGCTGCACTCGCTGGAGAGGTTGAAGGTCTGATAAAACCTTTCTTGAGGTTTTCATCGATATAATCCTTGAGGTGTACAAGTTCAGGATGGGATAATGGATAAATCCGAGCAGTTGGGATCGGTGCGTCAGCTATAAGATCTATGGGGCAATCATAGATCCTGTGTGGGGGGAGCAAGTTTGCCTTGGTTTTGCTAAAAACGTCGGCGAAATCATGTAGATAAGGTGGAAGATCAGGAGGGTAGATCTCTGTGAAAGAGATAGAACAATTAGGATAACAGTTCTCTTTACAGAAAGAGGATTGTAAGGTTAAGGAACTAGTAGACCATTGGAAAGTAGGCTGATGAAGACGTAACCAAGGTAATCCGAGAATTATTGGAAATAGAGGTGATTGGATGACGTCAAAAATGAGGCTCTCAGTATGACCTGGAGCGCAAGTCACCCAAAGGGGTGAGGTTTGGAATGTAATTGGACCTGTGGGAGAACTGGAACCATCAATGAAAGTGAGTGACACAGGGGTTTGCTTAATCACACAAGGGATTTTATTAGATTCTACAATCTTAGAGTCAATAACGTTTCCACAGGCTCCAGTGTCAACCATTGCTTCAATGGAGAACCTTTCTTGCTCCCACTGTAATGTAAGAAGAATATAATGTAACGATTAGAAATTGTACCAGTGAAATTAAATTTGTTTTTGTGGTGATCTTTACCTTCCGAGTTCCTCTTAAGAAGGGGACAGGTGGATACAACGTGGTCAGGAGCAGAACAGTACATACAGAGGTTTTGGTCTCTGCGGCGTTGTTTCTCCGCTGTGCTTAAAGGACCTTTAATCGCACCAAGTTCCATCGGAAGCTCCTTGGGGGGAGATCTGGCTCTGCTGAAAGGTGAAGGAAAAAACGCATTGGCACGTTCAGCTCTTCTCTCTCGAATACGTCGATCTATGGTAATGGATAGTTGCATGAGATCCTCTAGGGATGGTGGAAGATCTACACGTGCGATTTCGTCTTTCAAAGTTTCTGTCAGGCCTAGCCGAAATTGGTTCCTGAGTGCGATATCTGACCACTGGGTCTCTCGGCACCAACATTTGAATTCAGAAATGTAGTCCTCCACTGGTCTTTTCCCTGTTTGAGATTTCTGATGGAATTTTTCAGCAGTCAACTGTTTATTGGGATCCTCATAAAGGAGGGACATTTCTGCGAGAAAAGTGTCCAGGGCTCCAAGAGGAGATCCTCCGGGTGTTCTTAAAATTCTCGGTTCACCCCTGAGGTATGAGATGATGGTGAGAATTCTAATCCTATCAGTATAGTAAGTAAGGGGACGTAGCTCGAACATCAAGCGACAAGAGCTGATGAATTGCCCGGAAAAGTTTCCTATCGCCAGAAAAAGGTTTCTGGGAGTACAGACCTTGGGTTCTGGTCTCTCTCTAACCTGAGCAAGGTTCTGCTGGCGGAGAGCTTCATTTTCTAGGCGGAATTCAGTTAAAGAATTAGTTAGGGTATCTACCCTTTGAGTGAGTCCCAGTAGATGATTCGCTAAATCAGCGGATCCAGCTAATATATATATAGGGTCTGGTTTATTCTGTAACGGCTACGCCGTCACCATGAAATAGGAGATGAAATGGTAATTATTTTATTCTGGAGGATACTCAGATTAAACCACCTGGGTTGCTCTATGATGTTATAAACAGAGTCTCATGGGTTATTTCATCACAACCTCCTGCGATATATCTCCTATTGATGGTGTGGTGCATCTACCATAGGTTATTTGAGAATCCTCGTAATACGTCTCAGTCTCTACAAACATATGGTATCAGGCAATCAAAGAATATATCATAGTATGCAATCCAGGATGAACAGTATTCTGAGTATAACAGGCTTGATACAGTAAGCTGTGGTACTTGCGGTTAGATGTGACCAGAGGTTGCATTTCCTTCCTGGAAAGTGATTAGTAGCAGGTGCAGATGCCTCTATGGTTCTGTAGATTGCCAGCTCTGTGGCCAAGCAGCAAGTCATAGATAGTACAGGGTCCGTAGTGTAGAACTTGGTGCTGTGAGCCTGGTGATCTCCTTAACAAGGTGAGGAACTGTGGGACTCTGGAGGAGGTCTTGGGTCTCAGAATCTCGCAGGATTCGACGGCACGTCGGAAATTACGGAATCAGGATGCTGGACGGGACGCAGGATTCGACGGCACGTCGAAAGTGTCGATAACAGGGTGCTGAATGGAGCGCAGCTGTCTAAGGGTGATACAGCTGCGCTCGTTCTGTACAAAGTAACGCCGATGGTGTTACAAATTCCCAGGAGAGGGCTCAGCGCTCTCTCTTTCTCTCTTCCACATGGATTTTTCAAAGAAAGGACTACTACATGCTTCTCTGAAAGATATGAACCTGGTTAGCCTGCATTTGTTAGTTAGGGTTGACTCTGTTTTATATACTGTTGAACTGTGCTGCTGAATGCCAAGTAAAGTTTCATAACGATTTCAAGCCTGGTCTGAAGTTATTCAAAGGGGTGCATAGTGGTACATGGCATATCAGAAGAACAGGGCCTGTAAGAACACACACAGGTGTAATGAAAACAAGGCCACTACAAAGGGTTAACTCGCAGAAGAGTCAGGGCAGGAGAGTAGGTTCTATTGGGAATGCACAGCAGCTTGTCAATAAGTGTGGTACCTGGTGAAGGTGACAGGTTTGCTGGTAGCATGGGGACAGTTAACTGGCTTCCTTCCTATCAGTTTGTTCCCCAACAGCAACTGGAACTGAACCCGCGGTACAGATATGCCACAAACCTAGCTGCATGGTATGGAAGAGTGAAAGAGTAAGTGAGAACAAGCACGAGGTCTACGGTGGGACCCCCATTCTGTCACTGGGAGTAATGTGGCAGAGGTAGGAAGGACTCGTGGAGAAGGCACAGGTTCAGCAGTGTCCCTATTAAATTCAACATACACAAGGAGGGTGTGTAGTACCCAAGGGACTCCGTACATATAACTACTGTATAACTACTGTACACAACCATCAGACCAAAACAGCCCAGCAGACATGTCCGATGAAAATGATCCGTCGGACCGTTTTCATCGGATAAGTTTGATCGTGTGTACAGGGCCTAAGGGTTGCAATAAAGCATCATTGCATTGGGGTTGATGTACTTATTGTAAGGTGTAAACTGTGTGTACACATATGTAGCATTATCCCCATAGGAGCTGCTGGATGTTTGGGCGGCACATTACCTTATGGCTCCTCTGAATCCCTAGGGGTGAGTGATGCGTATTGCATATAGTAGAAGTAAAGGAATGTCCACGACAGGTGCTCTTTGCTGTGCTCTTTATTACCCAGCCGGGTAAAAACAGTAAACTTGTGGTGAGGAAAGTAAAGTTGAAGAAGAACGGAGAATAGAAGATTCAGGCTGGGGAAACAGTCCTGCTCCCAAGCGTAACACTTCTCTTAGATGAGTTTAGCCTGGATCTCCTTCAACTTGTCGCCCAGGTATCGACTGACAGGTGATCAATCCCTAATCTCAGTGTCCGGCTACCTCGATCCCCGGTGGTTTGTCCAGGCCCTTCCCTTTTAGAACCCCAGGGTCTCAATAGCGCTCCCACCGAACAGCAGTACAGCTTGGAATCCTCAAAGGTGGGAATCCAGTCACTCACTGGGTCCCCCCGTCGCTGTTCAGATGCTCCGGGACAGCATGGCTCCGGTACCAGGAACACAGTGTGGCACGCATGCCCCGGCCAGGTAGGCCATAACGCCTGGGCGTCGTGATGTGGCCACCCTAAAGGTGGGTGCCACACTAGACGAAGAAGACCCAGATACAAGAAATACAAGAAGACACAGAACCAATGGCGTCTGTCTCATAAATACCCCTCCCCAGCATGCACAGCGAGGTCAAACCCTCCTGATTGGCTGCTGGGAAAAAACACCCAAACCTTGACACCTGCAGCACCAGGGTTGGAAGAACACCCCTGTCAGAGAACCAAACGTGGAAGAACTAACAGACTTGTCATGCACGGACCAACAAGCATGTTGCGCATGCGCGCGCAGACGCGCGCACACGCGCACACGCACGCAAGTACGCACACGCACGCAAGTACGCACACGCGCGCGCGCACACGAGCAACAACGCTGTGAATTCAGTATTCTTCACCACGCATGCGCGCGCACCGGTAGGCACGCAATGCGGGCGGGACTCCTGGCGTCAGTGCCCTATTTAAGGCTTGCTGCAGCAGCGACCAACTGCTGCATGATCTTCAGCCTTTGTTATGATCCTAAGTTCCTTGCTCCTGTTTCTTGGTGTTCCTGTTCCTGTTGACGACCCGGCTTGCCTGACCAGACTTCTCCGTGCATGACCCCTGGCTTGTCTCTCGGCTTATCCTTTTGTCTTGTCCCGGTCGGCTTGTTCCAGCAGATAACCTGCAGCTAACCTTCGGACCTGTTCCAGTCTCCTCCTGCTCCCCCGTGCCTGACTACCGGCTTGGCTCCTGACTCCGCCCCTGGGTTTTCCTGCCAGTCTTCTTCATCTGGTACTTCCGTGGTACCCGTGGTCTGACTACGTATCCTGGTGTACAGCTGATCCTCAACATCACTAAGCAAGTCTCAGCTGGCAACCCTTGCATCTTTGGGCCGAGCACCCCATGCGTTACCTCCAGGGGGCGCTCTGCACTTGGTCGTACGGGAAGCCCTCTCAGCACTTCGGCCTCGGGTAAGGTACGTGACAGTATCATGCAGCCAGAAGTGTTAGAGGCCGACAGAGGTGCTTCCCTGCTTGAGACTCTGTGCCAGCGGGTCGCAGCCCTTACGCAAGCGGTGACGAGCCTACAGGACCGTTATTCACAGCAAGAAAGCGGCCTTCCGAATCAGATGATGTTTCCTCCTCCGGAGCCCCGTGTACCCATTCCAGAACGCTTCTCAGGCGACCGAAAGAAGTTCAGAGCTTTCAAAGTCTCCTGTAGCCTGTACCTGACCCTGCAGCCAAGAACTTTTTCCCTAGAAACTGTTAAAGTGGGGTTCGTTATCACTTTGCTGTCTGAGGGACCTCAATCCTGGGCTCATCAGTTGTGGGAACAAAAGAACCCTGTCATCAACACTTTGGACTCCTTTTTCGAAGCTATGGCCACTTTATATGATGATCCTCTACGTCCAGCCACCGCAGAGGCAGCCCTCCATGCCCTACGACAAGGGCCACGCCCTGTAGAGGACTATACTGTGGACTTTCGTAATTGGGCTTCAGACACGGGATGGAACGAGGCCGCCCTCAGGCACCAATTCCGCCTAGGCCTGTCCGACCCTATTAAGGACGAATTAGCACGAATGGAGGCCCCTGCCACCTTGGAGGGGCTCATTCGACTGGCCATTCAACTGGACAGGCGCCTGCGGGAGCGACTGTCTGAACGTGCCTGCCGGCCTTCTCACTTACAGTCTACGGCCCTAGCCGCTCACGCGCCCTCCTCTTCAGTCATGACCAATAGGGGGCCTATGCAGGTTGGTATGGTTCGCCCTGCCCTGACTCCCAATGAAAGACTTCATCGCCGACAGGCGAATCTCTGTTTCTATTGCGGAGCAGCCGGACATTTTCTCTCCAGTTGTCCAACCCGGCCCTGTAGGCCCTCTCCCCGCAACCTGTTGCATCTCAGAGTCCCGAGACCCTCCTCCACTCACCTGGTTCTTCATGTTACTTTACAGTTGGCAGAAGGAGAGGTCAGATTCCCAGCCATAATCGACTCCGGAGCTTGTAGTTGTTTTTTGGACATTTCCGTTGCTAAGGACTACCAGATTCCTCTGCGGAACAAGGAACAAAGACTTGAGATTCATTTGGCCGATGGATCGATACCTTGTTCTGGGCCTGTTACCCAAGAGGACTATAAGAAATACTATGACAGGAAGAAGAGGGAGAGTCCGACTCTGGAAGTAGGAGACAAGGTTTGGCTTGCTATTTAAACCTCAAACTGTCCTGCCCGTCCCGGAAACTGGGCCCTAGGTTCATTGGTCCTTTTGAAATTAAGAGAAAAATTAATCCTGTGGCCTTTGAATTGTCCCTGCCGAACTCTTATAAGATTCATCCAGTCTTTCACATCTCACTTCTCAAACCAGCCATTACCGGTCCCTTTCCTGAAAGAGAAGATCCACCTCCACCTCCAGTTACAGTGGGTGAGGACACGGAATTTGAGGTGGAAGCCATTTTGGATAGTCGGAAAAGGGGTAGACAAACCCAATATCTAGTAAAATGGAAGGGCTATCCTCTCGAAGAAAGCTCTTGGGAACCTGCAAAGGATGTTCATGCCCCTAAACTGTTGTCCGAATTCTTCAGAAGGCACCCAGAGAAGCAAGTACGTTTGGGCATCCGGAGGCTGCCCCTGAGGGGGGGGCACTGTCAGAGAACCAAACGTGGAAGAACTAACAGACTTGTCATGCACGGACCAACAAGCATGTTGCGCATGCGCGCGCAGACGCGCGCACACGCACGCAAGTACGCACACGCACGCAAGTACGCACACGCGCGCGCACACGAGCAACAACGCTGTGAATTCAGTATTCTTCACCATGCATGCGCGCGCACCGGTACGCACGCAATGCGGGCGGGACTCCTGGCGTCAGTGCCCTATTTAAGGCTTGCTGCAGCAGCGACCAACTGCTGCATGATCTTCAGCCTTTGTTATGATCCTAAGTTCCTTGCTCCTGTTTCTTGGTGTTCCTGTTCCTGTTGACGACCCGGCTTGCCTGACCAGACTTCTCCGTGCATGACCCCTGGCTTGTCTCTCGGCTTATCCTTTTGTCTTGTCCCGGTCTGCTTGTTCCAGCAGATAACCTGCAGCTAACCTTCGGACCTGTTCCAGTCTCCTCCTGCTCCCCCGTGCCTGACTACCGGCTTGGCTCCTGACTCCGCCCCTGGGTTTTCCCGCCAGTCTTCTTCATCTGGTACTTCCGTGGTACCCGTGGTCTGACTACGTATCCTGGTGTACAGCTGATCCTCAACATCACTCAGCAAGTCTCAGCTGGCAACCCTTGCATCTTTGGGCCGAGCACCCCCTGCGTTACCTCCAGGGGGCGCTCTGCACTTGGTCGTACGGGAAGCCCTCTCAGCACTTCGGCCTCGGGTAAGGTACGTGACAACCCCAGAGTAACAGAATAGCCTACAGCACAGCCAAGCTGAGACAGAAACCCTGTTTTGCACTTAACAATCTGGATCAGGAGCTGGAGAGGCCACTCACCCTGGAGGAGCTGTGGGAGGCGGCTACCTCTTTCCCCACGTGTAAAGCCCCGGGTGATGATGGAATACCAATGGAGGTGTATACTCGGCATGGGGAGGTGATGTTGCCCAAGTTACTTGAGGTGTTTAACTCCTCGTTTGACTCGGGTGCCTTGCCCCCTTTCATGACGAGGGCGAACATTATTCTACTACTAAAGGCGGGCAAGGATCCCCTGGATCCTGGGTCATATAGACCTATTTCGCTCCTACAAAGCGACGTCAAAATCCTGGCGAAGGTGCTGGCCATACGGGTTAACAAAATTATTTTGTCTATCATACACCCCGACCAGGCGGGTTTCATGCCGCGTAAATCCACTGCGACGAACCTTCGGCGGTTATATCTGAATATGCAGACTCCCTCGGATTCCGCCGGTAACAGGGCAATGTTGTCGCTTGACGCCAACAAGGCCTTCGACAGTGTCGGCTGGCAGTACCTCTGGGCGGTACTGAGCAGGTTTGGCTTCGGCCCTAGATTCCTGAGGTGGGTCCGACTCCTGTATGCTACACCAAAGGCGGCCATACGTATGTCAGATAGGATGTCCCATGCTTTTGCTCTGGGCAGGGGGACCAGGCAGGGTTGTCCCCTGTCCCCCCTGCTCTTTGCCTTGGCTATTGAGCCCCTTGCGGCCCTGGTGAGGAGCTGCGAGGCGGTCCGGGGATTTAGATATGGTGATATACACGAAAAAATCATGTTGTATACTGATGACATGCTTCTCTTTTTAGAGGATGCGGATGAGTCCTTGCGGCAGGTCATGACCATCATCACTGACTTTGGCCGATTTTCGGGTCTTACCATTAATTGGACAAAGTCGGCCCTGATGTTCCTAGACGGGGCGCCCGCATCCGGGAGTGGCCCTTCATGCTTGGTCCCTGTAGTGCCGTCTTTTAAGTATCTGGGGGTCTGGATATTCCCCATAATAACAGAATACTGCAAATTGAATGTGTACCCCTGCTGTCCAAATTCAGGAAAAAGATCCAAATATGGAACAGATTGAAAATGTCACTAGCTGTTACGTACCTGGGTGTGAGCCTGAAGCGTGGAGGGAGACCTCCCGTACAACCCCGGCTCAGAGACCACTGGAGTGGAGACAGTGATGGTAAGAGCACGGTGAAGTAAGGGTGTCCGCTCTGGTGTTATCGCTGATGAAGCTGGAACCACTGGACAGGAAGCCGGTGATGCAGGACAGCAGGCTGGAGAATACAGGTGCGGATCAGCAGAGCAGCCTCAGCGGGTCAGCAGAGCAGCAGACGTAGATCAGCGGAGTCAGACAAGCCGGGTCATACACTTGGAGCAGTCAGCATAAACAGTAGGCGGAAGAATAGTCAGAGTTCAGGCCGGGTCCAGGCAACGGGTAATCAGGCAGAATACAAGCAGAGTCGACAAGCCGGAGTCAGGATTGGAGAAGGAAACAGAGTCAGGAAGCAGGGTCAGATACTGGAACGGAATGCCTAATGCAATAACAGAACCACGGGGAACGTATGCAGATCAAGCCGCGATGTGCAGCATACTGGCAGTGTCTTTTATAGGCAGCAGGACGCTGCGTATGACGTGCACCTAACGTGCGCCTAACGTGCGCGCATGCGCGCAAACACGCGCAACGGCTGTGTTACATGCACGCGCCTAGGTGCGTGCACGCCCACGGAAGCGGGCAGAATGTCCCTGACAGTGCTTAGTTCTCCCCTTATTTTCCTATCAAACATCCTTTTACTGGCTGCTTGCGTTTTGGTCAGAGCTTCTTGTAGAATCTTATTGTTACGAGTAAGAAAATCAACGGTGTCTTGGACTGCTGGGACTGTTGTATCAAGGATAAGGTCGGGTAGAAAGGTCGGGTGGAATCCATAGTTGGCAAAAAACGGAGACTGGCCTGTGGCCGAGTGGCTGGCATTATTAAAAGCAAACTCTGCCAAGGGTAGTAATTCTACCCAGTCGTCCTGAACAAAGGAAGTGAAGCATCGGAGGTATTGTTCGAGGGTTTGGTTCGTCCTCTCAGTTTGCCCATTGGTCTGGGGGTGGTAGGCCGAGGACATGGACAGTTCAATCTTCAGAAACTTGCATAATTCCTTCCAGAAACGAGAGGTGAACTGCACCCCTCTATCTGATACGTCTGCGGGGACCCCATGTAACCTTACTATCTCCTTAATAAAGACCTGGGCGGTCTCCATGGCAGAGGGCGTGCTTTTCAATGGTATGAAGTGGGCCATCTTAGATAGTCGGTCAACCACTACAAAAATGGCTGAGCAACCCTCTGACGGGGGAAGTTCCACTATGAAGTCCATAGCAATCATTTTCCAAGGACGGTCAGGGATCGGTAAAGGCCTGAGCAAACCCCAGGCCTTGCCTCTGGTGGTCTTGCTACGGGAACAGGTGGCACATGAACTGATATACTCCCTGCAGTCCTTTTCCAGATCCGGCCACCATAATGTGCGCTGGACCAGTTCTAGAGTCTTGTGTATCCCAAAATGGCCTGCCAAGGGATGGTCATGACACAGATTTAAGGTTTCTTCACAGTAAGAGCTGTGAAAATGTGGAACAGACTCCCTCCAGAGGTGGTTCTGGCCAGCTCAGTAGATTGCTTTAAGAGAGGCCTGGATTCTTTCCTAAATGCACATAATATAACTGAGTACTAAGTTTTGTAGGTAAAGTTGATCCGGGGTAAATCCGATTGCCTTTCGGGGGATCAGGAAGGAATTTTTTCCCCTCCAGTAGCAAATTGGATCATCGCTCTGCTGGGGTTTTTTGCCTTCCTCTGGATCAACTGTGGGTATGGAGTTGGGTGTATGGGAGGATGTACTGTGTTTTACTTTGTTTTATTTTTATTTATTTTTATGGTTGAACTGGATGGACTTGTGTCTTTTTTCAACCTGACTAACTATGTAACTATGTAACTGTAGCTTGGACTTCTTCTGGCACAAAAATGTTGTCGTTCTTCCACAGTAACCCCTCTTTGGGCAAAAGGGTGACTCCAGGGGGCTCAGGCGCACCTACAGAAACTTGTTTTTTAGGCTCGACATCAGGCTAGTTTGCAACAGTAAGAAGTTACCTTCCGATAGTATGGTATCTGGTGCTGACACTTCCTTTGGATCATCGAACATGCGGGACAGGGCATCTGGTTTGGTGTTCTTGGAGCCTGGACGGTAAGTAATGTGGAATGAAAACCTAGAGAAAAATAATGCCCATCGTGCCTGGCGCGGTCTCAGACGTTTCGCGGCCCTCAGGTACTCCAGGTTCTTATGATCTGTATAGATGAGTATGGGGTGTGCTGCTCCCTCCAACAGGTACCTCCACTTCTCCAGGGCGGATTTAATGGCCAGGAGCTCCCGGTCCCCCACATCGTAGTTCTTCTCAGATGGGGTGAGCTTACGGGAGAAGAAGGCTATTGGGTGCATCAAGTCCTTAAGACCCTGACGTTGGGAAATGACAGCTCCCACTGCTGTCTGTGAGGCGTCTACCTCAAGTAAATAGGGTAGAGTTGGGTCAGGGTGACTCAGAATGGGGCAGATGTGAAATGTCCTTTTAGGTTTGTGAAAGCGGCCTGTGCCTCGGGGGTCCAGCGGAACCGGACATGTTGCTTTGTTAGCTGTGTAATCGGGGAAATAATAGCAGAGAACCCCTTAATAAACCTTCGGTAGAAATTGGCAAAGCCCACAAAGCATTACACCCCTTTTTTGTCTGAAGGTGCGGCCAGTCCAGGATAGCTGAAACCTTTTGTGGATCCATCTTGAACCCCTCTGTTGAGATCACTAGGCCCAGAAACTGAATGCTCTGTCGTTCAAACTCACATTTTTCTGGTTTTGCATAGAGTCCATGTTGGCGGAGACTACAGAGTACATTTTTGACATGTCTTCGGTGCTGCTTAAGGGAAGAGGAGAAAATTAAAATATCATCCAGATAAACGATTACATAAATGTCTAGACAATCTCTGAAAATGTCATTCACTAGATGCTGAAATGTTGCAGGGGCGTTGCATAGGCCGAAGGGCATCACTAAATATTCATAATGGCCAAACCTAGTATGAAAGGCCGTCTTCCACTCATCCCCTGCGTGGATGCGTACCAGGTTGTATGCCTCCCGCAGGTCTAACTTGGTGAATACAGAGGAAGTCCTGAGTCTTTGGAAAAGTTCGGGAACCAGGGGCAGAGGGTACCGGTTTTTAACCGTAATCTTATTCAATTCCCTGTAGTCCACACAGGGCCGAAGGGAATGGTCTTTTTTTTCTACAAAAAATATTCCTGCTCCTGCTGGGGAGGTAGAAGGGCGGATGAAGCCCCTCTTTAAGTTTTCATCAACGTATTCTTTCAGAACCTCTAGTTCCCGCTCAGACAAGGGGAAGATCCGTCCGAACGGAATCTCGGCACCAGGTAGAAGTTCGATTGGACAATCGTACGGACGGTGGGGTGGCAGGACTTCAGCCCCTCTCTTGCTAAAAACGTCCAGAAATTCGTGGTATTGTTGGGGTACTGCAGCGCGTTGATTCGGGACCCATCTGCCAGGAAGATGGAAAGACCCTGAGTTTTGGGTTGAAGTGGGATGTGTTGCCGAGCTGCAAAGTCCAGATCAATAAAACAACTACATGGCCCTGAGTCTATTATTGCAGTAACTGGTATGGTTCTTTCTGGTAAATGAAGCAGAATAGGTAAGTCCAGGTGAGTGGCCTTGGCAGGGGTCGGTTCAAAACTGGAAGAGGAGGTAGCCAAGGTCTTTCGTAGCTTAACAGGGCAAGTGGAAACATAGTGGCCAGCCCTTCCGCAGTACATACACAGATAGTTCTGCTGCCGGCGAAGTCGTTCCTTCGCGGATAACGAATGTCTTATTAGTCCAAGCTGCCCGGGTTTGGTGGTAGCAGCAGTCCGGTGAGAGGATGAGGAACTCCTGGAAGCCGTTTTAGCACTGGCAGAGTAGGCGGGGACTGGTGTCCGGGGAAGCATCCAAGTTGGACCAAGTTGCAGAGTGGTTCTTTCAGTTCTGCGCTCCCGTAGCCGTCGATCTATCTGAATAGACAAGGAGATTAAGGACTCTAAGGCATCAGGAACACCGATCCGGGCCAGTTCATCCTTCAAGTTCTCGGAGAGACCAAGACGGAACCGATGCCGAAGTGCCGCTTCATTCCACTGGGTGTCCGCGCTCCAGCGTCTAAAGTCAGTCACATAGTCCTCGAAGGCTCGGTGGCCTTGCTGGAGTGTGTGGAGGGCAGCCTCGGCAGTGGCAGTACGCTGAGGGTCGTCATAAAGCCAGGCCATGGCATCAAAGAAGGATGACAGAGAATCAAGAGCTTCATGACGAGTTTCAAGTAGGTGATGGGCCCAGGTCTGGGGTTCCCCTTGCAGCAGGGCGATAACGAAGCCCACTCTGGTGACTTCAGAAGAGAAGGTCCGAGGTAACAGCGAAAAGTAAAGTTCACATGCGTTACGGAAAGCCCGGAATTCGCTTCGGGTCCCAGAAAACTTCTCGGGAAGAGGAACCCTAGGTTCAGGGAATGATATCGCTGGGGATAAGTCTGTATAGTTAGCCAGGGTCTGTGTCTGCTTATCTACCCGGACACGACTATCCTGAAGAGATTTCACAACTTGAGTGAGGGCTGTGAGATGTTGAACGACATTGTCCATAAGTGAGGTCCCTCCTTCAGGCTCAGACATGGCGGCTTGATACTGCTACGTACCTGGGTGTGAGCCTGAAGCGTGGAGGGAGACCTCCCGTACAACCCCGGCTCAGAGACCACTGGAGTGGAGACAGTGATGGTAAGAGCACGGTGAAGTAAGGGTGTCCGCTCTGGTGTTATCGCTGATGAAGCTGGAACCACTGGACAGGAAGCCGGTGATGCAGGACAGCAGGCTGGAGAATACAGGTGCGGGTCAGCAGAGCAGCCTCAGCGGGTCAGCAGAGCAGCAGACGTAGATCAGCGGAGTCAGACAAGCCGGGTCATACACTTGGAGCAGTCAGCATAAACAGTAGGCGGAAGAATAGTCAGAGTTCAGGCCGGGTCCAGGCAACGGGTAATCAGGCAGAATACAAGCAGAGTCGACAAGCCGGAGTCAGGATTGGAGAAGGAAACAGAGTCAGGAAGCAGGGTCAGATACTGGAACGGAATGCCTAATGCAATAACAGAACCACGGGGAACGTATGCAGATCAAGCCGCGATGTGCAGCATACTGGCAGTGTCTTTTATAGGCAGCAGGACGCTGCGTATGACGTGCACCTAACGTGCATCTAACGTGCGCGCATGCGCGCGAACGCGCGCAACGGCTGTGTTACATGCACACGCCTAGGTGCGTGCACGCCCATGGAAGCGGGCAGAACGTCCCTGACACTAGCAGGTAAAACTAACCTTATTATAATGATACTGATGCAACAACTGCTATATTTTCTTCATAACACGCCCATTGTCATTACCCTTAAAATATTCAGAGTAGTAAATTCTCTCTTCAGGCAGGTGTTGTGGCACACCAAAACCCCTAGGATAAAATTAGAACAATTGCAGCGCTCGAAGGAAGGGGGGGCCTCGCTCTACCTAATCCCTGGATATACTACTTGGCGGCACAGCTTCAGCACTTGATAGGGGACATGGGACCACCACCCATGTCTGCGGCAGCTAGGCTTATGCTGCGGGGCTCGGGGGCAGCCACGATACATGAGGGGTTGGAGGCTCGTAAATTTCAGAAACCCAATAAACGTATGCCGACGTATGCTCTTGTTCAGAAGGTGTGGAATAAGGCTAAGCAGCTTCAAAAGGTAGAGGGATTCACTGAGTTCAGCCCTATCTGGGAAAATGACTCCTATGAGGAGCTGGCCATGATTGAGCAGGGACATAGGTGGAGTTCTTTTGGGGTCACGCACCTTAAACATGTCTTTCGAGGAGGGACGCTACTTCCTTTCAGTGAGTTACGGTCTAGGTTTAAGTTGCCGCACACTATGCAGTTCTACTACCTACAGCTGCAGCACGCAGCGAGGGCTCAGGGGGCAGCTGTGGAGTGAACCCAATCCCCCACGCCGGTTTTCCATATATTAGGTACTGCACAGGACACCAAGGGTATGATTTCACAATGTTATAACATGCTATTGTCATCATTTCTGGAGGGGCATCCCATGAGGGCGGTGGATCAGTGGGAGGCAGACCTGGGGCCCATTGAGGGGGAGTTGTGGGAGGAGGCACTACAGGCCGTGAATACCTGCTCGTTAAATGTGTCACAGAGGGTCTCCCAGTTGTATATACTGCTCAGTATATACTTTTATTGTTAAACTCTTCAGAATGGGCTGGACCCCCGATTCGCTGTGCGGACGCTGTGGGGCGGCCCAGGGAGATCTGATTCACCTACTCTGGCGTTGCCCCAAGCTGCATAGATACTGGACGGAGGTCTTGGCTACGCTGAATTCAGTGTTCCGGACCAACGTTCCACAGGACCCACTTTGTTGCTTACTGGGTTGTTCTGGGGGAGGCGATAGCTGAGGAGGCGACCAGAGTGGCATTCGCCCGGGCACTGTTCCAGGCAAGGAGGCTCATTCTCTTTCACTGGAAGTCGAGGGAGCCCCCATCGACCAAGGTATGGGTACAACAAGTGGGTAGAACACTCTTAATGGAAAAGTACATATACCAACACAGAGGGATCGCAGGGAAATTTCTCAAACTGTGGGATCCATGGCTTGCGATTCTGGGGCTGAGCCCCTTGGAGTTGGTACAGGCAAGGTTACTTGGAGGGGTGTAGGAACTGAGGATAACCGACAGGGTCCCATGCTGGGTCATTCTGTGAGATGTTTGGAGGGTGGAGGGGTGGAAGGCTGGGCAGGGCGGGGAGTTCAGCAAATTTGAATATGCAAAATAATTTCATTTTTGTACTTTTAATGTTTGATCTGCAATTTCACTGTCATGATTAATGGAATACAGTGTGTAGGATGTCATTCTTTCATTGTATGTAAGTTCTGTGAGCAATAAGCTTTTTTTGGGGGGTACTTCTTGGACCTTAGAAAAGGAGGAATACCCTGAAAGCTTATCCTAAAAATGTTAATGTCAGTGCAAATAAAAAATAATATCACTCAATTGTTTTTCCTGAGGCATTAGAGATTTTGAAAGTGGCAGATGGTGGGTTGGTCGGCCAGCGTCTCCTCCTCGGGATCACAGAGCCTCTGGCTCTAATCATGTGCTTAAAAAAATACATCCCCCACCTATTGGAATCTGTGGTCCGGCGCCCTGTATGTAGATCAGGAGGCATTGCGCATGGATGGGGGATGGCCCTAATGGACGGGCCGCCACTGCTAAATATACTAGATGGCATTAAATTGCTAAAGTTCACTTAGTTCTCTCTTAATTCACAATCGTGCATTTGCATCAAATAACACATCCTATTCAGAGGAATATTAAATAAATAGAAATTTCCATTGCACATGATTAGATATTTCATGTGTAGCACCTGTGTACTTTATGGTACCGGTGCTAGTTAAATTTAAGGGTAAGATCAGAGTGTAGTTAGACTCTGATCCAGATTGTTTTTTTTTTATCAGAAAAGGTTTTATTGTCAAAATGTTAACATTAGAGTAAATAAAAAAAAACGTAGCATGGATAATACTGAATATTCTTGTTGATGCAAGTGCACTGATGTGGCTACAATCATAATGTCTCAAAAAAAATATTTGCTGTTACACAAACAACATTGGGTTTTGTTGGTTTTTGCTACCATCTACAGGATCCTAGTGAAACAACCATTTTATTATGATTTTGTGGTATTAATAATTACTTATCTGGATGCAGATTATCCAGAAAATACAGGAAAAATGAATGCTGTGTTTTCTGTATTGGTGTATGTGCACAGGGTTCGTATACCCCTACTTTTTTCCTGACACAGTGGCCATGTATACAGAGTAAAGGTTCAATTAACATAGCTGTGCATGTACCATGCATCTGTGTCAGTGGGGGGATGGAGTGGTGACATGCAAATGTATGGAGTATCTTGATGTGTAGTAACGGTAAGGTTATCATGATTGTGTATATGTTATTGGTTGAAAATTCCTGTATGTACTTGTGCATTAGAAGTTCAATAAAATAAGATTTTTATAACAGCTTACCTGTAAAATCCTTTTCATGGAGTACATAACGGAACACAGAGCCTCAAAGTAATTACTAAGTGGGTTATATCTCACCTTCAGGTGATGGACACTGGTGTAATCAATTAGACAGGAAGTTTATTCCCTATATATCCCCTCCCATACCGGGAGAACCTCAGTTTTTGTAGCAAAGCAATAGGTGTCCCAATATCCCCAATAAGAGGGGCGGGAGCTTTGTGTCCACTGATGTACTCAAGAAAAGTATTTTACAGGTAAGCTGTTATAAAAATCCTATTTTCTTTATTGTACATTATGGGACACAGAGCCTCATAGTAATTACTAAGTGGGATGTCCCAGAGCAATGCCTACTGAAGGGATGGAGACACAAATAACGTAGACTGCCATCAGACGTGAAGACCTATACTGCTGCCTGCAGTACACTGTGCCAAAAAACTGCATCCTCTTGCCGTCTTACATTCACTTGATAGAAATGAGTGAATGTATGCACCAACGACCAAGTTGCGGCCTTGTAAATCTGAGTTATAAAGGCTTGGTAATGCACCGCACATGACAAAAAGGGGATTTTTAAATACAGCTTACCTGTAAAATCCTTTTCTTGGAGTACATCACGGGACACAGAGCGGCATATTCATTACTATATGGGTTATATGGAGTACCTTCAGGTGTGGACACTGGCAATCTCAAACAGGAAGTCCCCTCCCTATATAACCCCCTCCCCTAGAGGGAGTCCCTCAGTTTTGTAGCAAGCAGTATGCCTCCCAAAATGGTCACCCAAAAGAGGGGTGGGAGCTCTGTGTCCCGTGATGTACTCCAAGAAAAGGATTTTACAGGTAAGCTGTATTTAAAAATCCCCTTTTCTTTCTCGTACATCACGGGACACAGAGCGGCATATTCATTACTATATGGGATGTCCGAAAGCAATGCTTTAATGAGGGGAGGGAGACATCTTCCAAAGAAGGATTTAATTTTAGAGGTATACTCAGATACTAGTAAATCCAACTTAAACGAGAAATGTAAATCTCAAATCAAATCAAGGGAGCCCCCTCAGATCCTGAGGAGCTTGAATCGCGGCCTGTAGTACTGACTGCCCAAAGGCTGTATCCGCATTCCTTCTTACGTCCACTTGATAAAATTTTGTAAACGTGTGGACTGATGACTACGTTGCTGCTTTGCATATTCGAGCCATAGAGATCTGATGATGTGCTGCCCAGGAGGTGCCCCTGGCCCTGGTAGAATGGGCCTTTACCGACAAAGGAGGAGGCACCTCTTCAAACCGCAGGCCCGAACAATTAATTGTTTAATCCATCTTGCGATGGTGGATCAAGCGGCTGCCTGACCCATCTTGGGCCCTTCCGGTAAAACGAACACCACATCTGTTTTCTGAACCTTCTCTGTAGCTTTAAGATAGGCCCTTACGGCCCTGACAATATCCAACGTATGCAGCAACCCCTCTTTTCTAGAGGTGGGTTTTGGAAGAAGGATGGAAGTACCACATCCTGGTTCAGGTGGAAACTGGATATAACCTTTGGTAGAAAGGAAGGATGAGGACGGAACCCCGCCCTATCCTTATGCAAAATGAGATATGGTTCCTTACAAGATAAGGCTGCCAATTCCGATACTCTCCTGGCCGAAACTATGGTGATCAGAAATACCGACTTTCTAGTCAGTAAAATCAAGGTAGCTCAGCCAACGGCTCAAGAGGTTGTTTCTGTAGGGATGACAGAACAAGATTTAAGTCCCATGGACAAAGTAGTGACTTGACAGGAGGATTAATACGCAAGACCCCCTGTAAGAAGGTCTTTACCAGCGAGTGGGTGGCCAGCGGCCTCTGAAACCACACTGACAGAGCTGAGATCTGTCCCTTGATTGTGCTTAGTGTCAGGCCTTTATCCACTCCTAGCTGGAGAAAACTTAACACCCTATCAATAGTATATTTGCGGGAATTCCATCTTTTGGATTCACACCAGCCTACGTAGTTCCTCCACACCCTGTAATAAATCACCCTGGAGACCGGCTTTCTAGCCCTAATCAGGGTAGGGATTACCTGCCTAGACAGACCTCTACCCCTGAGAATCAGGGATTCAGCCTCCAGGCCGTCAAATTTAGACGCCGTAATGTAGGGTGGAGGATCGGGCCTTGTGAGAGTAGGTCTGGTTGTAGAGGAAGAGTCCAAGGGTCTCCCACTGCCATCTTCAGGACTAGTGAGTACCAAGTCCTCCGGGGCCAAGCCGGAGCTACTAAAATGACTGGCTTGTGCTCCACTCTGATCTTGCGCAACAGGCGAGGGAGTAACTGTAGCGGAGGGAATGCATATAGAAGTTTGAATTGATGCCAAGGGCAAACCAACGCATCGGTTCCGCAGGCCATAGGATCCCTCGTTCGAGACACGAACCTGTCTAGTTTCTTGTTGAACCTGGGTGCCATTATATCTACGTCTGGCATTCCCCACCTCTGGCAGATTGTCTGAAAGATCTGGGGATGCAGAGACCACTCCCCTGGCGACAGACTCTGGCGACTTAAGAAGTCTGCCTGCAGGTTGTCCACTCCGGGAATGAATATCGCCGAAATGCAGGGTACATGAACCTCTGCCCACTGAAAAATCAAGCTCACCTCCCTCTGAGCGGCCCGACTCCTGGTTCCCCCTTGGTGGTTTATGTATGCCACCGCCGTGGCATTGTCTGACTGGATTCTCACCGGGAACCCCTTTAATCTGGAGGTCCATGCCAGAAGGGCTAGGCGAGCAGCTCTGATCTCCCAGATATTGATGGGGAGCTGCCTCTCTGCTTTCACCCCAGTTCCCTGGCGAGAGGACCCCTCGAAGACCGCCCCCCCAGCCTGCCAGGCTGGCGTCTGTGGTAACTACCTTCCAGACAACAGGGCTGAAGGATTTTCCCTTTAGAAGATTCTGGGGGTTCAACCACCAGGCCAGGCTTTGTCGGACCCTTGATGATAGCGTCAAAGGGGACTCTAAGGCATGTGCCCTCTTGCCCCAGGCTGCTAGAATGGCTGCCTGTAGGACGCGAGTGTGGATCTGAGCGTATGGTACTGCCTCGAACGTGGCCACTAGCTTGCCTAGTAATCGCATACACAGGCGAATAGTTGGTTTTTTTCTTGTTTAGAACCAACTGAACCAGCCCCTTGATAGCCTCGATCTTTACCAGGGGCAGGAACACTCTTTGCTGTTCTGTGTCTAACCTCATGCCGAGGTATTCCAACTGCTTTGTAGGCCGGTCGTGAGTGATCTATGATTAAAAGGTCGTCCAAGTATGCTAGGACTGTGACCCCTTGGATCCTTAAATTGGCCAGAACTGGGGCTAGGATCTTCGTGAATACCCGGGGGGCCGTGGCCAGCCCGAAGGGGAGCGCCCTGAATTGGAAGTGTCGCTGCCCCACCGCGAAGCGTAAAAATCCTTGATGCGACTGAAAGATTGGTACATGAAGGTAAGCATCCTTTATGTCTATGGAGGCCAGAAAATCGTCTTTCTGAAGCGCGGCGGCTGCTGACCGGATGGATTCCATCCGGAAGGAACGAACCTTTAGGTAACCGTTTAACCTCTTTAGGTCCAAGATTGGCCTGACATCGCCGTTGGGCTTTAGTATGACAAAGAGATTGGAATAGAAACCTAGCCCTTGCTCTTGGGCTGGCACCTCTATTATTACGTCCTGGTAGAGCAGGTGATCCAAAGCTGCCAGCAATGATGCCTTCCTTGCTGGATCCCTTGGTAGCCTTGATTCTTGAAAATTAGGCGGAGGATACCTTAGAAACTCCAGTCTGTAGCCTGTGGTTACAGATGCCCGGATCCATTTGTCGGGGATCTTGGCTTCCCAAACTTCTGAGAAGAAACGAAGCCTTCCCCCCACCCGCGAGAGTGGGGGCGCCCCTTCATAAGGCAGACTTAGGGGCTGTCTTTGTCGGCTTGCGATACCATGGCCTCTTACCCCCAGGGGCCTGTCCCTGCGATCTACTGTTAACGTTGGATCGTGCAGGCGGCCGTCGATACTGCCTGGAATTTGAGGGCCCCGAGACAGGAAAGAGCTGCCTTTTAAATGTAGGACCCCGGAATGTCTTTTTGACCGGTAAAAGGGTACTCTTGCCATTTGAAATAGTCTGAATATATTTATCCAGATCCTCTCCGAAGAGTCGTCCTCCATGGAAGGGAAACCCTGCCAGAAGCTTTTTGCATGGGGGCTCCGCCGCCCAGTTCTTCAACCATAAGAGCCTTCTCATGTGCACCAAAAATAGTGATAAACGAGAGGCTTGCTGGATGGAATCTTTTATAGCATCTACAGCAAAACCCAGAGCTCTGGGAATGTCAGAAAACTCTTCTGCTTGTTGGGTAGGCATGTCCTTTAACATTTCTTTTGTCTGGTCTTTTAACGCCTGACAAACACCAATTGCAGCCACAGCTGGCTGTACCACTGCTCCTGCCGTAGCAAAGGATGCTTTTAAAAGTGTCTCTAACCTTTTATCAACCGGATCTTTAAACATATGTATGTTTTCCACCGGGCAAGTTAGTGATTTATTCACACATGAGATGGCTGCATCCACTATTGGGAGCCTCCACCTCTTGGAGAATCTTTCCTCCATGGGGTAAATGACCGCAAATCTTTTCGGTGGCAGAAAAATCCTGTCCGGCCGTACCCAATCCCGAAAGATCAATTCCTCCAAGAGAGGATGGACCGGAAACACTGCGTTGCTTAACGGAGCTTTCAAAGAGCCCAGAGAGGATACCGGAGGAACCTGAGGCTCTGGCAATGGTAAACTAAATGCCGAGCGGACCATGTCCGTCAAAGACTGTACCCACAGTCTTTCTGTCTGGGAGTCTGAAAATGGTTCCTCAGAGGCAGATCCCTCTCTTCTGTGATTCCAATTCCTCCGGAGAGAGAATCTCAGCATCTGAGGATACACCTCTTGGTGATGGGGATCTAACCCGTTTCTTACCAGGAATAGCTCTAGCGATCAATGCTGCTATTCTCTCTTCTAGCCCCCCTAGGGATACGGCTAGCATCTCCTCTGTGATAAACACAGGGCTGGGCTGATCTGGGCCAGCCTCCGCACCAGATCCCCCTAATGGCTCATCCAAGGCACCCTTTATGTTAATAAGTTGCGGGGAAAGTATCGGCATATCATCAGAATCAGAAGGGGAACCCCTTTGTTTTTTGGTCTTTTTTGTACCCTTTGACCCCGAGCCTTTGGAAGCCATAATACAAAATCGAGGGACTCCGCCCACACAACAGACTGTAGTGGCCAGGAGTACAAAACCAGAGTTTAGGGGACAATAGATCACTAATGCCCAAAAACTGATGGGATCTCGTATGTTTTTCTCTTTTTTTTTTTTTTTTCTAAATATATATTATATATATTTTCTTTTTTAGAAACATACAGTGACCCCAAACTTAGTTTGCCAGCCTCCAACCTGTATGTAAAAAGGGGGATTTCTTGGCTTAACAAAAAAGGCATTGGAACAAAGTCCAGCATGTACTACCCCTCTTCCGCCACCGGGAGTCACTGTTCTGCCACTCTGCGTCCTCTCCTTCTGAAATCAGCCTCAGACTGAGCACTGAAATTGCCTGCTGATCTATAACAGCACAAGGCGCGCCCCTGTATGACGCCGCAGGCACGCCCCCCCCCCCCCCGCCCTCCTGTCTGAACGGCGCGAAAAACGTCTATAAGACGTGCGCGCGCACGCGCGCGCGTATGCCGGAACAGGAGGAACATGGAGGAGCCGCGCTGCTGGAGACCCAGGACTGCAGAAACAGGCGGCAGATTCAAACCCCCGGCCAGGTAGGACTCCAAAAGGCCCCTAGGGATCCTTACTAGTCCTAGGAAGAAAGCAGCAGGTTAGCTAGCAACACATTCTTAGACAGGGGAACCTAGTGATGGGGGAAAAAGGTGTCATCCTGTCTCTCTTAGACATAGTGAGCAAGGTTGCCCATGCAGAGCATACTTAGGCTGTCCCCCCTTTTAGGTTACCCCGGAGAGCCTGCTGTCGAACCAAGTCCCGCAGGCTCCCCCTTACCTGCTCCATGCTGCAGGATGTTTGTCCAGCAAACTGATCCAATCTTCTCCCATCTCCGTGGGTAGCGTAGTAGACCTTCAGGCCCTGGGGTCCTATGAAGGTACCCACTGTCCTGGACCTATATAGCACCCTGGCAAACAGGAACTTATGGTTTTTACAAACTCCAAGTCCTGGGCCCAGGGTCCAGCCCTCCAAAGAGGAGCATTATAGGCAAAACCCCACGGTTTGGGGCCTGGGTACTGTCCACTTTGGCACTGAGGCTCCTTGGACAGATCCGGTTAGCCCGCCCTTAATCCCAAGGATGTGGAGCAAAGCTATTCCGTGACCAACACCTAAGACACTGGCGAAAAAACTGAGGGACTCCCTCTAGGGGAGGGGGTTATATAGGGAGGGGACTTCCTGTTTGAGATTGCCAGTGTCCACACCTGAAGGTACTCCATATAACCCATATAGTAATGAATATGCCGCTCTGTGTCCCGTGATGTACGAGAAAGAAAGTGGTCAATCATCAAGGGGGACCCCAGGAACTCAGATTATGGGGGGGACCACCTTCCACAAAAAGAATACACTAGGGTAAGGGGGTGGGTTACTGATATAAGGGGGAAACCTTTATATCACTGCCTCTTACATTATCGTATTCACTTTTCCTTACATCAGTGACCCCCCTCAGACTGGTCTAGCGGTGCTGTCACTGACCTCTCAGGTGCACTGTGCATGGCTCAGTCAGTCGGCTTCAGTTTGGTGGCTCTGGTTTCCTATAGTCTCCTCTCCACAGTCCACACCCATCTGATTTCTCCCATGACCCCCATACCAGTGGCACTCCCACTCTTGACTCCTCTCCTGATCTCTTTAGAGACTGCAGACATGATACAGGAGATGGTCAGAGGCTGCAGACATGATACAAGAGCTCAATGCAGCCTCATCTGTGCCCATCAAATGCAGCCTCACTGTGCCCATCAAATACAGCCTCACTGTGCCCATAAATGCAGCCTTTCTGTGCCCATCAGATGCAGTTTTACTGTGCCCAGAAAATGCAGTCTCACTGTGTCCACAAATGCAGCCTCACTGTGCCCATCATTGCAGCCCAACCTATGCCCCATGTCCCCGTCTGCAGTTCCTGTCTGTGGGAAGGTGTGTTGATGCTTGGTACGGTACCTTTCATGTCAGCAGGATATCCATGATTGCCATCAGCAGGCAGGGTCTGTTCTAATTTTGGATGGAGACAGTGCTCCTTCCAGAGCATCTGTTTGCTGTGAGATGGCGTGGTCCCTGGCCACCTACACCTTCAGTTGTCCTAATTTTCTGCCCCCAGTCAGCCTGTCCTGGGGAAGTGTGAGCACTGGGAGGGAGCTGGAGAGAAGGGAGAGCACTGGCGGGGTTTGAGAGCACATGGTTGGGGGCAAAGAGCAGGGGGGAGTGGAGATTACAGCGTTGGGGAGCGGCGAGCGCTGGGGGGGGCTTGAAGCACTGGGGATGCGCCAAAAAGAACAGGGTTGGAGAGCACTAAGGGGGCAAAGAATGTGGGGGTAAAGAGCACTGGGGGGGATCTTGAGAGTACTGGGGGGGGGCAGAAAGAACAGGGGTGGGAGAGCACTGGGGCTGGAGAGAACTGGGAGGTACAAAGAGCAGGGGTGAGTGGAGAGCATTGGGGAGTGGAGAGCAATGGGGGGAGCTTTATATAAAAACAAAAACAAAAGCAAAGCCGCGCCAATAGGAGGTATATACCAAACACTGTATAAATAATTGGGCAAAAAAATGTGTGAACCATGCAACATATATCAACAAGTTTAGATAGTACCAACAGTCTATATTGCACATCAATTAAGATATGCTGTGTAACATAAAGGAAAAATCCATTTAATGACACCGCTGTGAATGGACCCAATGATGTCTCCTTCAAGTTTGCAAACATAAATGTCCGTTCCTCAAAAAAAAAGCAATTTTGTGACTGAAAGTGATCCCTTCACCAACTTTAATGGCTACCAGAGGCAAGCTGGGTTAAAGCATTGGCTACAGCCCAGCCACGGCCCTGGCTGCCAGAGGCTCCAGTGGATTTCACAAATTCACGATTCTCAGGAGTCAGTCTAGGGATTAGTATAACGCAGTCACAGTGGGCGTGAAAGTAATGGAAAAGTATACATAGTGTAATAACTTTTTAAATTTATTCATAAAAGCAAGTAAGTACTCACATATAAAACATGTAAATCTGCATGTACAAGCCGGCCGGCAAACGGAGCGATACCTTCCCCCTACGGCTTGGGCCCATTGGGGGCCAGAAAAAACAGGGATGAGTACGGGGGGGCTGGAGCCACTATAGGGGGCGGAGAGCCTCGGGGTGGAGAGCACAGGGGTGGGGGTAAAATGCAGGGGGGAGCTTGAGAGCACTAGGGGGAGCCAAAAAAATGTTTTTTTTCCTGTTTGTTTTTTGTGTTCGGCGATGATGGTGTAATATGGTCCCGCCCCCCTAGACTGGCTCGTGTGATAGGCTAAACATGATTCTATCTACTATCACATGGGCTAGAGGGGCGGGGCCTTACAGGTGCCAAACACAGACCAAGCCAGCTACTGCCGGGAGAGAGGGGGCAGGGAGCACTGCAGCCACGGCCTACCCCCCTGATGGTGGCCCTGTCTGTAGAACAAGGTTCTGCTTCAGGAAAAAAAGGAAGGCAGGGGCGTTCAGAAGAAATAAAGAAAAATATATGTATAAAAAAAGGAGGTAGCATCCGGGGCCCTGGGATCTGAGTCCTTTAATAAAAAGATTAAAAGGGGGTTGCCATCTGGGGCCCTGGGGAAACTAGATATTTTTATAAAAAAAAAAAAGGGGGTTGCCATGGGGCCCTGATCTCTGGATTTCAACAGCCTCTATCTTTCACCCTTGGGGGCCTCTGATCTGCCGCTCTGTGCTGCTTTTGGTTCCTGGGTCCTTCTTTCTCAGGAATTCTGATATGCACGTCGGGACCCTTCAGGGTAAGACCTCGCTATATTAAGGTACCACTCAACTCAACTTAACTCAACCCTATCCTTTAGGCCGCGTACACACGATCGAATTTGTCCGCTGAAAACGGTCCGATGGACCGTTTCAGCAGACAAATCCGATCGTGTGTACGGGCTAGCGGACAGGTTTGACCATCGGACAAATTTCAAAGCATGCTTTGAAATTTGTCCGCTACAAACCTGTCCGTCGGATATGTCCGCTGGTTAGTACGGAAAACCAGCGGACATATCCTCCCGCACATGCGTCGTATCCTGTGAATGGATCCGACGCATGCGCGCGGAAGTGTTTACTTCCTGGTGCGTGACGTAGCGGTGACGTGGCGTCGTCAACGTCACCGCCGCGTCACCACGCTGTCTGCCGGCGGGGATTTTGATCCGATGGTGTGTACACGCCATCAGACTGAAATCCGATGAGACATGTCCGCTCTAAACTGTCCATCGGACAAGTTTGAGCGGACATATCTCATCGTGTGTACGAGGCCAAGAATAATTAAGTATGGCTCTTATACAAAGAAAGCTGCCAATACTGAAACTCTCTTGTGGATGCTAAGGCAACCGAAAACACAAATTACTTGGTTGGAAGGATGAAGGTAAATATCGTGCATTGGCCCAAGGTGCTGTCCTTGTAAGGCGACAAAACTAGAATCAACCCCCGGACACAAGGGCAACCTAACTGGAGCACTTATATGCATTATCCCTTGTATTAAGGCCCAGATCAAAGAGTGCCAAGCAAGCAGCCTTTGAAATTACTGACAAAGCCGAGATCCGACCCTTGATGGAACTTAAACACAACGGGAACCCGTGGGAACTGCACAGCGATTCACTTCCCGATTCCCTTACCGAGGATGGCGGCGGGGGAAGCCGAGAGCCGAGCAGGCGACTTGGACAGGTAAATGTGGACAGGTAAATGTTAATTTTTTTAAAGTCAGCAGCTGCTGTATTTGTAGCTGCTGAATTTTAAAAATACTTTTTTTTAGGTGAACCCCTGCTTTAAGGCTAGCTCCATCTCCTTAGGAGGGTAAGAATTTTACCTATGATATACTTCTGAGGATACCATCCCTTGGTTTCACACCAGGAACATGGGCCTTCCAGATCCTATAATACATGGTCCTGGAGGCCAGCTCTCCTGTATGAATCAAGGTAATTGACACTGATCCTGAAAGCCGCTATACTCAATAATGCGGGCTAAGGCAGCTAAACCATTAATTGCAAGACAGGATGGAATACCGGCCCTTATGAAGTAGGTCTGGACAAGATGTAAGGAACCCTGGGTCCTCTACTACCACCCTTACGATCCCTTCACAGTAAGGTCGTCTGGGTAATGCCGGAGCCATTAGGCTGGCTTTTGTTCCCTTCTGATGTTGCATAGAAGTCACGGAATGCATAAACCAGTGACAACTGGTCCCACAGGGTCACCAACGCATCTGTCCCATATGCGAGTAGATCCTTTGTCCTTGACACAAAGCTGTCCAACTTCTTGTTGAACCTGGACGCCAATTTTATGTTCGGGGTACCCTTTTTCTGGCATCTGGTCAGAAAAAAAATTTGAGGTGTAGAGGCCATTCTCCCTGGAACAATTGTTGACGGCTCCAGAGAACCGCCTACCAATTCTCCATTTCATGCAATGAAGACTGTCGATAGGCAAGGCACAAGCTCCTCTGCCCAAGCCTGAACATGGCTTGCTTCCCTCTGGCTGCATGATTTCTAGTGCCTCCTTGGTAAACGAAGTAAACCACTGGTGTGGCATTGTCGGATTGTACTCTGACAGAACAATCCTGCAACCTAAACGCCCAGGCCATTAACCACTTTGCAACCGCCCTATGCCGAAAGTACGGCTCTAGGGCGGTTGCTGTATTCTAACTGGCCGTTAATTAACGGCCTGTCAGAATCGCGCTCCCGCGCGCCTCCTGAGGCGCGCACACGGGAACATCCGTGACCGCCGGGTCCAGAGGACCCGGCGCATCACGGATCACGGTAAATCGCCGCTGATAGCGGCGGTTTACCACGTGATCGCGCCGTCCAATGACGGCGCGATCAGATGTAAACAGACCGGCGTCATTTGATGACGCCGGTTCCTCCCTCCTCTCTCTGTACCGATCGGTACAGTGTGAGAGGAGAGGGGAGGGAGCGGATGGCAGCGCCAGTGCTGCGGGCTGGATCTGTGACAAATGCAGTCACAGATCCATCCATCCCTCCCTCCCTGCTCAGCCATCCCTGCTGCATATACTCTGCAATACTCACCTGGGCATACTCTGCAATACTCAGGCATACTCTGGCAATACTCTGGGCATACTCTGCAATACTCAGGCATACTCTGGCAATACTCTGGGCATACTCTGCAATACTCTGGGCATACTCTGGCAATACTCTGGGCATACTCTGCAATACTCAGGCATACTCTGGGCATACTCTGGGCAATACTCTGGGCATACTCTGCAATACTCAGGCATACTCTGGGCAATACTCTGGGCAATACTCTGGGCAATACTCTGGGCAATACTCTGGGCATACTCTGGGCATACTCTGCCAATACTCTGGGCATACTCTGCAATACTCTGGGCATACTCTGCAATACCCTGGGCATACTCTGCAATACCCTGGGCATACTCTGCAATACCCTGGGCATACTCTGGGCATACTCTGGCAATACTCTGGGCATACTCTGCAATACTCTGGGCATACTCTGCAATACTCTGGGCATACTCTGCAATACCCTGGGCATACTCTGCAATACCCTGGGCATACTCTGCAATACCCTGGGCATACTCTGCAATACCCTGGGCATACTCTGCATACTCCGCAATACTCTGGCAATACTCTGGGCATACTCTGGCAATACTCTGGGCATACTCTGCAATACTCTGGGCATACTCTGCAATACTCTGGGCATACTCCGGGCATACTCTGGCAATACTCCGGGCATACTCTGGCAATACTCCGGGCATACTCTGGCAATACTCCGGGCATACTCTGGCAATACTCCGGGCATACTCTGGCAATACTCTGGCAATACTCTGGGCATACTCCGCAATACTCTGGGCATACTTAGCAATACTCTGGGCATACAGCAGCCCCTGTCCCCGCGAGCTCGCATGCAGAAGCGAACGCATACGCAAGTCCCGCCCACATATAAAAACGGTGTTCAAACCACACGTGAGGTATCTTTATATAATGTTTTGGGGTTCTATGTATTTTTCTAGCAAATAAATGATGATTTTTACATGTAGGAGAGAAATGTCAGAATTGGCCTGGGTGCTCCCTGCATGTTGGGCCTCTGTATGTGGCTGCACTGTGTAAAAGTCTCACACATGGGGTATCGCCATACTCGGGAGGAATAGCAGAATGTGTTTTGGGGTGTAATTTGTGGTATGCATATGCTGTGTGTGAAAAATAACCTAATAATATGAAAATTTGATGAAAAAAAAATAAATCTTGATTTTGCAAAGAATTGTGGGAAAAAATTACAACTTTAAAAAACTCACCAGGCCTCTTTCTAAATACCTTGGAATGTCTTCTTTCCACAAAGGGGTCATTTGGGGGGTATTTGTACTTTTCTGGCATGTTAGGGTCTCAAGAAATGAGAGAGGCTGTCAGTACTTCAGGTGTGATGAAATTGATCAATTTTCAGGATTTGGTACCATAGCTTGTAGACCCCATAACTTTCACCCAGACTAAATAATATCCAACATTTTTTATTTTTTTTACCAAAGATATGTAGCAGTATACATTTTAGGCCAAATTTATGAAGAAAAATTACTTTTTTGCAAAATTTTATAATAGAAATGAAGAAAAATTATTATTTTTTGCAAAATTTTGTTCTTTTTTCATTTATAGCAAAAAAAATAAAAACCGCAGAGGTGATGAAACACCACCAAAAGAAAGCTCTATTTGTGGGAAAAAAAGGACAAAAATTTCATTTGGTTATAGTGTTGTATGACTGAGTTATTGTCATTCAAAATGTGAGAGCACCGAAAGCTGAAAATTGGTCTGGTTATTAAGGGTGTTTAAGTGCCCAGTGGTCAAGTGGTTAAGCCAGACGTGCTATCCAAAGCTCTAGAATGTTGACGGACAAGGCTCTCTTGGAGCTTGACCACTTCCACTGGGCAGTGGTCTCTTCCAGGACTGGTCTCCATCCCTAGAGGCTATCTTTCGTAGGTCCTCATGGGTTTAAACCAATTGGTTGAATTATCAATTTACTGTACTATGCTACCTCTTCATACATTCTTGGATAACTTGCTGACATTTATGTTAACCACTTGCTACATTGTTTACATTGCTTGCAATTGTAAGATTTTCTTATTGTTTTTGTTACTTTGTTATGTATTCATCGATGTAACAGGAATGTCAATATATGCAATAGGTCTCCGTTTGTTATGAATAAAATAATTATTTTACTATATATTGATTGTTTACTTCCAATCCCAGTGTTGTGTTTCATTTAAAGTCCTGCTGTCCCCTTGTCCCTACTCTGCCCCTTGGTGCTTATCTTTCGTAGCCACCACCTCCCATGTAACCAGCATGAAGGATCTTCCTTTTCGCCAATCTTTTGGTTAAAAACCACCAACTGAGACTCCAGCATATCCCTGGGACCAGACTCTTTGGATAGTGCCAGGTTAGGATCTACTTGTTCCAGGCAGACGGAATAATGTTAATGGAAGTCTTGATGGAAACTGTGCACAGAGAACCGCCTTGAATGAAGCCACCATCTTCCCTAACACCTTAAAGGGGTTGTAAAGGTTTGTTTTTTATTGTCTAAATATGTTCCTTTAAGCTAGTGGATTGTTAGTTCACTTACCTTTTCCTTCAATTTCCCTTCTAAAGGTTTTTTTTTTCTTTGTCTGAATTTCTCACTTCCTGTTCCTCCTCAGTAAGCTTGCCCCCATCATCCGACCCATCATCCGAGCCGTTCTGACGTTAGTCAGCGTGATTGCCCCCTCCCTTGGTACTATATCCCATGAGGAGGAACAGGAAGTGAGAAATTCAAACAAAGAAAAAAAAAATTAGAAGGGAAATCGAAGGAAAAAGTAAGTGAACCAACAATGCACTAGTTTAAAGGAACCTATTTAGAAGAAAAAAAAAATAGGAATTTTACAACCCCGTTAAGCAAAAGGTGAATGTAAGGAACTCTTCCTTGCCTTGACCACATAGACCAGCTCTCTTATAGTGCTGACTTTGTCTGAGGCAAAAAAAAAAAACCTTTTTTTGTCACAAATGCTCCAAGCTTCTTATGGAACGTACAGATGTACCTTTAGGGGATCCTAACCCAAGAGTTCCAGATACTTGACCATGCTGGACACACTTAGCTCCAGCCATGCTACTGACTTATCTATCAGCAGCAGATTGCCTCGGTATGTCATCACTGCTATACCCTGGCCTTTAGCCCTGCTAGAGCTCCTAGCACTTTGTAAACCCGGGCATGGTGGCTAACCCGAAGGGCAAGACCAGCAACTGGAAGAGGCGGTGCTCCCCAGCGAAAAGCAGACAACCTCTGCAGTCCCACGTAAATAAACACATATGCAAATGGATCCCCATATGTGTACGTGGCAAGTGTTAAAGCCATATGCCTTATGGAAGTGTGCGTTCATGAAAGCATGAATTCGTACAAATATGTTTTAGGCAAAACATAAAAAGTGTGTGCTGTATACACACATACATATAGCACGTGTGCTATGGAACGGGTATCTTGCAAGAAAGCATGCGTTTATAAACGTGTTATGCAACAATTATATAACATGTACCCATCCTGTGCAATCCTGTATAATTAAGGAAACTTTAATTATCATGCCTCATTATGCAATCATGGAAAATCTAGATGATCATGCATTCTTATGTGATTCAGCATCTTTTATGTGATCAAACCTTTAATGCATTTTAAGCACTTCTGTGGGGACAAGTACCCTTGTGTCACCAAGGACTCTTGTGTGATTAAGCACCCTTGTGCAATCCAGCATCTTTATGCAATCAAGAATTTTTATGCGATTTTAGGCATTTCTGTGCAAACAAGCCTCTTTGTGCGACTTAAGCACTTTAATGTGACCAAGCATCCTCATAGGCCTAAAGCATAAGGCCCGTGTTAGCTCAGCCAAATCTCGGGCCTCCTCTCCTTCAGCAGATCCTTCCTTCCAAATGCTGCTACTGATGGCTGCACTATTGTGCCAGCCATAGCAAGGGAGGTTTTAAGTAAAGATTCCAACTTCTTATCTGCTGGATCTTTAAACACCTTGACATTGTCTTCCAGACAAGTGAGACTCCTGTTCACAGAAGAAATAGCAGAGTCCACTGCTGGTACACTCCACTTCTTTGTGAACTTTTCCTCCATAGGAGGAACAAAGTGGGGAGCTGTGGTGGCTCAACGTGATTGGCACTGCGCTGACAAGCCATTCACCTCTGCAGCCAAAGGTTCGGATCCTGGTCTCGGCTACATGTGAATTGAGTTTGGTGGTCTCCGCCCGGCTCCAGGTGGGTGTGCTATGCAAGGTACGCCTGTATAGCTCACCCCCCCACAAAAACCACCACACTTGCACGCACACGAAATTGGTTTAAAACACATGCACTTTGGCCATGCGGTCTCCTAAAATAAAAGAGAGGCGAAGGACCTACGGGGCTGGCTGGGTGGGCTAGGCCCCCACTCACTCCCTCATAGGGGGAGTCCCTCTGCCCCATTGGGGTCCCGTTGCCGGGCCCCAGTTGGGCTCCCAAGCGGAGCAGGTAGGGCGGGGTGAGTGGGAGGCCCCCCTCACACCCGCCATTGCCACCAGGGGCATGGAGAAGGATGGCGATTGCCTCCGGGGGGAGGGTCTGCCTACTCCCAACTCCTGCAGTCCGGCTCCTCTCTCGAGTTCACGCACAAAATACACTAAAAAAAAAAAACAGAAAAAAACAAAGTGCCTATCTGGTTGATCCCAGTCTGCACATATATAAGCTGCTCCAGGAAAGGGTGCATAAGGAGTGCATGAGAACCCTGAGGGTGTTTCAGAGAACCCAAAGCTGAAAAAGGAACTTCAGCCGCCTCTGCCAGGGGCAACTTCTATCCCGAATGGACTAACTCCATTACGGATTGGTCTAGCAACTTCTGGGATTGTAAGACTGAGGAGGGTTCTTCTAAGGCTGAACCCTCAAAAAAAGAGCCTTCCTCCCTCTCTCCTTGGTTCCCCAAGTGTGTTTGCACATCTTTTACCCATTCCTGCTCTTCTGAAGGACCTGGGGCAGGAGAGGGGGACCTATCCTAGCCTAGGAGGAGGATGCAAACATATCAGCTATCTTACCCTCCAAACCAACTAATGCTGCAGCCAAATCGTCTTTAGTGTCGTATGCAGAGGCTGGAGTGTTGGAAGTAGCTACAATACCTGATGCTGATGATAGGTCAGCCCGGTCAGACACTCCAGGTCTATCATAGTTAGTCAGGTTGAAAAAAGACACAAGTCCATCCAGTTCAATCATAAAAAAATAAATAAACAAACAAAATAAAACACAGTACATCCCACACACCCAACTCCATACCCACATTTGATCCAGAGGAAGGCAAAAAAAACCAGCAGAGCATGATCCAATTTACTACCGGAGGGGAAAAAATTCCTTCCTGATCCCCCGAGAGGCAATCGGATTTACTCCGGATCAACTTTACCTACAAAACTTAGTACTCAGTTATATTATGTGCATTTAGGAAAGAATCCAGGCCCTTCTTAAAGCAATCTACTGAGCTGGCCAGAACCACCTCTGGAGGGAGTCTGTTTCACATTTTCACAGCTCTTAGGCGGCGTACACACGATCGGACATATCCGATGAAAACGGTCCGCGGACCATTTCCATCGGATATGTCCGATCGGGAGTTTGATCCGATGGCGTGTACACACCATCGGATCAAATTCCCCGCCGCCGGACGGCGCGGTGACGTGGCGGTGACGCGGCGGTGACGTTGACGCCGCCGCGTCACCGCCACGTCACCGCACCAGGAAGTAAAACACTTCCGCGCATGCGCCGAATCCATTCGGCAGCGGCGCGGCGGCGGTGGGGGCCGACATGTCGGGCGGACAGATTCCCACCGGATAGATTTCAAAGCTTGCTTTGAAATCTGTCGGGTGGACAAATCTGTCCGCTAGCCCATACACACGAGCGGAGATGTCTGCTGAAACGGTCCATCGGACCTTACTGTGAAGAAACCTTTCCGTATTTGGAGGTGAATTCTCTTTTCCTCCAGACGTAAAGAGTGCCCCCTCAGCGTTGACCTTAAAGTGAATAACTCAACACCAAGTTCACTATATGGACCTCTTATATATTTGTACATGTTGATCATATCCCCCCTTATTCTCCTCTTCTCAAGAGTGAATAAATTCAGTTTTTCTAATCTTTCCTCATAGCTGAGCTCCTCCATGCCTCTTATCAGTTTAGTTGCCCTTCTCTGCACTTTCTCCAGTTCTCCGATATCCTTTTCGAGAACTGGTGCCCAAAACTGGACTGCATATTCCAGATGAGGTCTTACTAATGATTTGTACAGGGGCAAAATTATATCTCTATCTCTGGAGTCCATACCTCTCTTAATACAAGAGAGGACTTTGCTCGCTTTGGAAACCGCAGCTTGGCATTGCATGCCATTATTGAGCTTATGATCAACTAAAACCCCCAGATCCTTCTCCACTACAGATCCCCCCAGTTGAACTCCCCCTAGCATGTATGATGCATGCATATTCTTAGCCCCCAAGTGCATAACTTTACATTTATCAACATTAAACCTCATCTGCCACATAGTCGCCCAATTAGACAGAGCATTGATGTCGGCTTGTAAATTGGAGACATCCTGCAAGGACGTTATTCCACTGCATAGCTTGGTATCATCTGCAAAGACAGAAATGTTACTTTGGATCTCAGACCCAATATCATTTATAAATATATTGAAAAGTAAGGGACCCAACACTGAACCTTGGGGTACACCGCTGATAACCTTGGACCATTCAGAGTAAGAATCATTAACCACAACTCTCTGAATTCTGTCTTTCAGCCAGTTTTCTATCCATTTACAAACTGATATATCTAATCCTGTAGACCTTACCTTACACATGAGCCGTGTGTGTGGAACTGTATCGAACGCTTTTGCAAAATCCAAGTATACCACGTCCACTGCCACGCCTCTGTCCAGGGTTTTACTTACCTCTTCATAAAAGGAAATCAGGTTTGTCTGACAACTTCTGTCTTTCATGAATCCATGCTGTCTGCTGCTTAAATAGTTTGTTTCCAGCAAGAACTCATCCATGTGGTCTTTTATTAAACGTTCCAGTATCTTCCCAACTATAGAAGTTAAACTGACAGGTCTATAGTTACTTGGTAAAGACTTTGTTCACTTTTTAAATATAGGCACCACATTGGCTCTACGCCAATCCAGTGGTACTATTCCTGTCATTAATGAGTCCCTAAATATTAGATACAGTGGCTTTGAAATTTCAGAGCTCAATTCTTTTAGGATCTGTGGGTGGATGCCATCTGGTCCAGGTGCTTTATCCACCTTTATTCTGTCTAAATATTTCTGGACCATATCACTTTTGAGCCATTGTGGATTTGGGGCTGTGTCACTCCCACCCCCATTATGGACATGAGCTCCCCCATTCTCCATTGTATAAACAGAGCTGAAGAAAGCATTTAATAAATGTGCCTTCTCTATGTCCTCAGTCACCCACTCTAGATTATTTTGTAAAGGGCCTACATGCTCAGACTTGACCTTTTTACTATTAATATATTTCAAGAATTTTTGGGGGTTTGTCCTACTATCTTTTGCAATTTGTCGTTCATTTTGAATTTTTGCATCCTTGATTTCCTTTTTACATATTCTATTATATTCTTTGTAACATTTAAACGACACTAGTGTTCCTTCATTTTTATATTTTTTAAAAGCTATTTTCTTATTGTTTATAGCTTTTTTAACTTTGACCGTGAGCCACATAGGTTTTATCTTTAGCTTTTTAAACTTATTGCCCATGGGAATATACCCATGGGAATATACTTTGCAGTGAGGTTCCAAAGAGTCTTTTTGAAGAATTCCCATTTCTGTTCTGTGTTCATCTGTGCCAATATTCCCTCCCAGTCCAAGCCCTGGAGAGCAGTCCTCATGCTTTGAAAATTTGCTCTCTTGAAATTAAGTGTTTTTATCTTTCCTGTATGTATTTCTTGCTTATAGTTAATATTAAATGAAATCATGTTATGATCACTGCTACCCAGGTGTTCCTTTATCTGAACATTAGTAATAAGCTCTGCATGGTTTGAGATTACCAAGTCCAACAGAGCATCATTCCTAGTTGGGGCCTCAATAAACTGGACCATAAAATTGTCCTGCAATAGGTTTTTAAATTTTTGTCCTTTAACTGTCCCAGAAATTCCATTATTCCAGTCAATTTCTGGGTAGTTAAAATCCCCCATTATTATCACCGTCCCAGCCCTTGCATCCCTTTCCATCTGTGCAAGGAGCCGAGTCTCCACCTCCTCATTAACATTGGGTGGTCTATAACAAACTCCAATGATTAACTTTGAACTACGTACATCTGTATGCAGTTCCACCCATAATGCTTCAACTTCATCACACTCTCCATCAACCAGGTCCTCTTTCACGCTTACTTTGAGGTCACTTCTCACATAGAGACAGACGCCTCCACCTTTCCTTTTTACCCTTTCTTTCCGAAAGAGAGCATAGCCAGGAATATTAATAGCCCAGTCAAGTTTCAGCAATACTGATTACATCATAGCTTTCCTCATGCACCAGAGCTTCCAACTCACCTGTTTTGCTTGGAAGGCTTCTGGTATTGGTGAACAAACACTTAAATGTATTGTTACATTTTTCGCTGGTGTTTTTCATATAATTTTTAGTAGTGCAAATGGCACTATAATTTCCAATGGCTGTTTGCAACATGGAAACTTTCTTGTCACCTGCCATAACCCCACCTCCATCTATCCACATTCCACTCTCCATTAATGTCTGACCCCTAACTGACCTGTGTGCCCGATGTAATTCTAGTTCACCCTCCCCCTCAAGTCTAGTTTAAATACTCCTCCAGCATTCCCCTAAACCTCTCCCCCAGCACAGCAGACCCCCTTACATTCAAGTGCAAACCATCTTTAGCATATAGGTTGCACCCCAATGAAAAGTCATCCCAGTGCTATAGAAACCCAAATCCCTCCTTCCTACACCAGGTCTTTAGCCATGCATTCAGCTCTCTAATCTCCCCCTGCCTTTCCTGTGTTGCGCATGGCACAAGCAATATTTCAGAGAATATCAGCTTGGAGGTCCTTCCCTTCATCTTGCAGCTTAGTTCTTTAAATTGATTCTTAAGGAGCCTCCACCTTCCATGTATACTGTCATTGGTTCCAACATGGACCAAGACAGCTGGGTCATGCCCAGCCCCTCCCAGTAATTTATCCACCCGGTCCACCACATGCCGAACCCTGGCACCAGGGAGACAGCAAACCATTCGGTTGAGGCGATCCTGGCGACAAATTATTCTATCAGTCCTTCTGATTATAGAATCCCCTATTACCACCAACTGTCTAGGCCTACCTGCACTCCCCTCACCACTTCTACTAGATGGGTTGCTCTCCCGGCTGTTAGGGGTAGCAGTAACATCTAGTGCTGCCACCTCTGTGTTAGCCACCTCCACATCTTCACCCAACTTGGCAAATTTGTTTTGATGCACAAATACAGGATTGGCCTTCCTTGTCTGCAAGCCCCTTCCACTCCCTCTAACTACATTAACCCATCTTCCTATCTGATAATTCTGACTTGCCCCTCCACCCTCGACATTAACCCTACTGACCACCTGCTCAGCAAGCAGAGGACCCCTTTCAAGGTTGTCCTTTCTGCCCAGTGTTGCAACTTGCTCCTCCAGATCTCTAATGCAAGCTTCCAGAAGGGCAACCTGCTCACATCTGTCACAGCGATATCCATCCTGGAGCTGTTGCACCAATTTTGCATACATGTGACACACTGTGCACTGAGCAAAACTTTCAACCCTGCTAGCACACATTTCCCAGTTACAATATAATTGCTTGTAGGAAGTTTAAGATGTTACTTACAGTTTAGAAGACTCCTGTCTTAACTCCTGTTTTCAACTCCTGTTTTTTAACTCTTCCCACTTGTGTTTAAAAATCACACTTCTGTTTAAAAAATCACATGTAAGCCAGCACCAACAACTGGGAGCCAGCTCCTTATGGGAGCTTGACAGAGACTTTATACTCACCTGTTCACAATAAAACACTCTCCTTGATTAGCAGAGAAAAAAAAATAACCTGTTCACCTGATCACAATTAAACACTCCCCTTAGCAGAGAGAAATAAAAAACCTGTTTAAAAAGTGTCAGAAACAAATGACACTTGCAAGCAGAAACAGTTAAAAGCAAAATCCTGTTTTTTAACTCTTCCCACTTGTGTTTAAAAATCACACTTCTGTTTAAAAAATCACATGTAAGCCAGCACCATCAACTGGGAGCCAGTGGAGGTTGATACTGTGTAAGCGAGACTAGGATCCACCGGCACTGACCGCGGCACCCTTGCGCTCCTCCTAAGGCCGCGTACACATGATCTAATTTGTCTGCTGAAACCGGTCCGACGGACCGTTTCAGCAGACAAATCCGATCGTGTGTACGGGCGAGCAGACAGGTTTGTCCATCGGACAAATTTCAAAGCATGCTTTGAAATTTGTCCGCTACAAACCTGTCCGTCGGAGCTGTCCGCTGGTTAGTACACTAACCAGCGGACAGAACTGTTCGCCCATTCGTCGAATGGATTCGACGCATGCGTGGAAGCATTTTATTTCCGGGTTTGGTGACGTGGCGGCGTCAACGTCACCGCCACGTCACCGCGTTCCCTGGCCGAGGGGAACATGTCCGCTGGTAACGGTCCGTCGGACATGTTTCAGCGGACATGTCCCTCCGTGTGTACGCGGCCCCACTGATTTTTCATTCCTCTTTCGGGAATACATAGTCCTAAGCACAATGCAGAGGTACTACTATCAAATGCATCTGCTGCTGAGCTTTAGTCAAGCAGGCTGATGCTGAGTAGATAAGCCTTGAAAATGCCTGTTTTCAATACCTTATACTGCTTACGTGCCTAGATATGCTGCTGTGTCTCTCCTTCAGTCAGGGTCACAATCAAGTGAGTGTTAGTAGGCACTGTGTGTGTCGGCCGCACTATGCCATACCGAGGGGGAACAGGGGAGAGAGAATACACCCCAGCAGGATGCCCAGCACCCAATCGGTGAGGGTCCCCTAGAAAATCCAATTTTTTTAGAAACTGACAGGACTGGAGAAGAGCAAGGCTGTCCACAAGCAATGCTGACACAGAGCCTGGAGAAGCATGGTATGTTGAAACTAAGGATGTCTTAATTTACACCCTCTAGTGGCGAACATAAAAAAGTCCAAAAAATTAAATTCTAAGGATCTTCTTACACTTACCAGTCCCCGCTGCAGGGCTGCTGGAAGACCCAACGTTCACCCATCATTATGGGCCGTGTCATGACAGACCTTTAAGGACTGGGTCCTCTCTGTATAGAGTCTCACTGCCTTGGACCTATATAGCACCCTGCCAGAGCAAGCCTTTGGTTTGTTGTTATAACCAAGGATGCTGGATCCCAGGGTCCACTCTCAAAAAGAGAAGCATTATAGGCAAAAACATTGTTCTTCTTCCACAAGGCCTGGGTACTATCCACTTTAGCCTATTTGGCATTTTGAATGGATCCGTCTGCATAGGCCCACTGATCCTGTGAAGGATCCTCCTGCGGAGCTCTCCTAGCACTTCTTTAACCGTGACCTTAGACACTAAAACTGAGGTGCTCCCAGTATGGGTGGGGTTATATAGGGAGGAAACTTCCTGTCTAATTGATTACACCAGTGTCCAGCACTGGTGAGATATAACCCATTTAGTAATTACTATGAAACTGCTCTGATGCCACATTACAATAAAACTGGCAGTAAAACAGGTGTATTCACTATATTGTCAAAAGTATTGAGACACGTACCTGTACTTTAATGGGATCACAGTATTAGTCCGTAGGGTACAATACCAAGTTGGCCCACCCTTTGCAGCTATAACAGCTTCAACTCTTCTGTAAAGGCTATTCACAAGGTTTAGGAGCTGATTGGTACACAGAATTATGGAGTACCCACCCACTCTACCTCTGTTCCTCCTCTCAGTTCCCAAACATCACACAATGGTACTGTAGATAATGAAGCAGAGTTGACACAAGGCTAATCCCATCATGTAGGATCCTCCAATAGTTGTCTCAATTAGCCAACAATAGGTGACTCAAATAACAATTAGAATGCACACCTATGAGGCACACATCGACAAACTTGTGTATTTTGTCCACTAGACAAGTCATCAAACGACAAACAATGTTTCAGCAGGTATCTTCATATATTTCTTGATGGATCTTGTTGATAAATATTTCTGTCTCAAGTGATAAATATTTCTGTCTCAAGTGAAGGAGCCTCTCCAACTCAGTCTGGAGGAGGGCCACCTGAACAAGATTAATATTACACCTTTCCATCCACTTCAGAAGGGAAGCTTTATTATTCTTATTCTGAGAACTAATCCAAACTACGCTCTCAGCTCTCTTCATGGGCCAATATCAGTGGGTAGGAGGCTTGCCCTAGTCCTCTGCAAAAAAACCCTGTCCCGGTTGAGTCTGTCACAGGTCGAGCTCAGGCCCCAGGCCCTCTCAGGTAGGCTGTACAGGGTCCCATGATTTCTAACAGTGGCCCTGGGTGAGGGTGGTTGGGGTAGCTTCTGGGGCGGACAGCAATGTAAAAGGTCTTAGCATTGGATATTTGTATCTGAAAAAGCTTCAGTAATATGAAACAGCTCCAATCCAAACAAATGAAACACTGTAGGAAGGTGTGATGTGGTGCGGGGGCAGAAAACACTCAGTCTAGGTGCTGAAAATTGAACTGCATTGAAAATAAAGTTTGACTTTTTTGAGCATAACCTATTAATGGCTACCAATTTTGCCTGTCAAATAGTTGATGTGTGCCCTGGGGTACAAAGGCTTCGTCAATTTCAATAGTTTATCCAGCGTCTTTATTTTGTTATGACCCCTAATAAATGTCAATTTTTTTCACAAATACTTGCCTATGTGTTTTACTTCAAAAAGGACAGTTTGTTTGTGAGTAGGCAGGTACATTTAAAAAAATACAGTGTCAAATTACCAAGGGACACCAACACCAACCAACCTCCTTGAGGTTACAAAATACAAGAGAATAATTGTGTTGTGGTATCTTGACACACAAAATGAAAAACAATATTATGGAGATCACTAGCATTAAAAAAACAAACAGGAGATCTTGATTAACCACTTCAATACCGGGCTGTTTTACCACCTCCATACCGGGCCTATTCTGACACTTCTCTCCTACATGTAATAAACATCATTCTTTTGCTAGAAAATTACGCAGTACCCCCAAACATTATATATGTTTTTTTAGCGGACACCCTAGGGAATAAAATGACAGTCATTGCAACGTTTTATCTCGCACGGTATTTACGCAATCATTTTTCAAACGCCTTTTTTTTGTAAGAAAAATTGTTTCATGAATTAAAAAAATAACAAAACAGGCCCTCACACTCCTAAACAAATAGTGAACAATTGCCCACAATGTGATGAGTCAAAAAATACTCAAATTCAATAAAAAAGTCCAACAATAATAAATAAATCATTGCGATCTCGTAGAATCAAGTATAAAGTGACAAATTCTTCTTTATACATAAAAAGTTCTACCCCACGTACTCAGATAAAATCTTGATGCATTTGCTGTAAGAAAAAGGTTATACAGTAAATATATATTTTTTTTGTTACACTATTTGTGAGTTAGCACTTTAACTACTTTAGAGATATACTTGCTTAAGTTATAGTATATTAGAACAGCATTTTTCAACCAGGGTGCCTTGATGTTTCTTCAGGGGTGCCTTGGGAATATGCCTAAAAATTACCCAAACATTTTATACAAAGAAGCAGGTGGATCAAGCCTGCCTTTTAATTACACAAATCCACAGGTTTTCATTGTGCACCATTACAACCTTCTATCTGCTAGCGTCCTAATAACCAATGACCTCATCAGTTGATGAGGAGAATATCGGTCGCTTACACAGCTTCATTGTTTGACCTTCTCCAGGCCCAATCTGTTAGCACTGGGGTCACATTAGCTGAGTAAGGGAGAGAAATTGAGGGAGAGGATAAACATTGGAATACTAGTTAGTACCATTTACTTTCTAACAGTAAATGTTCTTAAGTGTCACACACACAAAAGGGACCTTCAATATCCCAGGATAATACAACCGCACCTCCAGTAATGTTGTGTACCTCATCCAATGCAAAAGATGTAGCAAAGGATCTGCATGCATCATACAACTGGGAGAATTAATAGTGGAGAAGGATCTGGGGCAGTGGCAGTTCGTCCCTCTGGCTCTCATCCGCCACTGAGTCTAATAACATAGATTCATGCATTGCACGAATCTATGTTATTATCGCCGCTGTCGCTGTTCTATTCAGATGGTCGGCGCTCATGTCCGGCCATCTGAATACCGGTAGCTGGTCGGCTGTACGGAAGTGTCTTTCAGAGCCAGCAGCTCTGATAGGCTTTCCCAGTACAGCCCTCGGGTCCCGGAAGCTTATCCTCGGAACGCACAGGCTGTGCGCTCCTTGGATAAGACTGACAGGCGTCTCAGCCAATCAGGTTGGCTGTTTCTGGCTACCGGTAACTTGATTTGCTGAGACGCCTGTCAGTCATCGAGGGCGGGAGAAGACATCGTGGGAGCTGGATGCCTGACTCCAGTAAAGGTAAGTGCCGGGCGGGGGGGGCACTTTACAGGGCACAGAGGCAACATCAATGGGCACAGTGGTGACAATAGTGAGGACAATTGCCACAGCGGGATGAATAGGCACAGTGGCAACAATTAAAGAGCACAGTGGCGACAATAGGCACAGTGGGGACAATAAGCACAGTGGGGACAATTGGCACAGTGGGGACAATTGGCACAATGGCGACCATTAAAGGGCACAGTGGTGACAATTGATTGCACAGTGGCTGTGTTTGATGGCATGGCACAGTGGCTGTGTTTGATGGCATGGCACAGTGACTGCATTTGATGGCATGGCACAGTGGTTGCATTTGATGGCATGGCACAGTGGTGACAATTGATGGCACAGTGGCTGCATTTGATGGTATGGCACAGTGGTGCGAATTGATGGCATAGTGACTGCGTTTAATGGCATGGCACAGTGGTGCGAATTGATGGCACAGTGGCTACGTTTGATGGCATGGCACAGTGGCTGCATTTGATGGCATGGCATAGTGGTGCAAATTGATGGCACAGTGGCTGCGTTTGATGGCATGGCACAGTGACTGCAATTTTTTATTTATTTTTTTTGCACCCCCCAAAAATTTTGAGCACCAGCCGCCACTGATCTGGAGGTTTCAGTCGATCATAAGCTCAATAATAGCATGCATTGCTTAGCTACAGTTTCCAAAGCGAGCAAAATCCTTTCTTGTATTAAGAGAGATATGGAGAGAAAGATATCATTTTGCCCTTGTACAAATCATTAGTAAGACCTCATCTGGAATATGTAGTTCAGTTTGGGGCACCAGCTCTCAAAAGGGATATCAGGGGACTGGAGAAAGTGCAGAGAAGAGCAACAAAAGTGATAAGAGGTATGGAGGGGCTCAGTTATGAGGAAAGATTAGAGGAACTGAATTTATTCTCTCCAGAGAAGAGGATATTAAAGCCTTGCACACACGATCAGAATTTCGGATGACCATTCATTCCTTTTTTTTTGTTGCAAGCTAGTCCCATGTTGAAAGTGAAGAGGTTACTTACCAATTTCTCTTACAGAATTCAACTTCAGAAGTGACGTTATGTGTTGAACATTTTTTTATGTAGTCTTTCATTTCTGAGCATGTGTAGTCTTGCTCTTACGATTTTTTTTGGATGAAAACCGATAGCTTCTTTTACCTAAGTACAGTCCTCCTTCACTAACCTCATCCTTCGATTTTGCTTTTAAATGTAATTTCTTCTGAGAAATCCTCACTTCCTGTTCTTCTGTCTGTAACTCCACACAGTAATGTGAGGCTTTCTCTATGGTGTGAAATGTCGTGCAGGAGAGTCAGGACACTCTCTATGTTGCAGATAAAGAAAGGAGCTGTGTGTTATTAGGCATCCTGACTCTCCTGCAGTCCAAGGGAGGGGTCGAGCATGACACTCCACACCAGGGAGAAAGACACATTACTGTGAGGATTTCTCAAAAGAAATGAGGACTTTTAAAAGCAAAATGGAAGGATGAGGTAAGTGAAGGAGGACTGCACTAAGGTAAAGGAAGCTATTTAGGAAAAAAATAGCGTTACTATTTGTTCCGCCGGTGTGCGTTCCACGCCTCGGTGTTATGCAATTCAGCGTGAGGAAGTGCCGTGGAGGTGACGCGTGAAGTAGTTCCGTTTTCCCAGAAGCCTCTATGCGTTTCGCATGTAAGCATGCGTCATCAGGTTGCGTACATGCGAAACGCATAGAGGCTTCTGGGAAAACTGAACTACCTCACGCGTCACCTCCATGGCACTTCCGCGCGCTGAACAGCATAACACAGAGGTGTGGAATGCACGCCGGCGGGGGAACAAATAGTAACGCTGGACAGACTGGTGCCGGTCAGAGAAGGCACATTTAAATGTGAGTGTACATTTTATATGTTTTTGAAAAAAACCTGCAAACCTCTTTATACATACTAAACCATATGAGGCTTTTTTTTCTTTTGGAGCAAGAAGAGCAGTTGGAGGCTGGTGTATACTCAAGGCATTTTTCACATGTTGGTCTGACGGGCAGAACACATCGTTCCGCCCGTCGAGGTTCCCTGCCGGCCGTCGAAATCGGCGACCCGCCCGTCGGGAATGGCAACCAGCCATTCTTCCAGGCGGGCCGTCGAGCAAATAGAGAGCGTGCTCTCTATTTCTGCTCGACGGGCTTCCCGACGGGAAGCTCGCCGAGAGCGTACACACGGCCGAGGTTCTCGCTGGAATGCAGCTTCCAGCGAGGTTCTCGCTGGTTTCCAGCGAGAACCTCGGTCGTGTGTACGCCGCCTGACACACATCCTGGAGGGAGAACGGGACGATTGATGCAGATTGAGGAGATACATACCTAGATATTAGGGTTGTCCCGATACCACTTTTTTAGGACTGTACAAGTACGATACTTTTTTTTATGTACTCGCCGATACCGAATACCGATACTTTTTTTTAAATGTCTCCCCACATATGCAGCCATGTCCCCCCACATATGCAGCCATGTCCCCCCACATATGAAGCCATGTCCCCCCACATATGCAGCCATGTCCCCAAACATTTGCAGCCATGTCCCCCCACATTTGCAGCCATGTCCCCCCACATTTGCAGCCATGTCCCCAAACAAATGCAGCCATGTCCCCAAACAAATGCAGCCATGTCCCCAAACATATTGCAGACATGTCCCCAAACATATTGCAGCCATGTCCCCCATACACGCAGCCATGTCCCCAAACAAATGCAGCCATGTCCCCAAACAAATGCAGCCATGTCTCCAAACATATTGCAGCCATGTCTCCAAACATATTGCAGCCATGTCCCCAAACATATTGCAGCCATGTCCTCAAACATATGCAGCCATGTCCCCCATATACGCAGCCATGTCCCCAAACATATTGCAGCCATGTCCCCCACATATCCAGCCATGTCCCCCCATATCCAGCCATGTCCCCCGTACCTAAATAATGCCGCCGCCGTGTTAATCACCGTGCGGGGAACATTACAGTCAGCTTTCGTTTGAATAAGCTGTTTTCCTGCCGCGCTGTGTATAGCGACACTCCCCCTTGCTGGGTATGGACAGATCCGTCCAAACCCAGGCAAGGGGGAGTGTCAATGCGTGGCGGGGAAAACAGCTATTCAAACGAAAGCTGACTGTAATGTTCACCGCGCGGTGATTAACGCAGCGGTGGCTTTGGGATATGCGGCCGCGGGGGGGGGGGGGGGGGGTACCGGTATCGGTATCGGGAGAACCCTACTGGATATCATTATAGGCATTAAACCTATCTCGGTCTGGTGAGCGCATAGCATATAAGAGGTAGTAGTGACACTAGAAAAGGGTAAAAAGTCACACATTTTTGGGTTGATCCGCTTCTGGCAATAGTATCGGAATCCGCACAAATATTGGACTTTATAATTTGTTTTACACATAATAATTTCTATATAACCTCTTTGGGACTGCTTATTGCGGGGTGAAATATCCTGTTTTGAGCACATTGGTGCTTCACATATATGCATATTTATATATATCATTTTTTTACACTAATTAGAGACTGTAGGTGTACTATTCATATTTATTAATATTGTTCAAATTAGTATTTTGCATAGAATCAGCGCAGTAGTATATGTGTATACATATACAAATCTGCATTTTTTTCACTATTTCACCTCTTGAAGGTGCTCATTGTAACTGCAGCGGATCATAAATTGTTAAAAAATTGTTAAACATTAACGAGCGCCGGTGACACAACATATACACATTTAGTTGTTAAGTGTCGCACGGCCGTGCAATTGCCAGTTACAGAAAATTTTCACACCGATAGGTTGTCCTTCTTTCCTTGTGTAATGATAAAAGCCAATTATCTCCTGGGAAGGGAAATTACTTTTCACAAAACTTTCTCCCATCACCTAGTGAACAGTCATTCTGATAATGGAACACAAGAGGGCGCTCTGATCTTTCTGTTTTTTTCTCCGGCATCGTGCTGTGTCTCAGCAAACAAAGGAAACCTTCACAGTTCACACTCCACATTGAGGCGCAATGGAGGCAATGTATAGACGGTCTCATTGGACAATGCACACGAGCTGCAGACACAGGAATGGCGGCTCACCCATTCACACGGCCTGAGTTTTGTTTAATGCAGCACAATTCCCTTTGCATTGTACACACGTGTTTTCAGCCTTTTCCCGCTCTATGTGGTGACATGTAATATACACGTGCTTTCCAGATACATTCCCCTTCCTATGGAGGAAGACTTTGTACACATCTAGAAGGACCCCAATGCTCCACCCATGACAGGTACACTTGAACACAGTTGGCGCACATTTCCTCTCATCGCGAGAACTCCCCCCTCCTCCTCCCTGGACGGAAATTGCCGAACCTTTCCGAGCGTCTCATCCAGCCTTCGTGCCGAAGCGTGTCGCCCCTGAGTGCCCTCTGCTGGCCAACGCCTCTTCCTGCGGCGGCGGTCGGCGGCCGTGGGAGGAGGAGTTTGCGTTCACTCGTTGTCTGCTGAAGCCGAGGCACCGGGTGGGCCCGGGGACACCAGGTAAATATTATTGAATGGGGGATTAGTGGGGGTGCTACGGCCCCCCCCTGTGTATCAGTGTGGGGGCGGAGAGGCGGGAGGGGTTGAGTGTGTGACACGGTGGCCTGTGAGGCCTAGTGCGGCGGTGCTGGTGTGGAGTCCGGTGTGCTTTCTATTGTCAGGCCGTGCTGTGCCTGAGCGGCCTGTGTAGGCCTAGGCCAGGGAGCGGCCTTTCCTATACATTACCCCGTGCAGGGCGGAACTCAGAGCTCGGGGGGTCTCCTCACTGGGCCGCAATGGACCTCTGCAGGGGTGCTGCTGTAACCTATGGCAACCGGGCAGCTTTTATGACTAGACTGGAGGAGGGAGTGGGGACACTGACCATTGATGATCTCAGCGCATACATTTCATTGCTAAGGTGGGACATGTGCTTCCAATAACAAAAGAAAATACAAGAAGTTGGCCAGCAGGCTCCTGAGATATTCCAACACAGCTGGGTTAGCACATGGCACACATCACCACCCTCATTATTGCTATGAATAATAATGATGCCCCATCCATCCCTCGCACACATGATTGTAGGAGAGGTGTCTGACTGCAGTGATCATGGCACCTCCGCAATGTTGGCTCCCCAGGCAGTTGTAGGCGGAGGGGATGAGACGAGGCGTGTGAAAGGAGAATATCACACAATGAGAAGGCTGCTCTGATGGCAGAATGGCCGCTTGTGTACAGCTGGACGTGGTCATGTGATGTGTCAATTCTCCGTTATCTAATGATATGTTGGGGAAGATGTCCTCCTGAGCCAATCAAGCGTCTCCTTCCCGACTCAAGGGTCAGAATACAGAAAGATGCGCTACCTAAACTTGTGATGACAGCACTGCGCTCTCACTGTAACTTTCTTGCATGGTGGCATGCCACTCCAGTAATGCGGCGTACACACGATCGGAAATTCCGACAACAATTGTTCGATGTGAGCGTTTGGTCAGAAATTCCGACCTTGTGTAGGCTCCACCGGACATTTCCTGACCACAAAAATTTGACGGTTGGTTCTCAAATTTTCCAACAACAAAAGTTCTTGTCGTAAATTCTGACTGTCTGTTTGCAATCCCGCCACACAAAAATTCTACGCATGCTCGGAATCATTGAACTTAAAGGGTCACTAAAGGAAAAAAAATGGCTGAAATGACTGTGTACAGGGTATAGAGACATACAAGTTAACTGATTCCTTTTCAAAATGATTAACAATTTATAAAAATCAATCATATAATGTGCCTGCAGGTTAGTTTCACTTTTGAACTGGCTTCATGTTTCTGCATAGTAGAAATAGACACACAGAACAAAAACAAACAAATCCAGGGCAGTGTTTGTTTTTAAAATTAATCTGATTGGTTCTGGGAAGTTTTAGACACACAGTAATGACAGCTTAGACCACCGTGAGAAAGCTCCCAGCACTGTGGTTATAAGGAAACAGACAAGCAGGAAGTGTGGAGGTCAGAGCAGGATTACAGCAACTTCAAAGCAAAAACGAACAATAAGGACATGAAACCAGTACTGCAGTAAGGTAAAGGAAGCTATTTAGCTAAAAAAAAAAAAATTCCTTTAGTGATCCTTTAAAGCGGAGGTTCAGCCTAAATCAACTATCTGCCATTAGATCCAGCATACTGCTGACATGTGCAGTAGGCTTCTTTTTTTTTTTGTGTGTGTGTACTTATTGTTTTATCTGGGATTTTTATCAGGCTCTGAGCGGGGATTCCTGCGGGGAATAGGCGTTCCTAAGACAAGCAGAGTTGATTGATGTGCTGGTAAAGCGCATCGCGCCTTTCGAAAATAGCCGAAGTGACACTCGGCAATTTACGGCGCCTGTGCAGCCTGCTCTACACGGCAGGCGCCGCAAACAGCCGAGTGTCACTTTGGCTATTTTCGGAAGGCGTGACGCGCTTTACTAGCACGTCAGCTCGGAGCCGGATAAGAAGCCCCGATAAAACGATAAGTACACAAAAAAAAACAGCATACTGCAGATGTCAGCAGTATGCTGGATCTAATGGCAAATAGTTGATTTTCAGGGTGAACCCCCGCTTTCGTTTTTCTAGGCTCGTCGTAGTGTTGTAAGAAAAATCCACGGTTTTGTTGTCGGAATTTCCGATTGTGTGTACGCTGCATAATAGTTCTAGTTATGAGGAGCTTCAGTATATTTGTCTTTTAATTGTGTATAAAGGTGTTTTTGTTGCCTCGTAACAGGTGTTGATCTTGGTCACAGGTCAGCAAGGCCAATGTTAACGGTAAAGGAGAAGTCCAGCCTGGGCTCGTTTTGGCTGGGCTTCTCCTCTGGGTCACAGGAGTACGATTCGTTTTGGACTCCTGTGAACCGTTTTCAGCAGAGAGCGGTCTGAAGTAAACTTTCTGCTCACGTCACTGGAATCAGTCAAGGCATCGTGTCATCACGACAAAGTGTGAATCCGCCAGGTACCTGGACTAATGGCAGTCTCTGCCTCTAAGCGAGCCACTGAGACGGCCTCTCTCCACCCCTCCATAGATCAGCACTCCAATGAGTGTGGAGGAGCAGAGAGGAGAGCTGCTGAATGACAGTCAGCAGATCTCTGGGTGTCTGTGAGAACCGAGCCATCTGCAATGTTTGATTGTTTGGCTCAGGTCTCAGTGGCACCACGGGACAGATGCAGCATCGGTCTTATGCTACATCCACCTAGGTAAGTATGGTTGGTTAATTGCCAAAAAAAAAAAACATGCTTCTCTTTTAAAGTGATTGTTAAAAGAAAAAAAAAATAACCTTTAAAATAACAAACATGCTATACTTAAAGTGGTTGTAAACCCCCCAAAAAAATATTATTTTTTTGATGTCACAATGTAGAGTATAAGATTTCCTATCATCTGTGCCCAGTCTTGCCACACAGAGTTAATCCAGCGCTGAGTAATCCTCTTTTAAAGTCCAGTGCAAATTAACCGGACTTCAGATAAAAACCTGCCAAATTAGGTGAAGTCCGTTTCTCTGTTATTGCTTTCAGTAACAGGTTATTTACAAATATAGCGTGGACATGTTTATCATAACAAGAGGTGATCTAAAGTTCATTGTATATTACTAGGATGTGTTATGATGTTATATCACCTCATGTAATGATAAACAAAACATAACATATGATAAACATGTCCTAGCTATATTTGTAAATAACCTCTCACTCAAAGCAAGAAGAGAGATTCCGGACTTTTTGATTTAGGCAGGGTTTTATCTGGAAGGCTGTTCGTTTTCACTGAACATAAAAGAGGATTACTCAGCGCTGGATTAACTCTGTGTGGCAAGACTGGGCACAAATGATAGGAAATATTATACTCTACATTGTGACATCAAAAAAAAAATTGTTGGGTTTACATCCACTTTAAGTGGTAGTGAATGCTGTACTACCACTTTCACCTACAGGTAAGCCTATAATAAGGCTTGCCTGTAAGTATAAAAAATATCTCCTAAACCTGTACGGTTTAGGAGATATTGCCCTCGCAATGCGCCGCTGACTGCAGTGGCGCATGCGCAGCGGGGATCTTTGGCTAAAGGCCTGGCAGCCGACGGAATTTGTCGTAAGAAAGTCTCTCGCGTCATCGCGGCTCCAGCCAAATTACAGCGCTGGAGCGGCGATACCCAGAAAACATGCCGAGGTAAGATGACATCTCCCTCCACGTGGACCAGGTAAGTTCCCCTAACCTCGTTCCAAGGTAAGTATTTCATAATGAGCTAGTATGCGGTCCATACTAGCTCATTATGGCTTTTGCTTTTCAGGTATGGGGGGGGGGGGGAATCAGCGGCTTTACTTGCTCCGTGCAAGGGTTTTTCACAGAGCAGCTCTGATCCTCTTCTGGTTTGAGTAATGCCCTTGCTATAGGTGTGTCATTTATGTACCTCATAAAGCCTAACTGGAAACCTCTAGGAAGTTCTAGTGTTACTACTTATCTTCACCATCACAGGAGTGAGCTTCCAAATGCTGAGCTCAGAACTTGTGTCGGGCAAGAGAAAGCACAAGTGAGGGGGTTGGAATTGGAAAAGGAGCTCATTCCTTTGAAGCTGAGCAGTAACACTAGGCTTCTCTTAGGAGGTTTCCAGTCAGGCTTCATGAGGTATGTAAATGGCCAATACCTATAGAAAGGGTAGTACTTGATATTAGCCAAAGCTAAACAGGTTATTTTTGTCTACAGACATCCCTTACCCACATAAGTAGCTTGTTAGTTAAGGTTAACTTTAACGGCATTGCTGGCCTGTGACCAAGGCAACACCTGTTGGGGGGTAACGTAACTTTTTACACGCTGTGTAAAAGTTTCACACATGTGGTATCGCCTGCTATAAGTCTTGATTTTGCAAAGAGTTGTGGGAAAAAATTACAACTTCAAAAACTCACCATACCTGTTTCTAAATACCTTGGAATGTCTTCTTCCAAAAGGGGGGTATTTGTACTTTTCTGGCATGTTAGGGTCTCAAAAAATGAGAGAGGCTGTCAGTACTTCAGGTGTGATACATTTTCAGATATTGGCACCATAGCTTGTGGACTCTATAACTTTCACAAAGCCCAAAAAATATGCACCAATTTGTACTTTTTTTTTTACCCAAAGATATTTAGCAGTATACATTTTGGCCAACATTTATGAAGAAAAATTACTAATTTGCTCAATTTTATAACAGAAACAAAGAAAAAATATTATTTTTACAGAACTTTCAGTCTATTTTTTCTTTCATAGCGACAAAAACCCAACGATGATTAAATACCACCAAAAGAAAGCTCTATTTGTATGAAAAAAAAGGATAGAAATTTCATATGGGTACAATGTTGCATGACTAAGTAATTGTCATTCAAAATGTGAGAGCACCGAAAGCTGAAAATTGGTCTGGTTAGGAAGGGGCTTTAAGGCTAAATTCACACCTATGTAGTTTTATTGCTTTTTGCATTTTGCAGATTTGCACTACAGGCCATTTAAAAATGGTTTCCTATGGAACATGTTCTGTAGTTCAAATCTGCAAAATGCAAAAAGCACTAAAACTGCATAGGTGTGAATCCAGCCTAAGTGCCCAATGGTCAAGTGGTAAAAAAAAAATGCCTTTGGTTACACTTTAAATATAAAGACAATATTCCAATATAAATCAAATCTTTCTCAAAGCTTTGTAAATGCTTGTACAAATGTATTTGTAGATTGCAGTTTATAAACCAAAGCCATTGCATTCAAATTCGGTTTTCCAGTTTGTCAGAAGCGTTGCTATCATTTTTTCCCTCATTTTGTTTTGCACTGGATTCAGGTTACCTTTGTGCATGTATAGTGGGAGAAGGCTTATACTCGTCCGATCGTCCACTTCACCTTTAAACAGTGCTCTTCCCCCCCCCCCCCGATCCATTGATGGATGTTCCTGACATCCTTATGTCCAGAGCAGGTCTATGGGCATGATGACATCAGGATCAGTACACTGCACAAGACTGCCTGGGGGAGCAGGAGCCACAAGGACCGGTGTTGTGCGGAGAGGATTGGGTAGTTGAGCCTTGTACACATGATCAGACTTTCAACAGACAAAGCCTCAGACTTTTGTCCTAAGGGCATTGGCCAGGAACTTGTCTTGCACACAATTGTCAGCCAACAAACATAGTTACGTACTACGTGGTTTTTCGGGTCTCTTTAGTGCCACCCTTCGGGCACCTTCTGCTAATGTTGTGTTTGGTGAGCATTGCCTTCGAGGATGCGTGTTTGTACTTTGGACTTTTGTCCAACAGATTTGTGTACACATGCTCGGAAAATCCGACAACAGATCGTTGTGCATAGAAAATTTTAAAGCCTGCCATCCAACATTTGTCTGCGGAAAATCCATCAACAATTGTCCGACGGAGCGTACAAACAGTTGGATTTTCTGCCAACAGTCTGTCAACACACAATTCCGTTGGAAAATCTGATGGTGTGTACAAGGCTTTAGTATATCTCCATTCTCCTAGACAAAGACAAGCAGCTGACACGTGCAATGCGGCCACAACCCCACTGCATGGGAAAATGTCTCTGTAGAGGACAATGAAATTTGGTTACTCCCAAGCTTATCAGCTGTGGAAATCTCCTTTGGGTCGAAGAGGATTTAACCACTTCCTTACTGGGCATGTAAACCCCCTTCCTGACCAGGTGAAATTTCAGCTTGCGGCACTGCGTCGCTTTAACTGACAATTGCGCGGTCGTGCAATATGGCTCCCAAACAAAATTGGCGTCCTTTTTTCCCCACAAGTAGAGCTTTCTTTTGGTGGTATTTGGTCACCTCTGCGATTTTTATTGTTTGCGCTATAAACAAAAAAGGACCACAATTTTGAAAAAAAATAAAATATTTTTTACTTGTTGCTATAAAAAATAGCCCAATTTAAAAAAAAAAAATCAGTTTAGGGCGATACGTATTCTTCTACATATTTTTGGTTAAAAAAAAAAAAAAAAATCGCAATAAGCGACTGGTTTGCGCAAAAGTTATAGCGCCTACAAAATAAGGGACAGAATTGTTTTATTTTTTATTTTTTTACTAGTAATGGCGGCGATCTGCGATTTTTATTGCGACTGCGACGTTATGGCGGACACATCGGACACTTTTGACACATTTTTGGCACCATTCACATTTATACTGCAATCAGTGCTATAAATATGCACTAATTACTGTATAAATGTGACTGGCAGGGAAGGGGTTAACACGAGGGGGTGAGGAAGGGGTTAATGTGTTTCCTGCATTGTGTTCTAACTGTGGGGGGAGGGGGGGTGACCGATCTGTGTCCCTATGTACTAGGAACACAGATTGGTATGCTCTCTATGACAGGACGCTGTCATTGTGAGAGCCGGCAATGAGAAATGATCTCATATGTTTACATATGAGATCATCTCTCATTGGCCCATCAGATCGCATCGCAAACGGCCACTCTGATTGGCCGTTCGCGGCGATCTGTGATTGGCTGTGTCCAAGGGACACGGGCAGTACACAAGTTCCCCGCTGCGCGCTCTGGAGCGCGCGCTGGGAACGAGGAAAGGGGCTGCCGTGAAAACACGGCAGCCCGGAGATTTAGAACCACCCTGCGGCCGTATATACTCGTACGGCCGTAGGGAAGTGGTTAAAGGCAGATTTTTTTTTTTTTTTTTTTAATGCAGTAAGGTTAAAATAAAAACCCTGCATGCGGCTCCCCCCAGAACCCCCTAAATAACATACCTGGTCTCGATCAAGCGATGTGCAAGGCTCTTTCGCTCCTTATTGGTTTGGATACAGCAGCAGGAGGCTCCCACTGTTATCAACTTAGAGCAAGTGACGAGTAGTAGGGGGAGGGGCCAAGCCACGTTCTGTGTGTGTCAGGAGCAAGCATGCACTAATACCCCCATAGAAAGTGGCTTGCTATAGGGGTGCTCGGTGAGGGGGTGGAGCCAGGAGCGCCAGCAAAAGATCGGGGCTGCTCCATTGTACAGAGCTGGTAAGTATAACTCGTTTTGTTTTTAAGAAAAAACGCCATGCTTTACAATAACATTAAGACCGGACTTATAACATCTAAAGTTTGCCACTTGTGTCATTTTAGTGAATAAACTCGCCTTAAACATTTATAGCAGAAATAAAATTTCAAATTCTATATTTTAATTACTTTTGTATGGGATGTGTTTAAAGCGGAGCTCCACCCATATAAACAACATTTTGCCATGTTGTTTAAAAAAATAAAAATAAAACCTGAAAAAAAAAAAAAAAAATACTCACCCGAGATAGCTGTTGCTATGCGGAAGTCCGTAATCTGCCTCTTCCACTCCGCGGTTTGATTTCTTCTTCTCCTTCTCCTTGTGAATGGGCGCGCTGCTTTCTGGGAACTGTGTGTGTTCTCAGAGAGCAGCGCGCCCATTCACAAGCCAGCGTGAGACTCGCGCAGGCACAGTAGGAAACGGGCAGTGAAGCCGTACGGCTTCACTGCCTGTTTCCCATAGTGTGAATGGCGGCGCGGGACTCGGAGCGATCGCGGGACCGGCATCGGGGGGGCCATCAGCGCGGGTGCCTAGGACAGGTAAGTGTCCTTATTTAAAGTCAGCAGCTACACTGTTAGTAGCTGCTGACTTTAAAAAAAAAAATTTTCGCGGCTGGAGCTCCGCTTTAAAGAGGAACTGCAGTCACATAATTTGTAATAAAAGCATCTTTGCCATTCTGAAGCTTCCCTCCAACCACTGTGCATAATAATTTTATATATACTGTGATTCTGTACTTGCCAAATATGCTGCAGAAATCTCCCTCCACCGAGTCTGACTTAAAGCATTTTAAAGTGTTTGCAAACAACCCCCCCCCCCCCAACAAAAATATATGATAGATATATAATATATCTGTTTCCTTTTTAAAGCATGTTAAATAGCACTGTGATTGTGCCATGTCATTTGTCCCTTTTGTATGATGTGAAGTATCTGTTCCTGTGTCCCCGTCTCTGTTGACCACGATAATCCTGGCTCCTGATCCATGATACCGTGGTCAAAATAAGTGCCTCTGTTATCTCGCTGTCTGCTCTCTGCCTCTCCACCTCCCTTCCTGCCTGTGTGTGAGAGCGATCTCCTCCAGCCCCTCCCCACTACTGCTCTTCCCTGTCACTTGAAATACCTTTTGAAAAATAACTTGCATCCCCTCTGTTTTATCAAGATCTTTACTACTAGGTGTTAGATCTGCACGATTAATCGCGGAGAGAATCGCAATTTCAATTCTTCCCGCCCGGGATGACCCGCGATTCTTCTGTTTCACGGTCGTTTCCACGTAACCTGCGTGGAACGCAAATGGCGCCGATATCTGAGCCGATGTCAGCAGCCTGTGCCGCTGGATGGATGGCCGTGCTGTACAACTGTAGTGTGTATCCATGCGCCACCCAGTGGTTGCTGGCGGTACTGCTTCTGATGTGTTTAAAAAAGAGACCAGCGGATATGTCTATAATGTTATGAAAAAAGCAGAATCAAAGTTTGATTCTGCTTTTTTCATAGGAGTTATATGATCTTTAACATTATAGACATATCCACTGGTCTGTTTTTTATAGATTCACAAATTTCATTTTCAGATAAATCACAGGTTTATTTATTTGGGGGAGGGGGGGTGTCTGGCATTCAGTTTTTGTGAATCGTCAGAGAATCGAGAGAGAATCGAGATCTTTAGTCTAAGCAAAAGAATCGTGATTCTCATTTTGACCAGAATCGTGCAGCCCTACTAGGTGTCCATTCTTTTTTGCAAACTCTAATCATAAATTCCTTATCTCGCAGCGGTCGCGTGACATTTCTCTGCTGGCTGTCTGATGTCAGAGGGTTATCCCAGCCCCTCCCTTTGCATTTTTTACATCGTGAAGACCGAGCAGAGGAAAGACACTGACAAGATATTGCTGTGAGATTAGGTACTTACAATTCAAATCCCCTCTTTTTTTATCAAGAGCTATAGCACTACGTGTGCTTTTTTTTTATCATCTTGACTTTACAGCCATTTTAACTGAGCAGCTGAAGCTGCTGCCTGTTCACTTCCTAGATTTACACAGAGGCACACCTCCAGCTCTGCAGCCCTGCATCTCTCATTGGCCCTCTTATGACTCCCCTCCCTTCCTGGCAAACTCCCACAAGCGTAAGCGAAAGAGCTGTGCATGATGTCATAAGACTATGCTTTTTACCTGAGAAGAAACCGGAAGTGGGCTGTATAAGGTATTTACTGGCAGAAAAAAATATGTTTTAGGATCCAAAGTTAAAACAACAAGGTCAGAGGATTTAATAGAAAGAAAGTTGAAAAAATTACTGAAGGCCCGCTTTAAAAACCATGTAATAGAAAGAAACAAGAGACCATGGCTAATCTAATGTTTTAAATATATTGAAGTAGCGCTAATTATTATTTAACAAAGTGCTATGTGAATAAAGTTCTCGTATTTATCGGCGTATACTGCACACTTTTTTCCCCTTAAAATAAGGGGAAAATCGTGGGTGCGCGATATATGCCGATAGCCGATTCCCGCGCTCAGTTTGAACTGAGCCGCCGACATATACCGAGTGCAGTACACTTGGGTACATTCGGCCAGGCTCTGCTTCGCTCGTGTTCACGCATAAATGTCACAGAGCGTGAGCACATGCCAAGCCGGAGCACTGGAGAAGCCGGGAGGACACCACAGAAGACGGACGATGGACGCCGCGCAAGACACCAAAACGGTAAGTACTGAATTTTTTTTTTACAGGTCCACATCAGGGGTGCGCACTATACGCCGGAGCGTGCAATACCCCGATAAATACGGTAGTGCAAATGAATCTCATATTAATAATAACGTGCATAACAGTGTATGGTTAATAATATAAAGTCCATTAGGGTAAAATATATACTAAACTAAAACCAAGTCCATGTGAGAAAGTGCTATAATTGGTGCATCCTCAAAAAAAAATCTCTGATCATCCAGGGAGCAACTCAGTCCTTGTCACAACAAGATAATTTCATGGATGAGCAAAATAACAGAGCGGAGGAAAGGGACTGGCAAGGGAGTCCAAGTTTGAAAAATATGTAGATAAAAACAATAGATTCCTTGTATCCTCCCCCTCTGTTGATGGCTGCTTACCTTATAAATAGACCCCACTGGGTCTAATGGTGCATTGAACGATAATGGCCAACCAACAGTGAATGCTCCTTCCTCCTCGGTGTTTTAAACAGGACACCACTGCAGTACTGCCTCCAACCTCGCCACAGATTTCCTGGGAAATGTATCTCCGGATTCAAGGATTTCAAAGCAAGAAAAAAGGATCTCCACAGTGTAGCTGTGGAGCACATAGGTCCATTTATTAAAATCAGTAGTTGACAATAAAAATGCAAAAAAAACCGCCATACAAGTAAAAAAACAACACCAAAGATGCAGGAACTTCTGGTTACGGCCGTAAAACCCAGAGGTGTATATCACCTAAGCTCCTCCCGATGCGTTGCGTCACTGCTACGTGACTTCATCAAGGTTTTTTTAACACTTTTGTTAGTGCATTAGTACTCTTGTTTACACATGGCTAATCTAATATAGCCATATGTTGATGTCCAGAATGCCATAAAAAAAGAGGGAATGCTACTGTTTTTATCATAGGTAATAGTTGAGCACTGTGACTGGCTTTTAAAGAATATGTAAATCCAACACTTCATGTTCTTGATACGTGCCTGCTGTACCACGTACTTGTATGAAAAGTATCCTGTTCTTTGCATTGCTTCCTTTGTGTAAAATCCCTGTTGATCTTGTCTGGCACTCCTCTCCTACGTGCAAAAATCATAATTATTTTGCTAGAAAATAACTCAGAACCCCCAAACACTATATATGTTTTTTTAGCAGACACCCTAGGGAATAAAATTGCGGTCATTGCAACTTTTTATCTTACACAGTATTTGCACAGTAATTTTTCAAACGCTTTTATTTATTTTTTTTATAGAAAAATAAAACGGTTTTGTGATTTAAAAAAATAATAATTTAGCCCAATTTTTTTGTATCGTGTGAAAGAATGTTACAGAGAGGAAATGGATACCTAACATGTCACGCTTTAAAATTGCGCACACTCATAGAATGCCGCCAAACTTCAGTACTTAAAAATCTCCATAGGCGATGCTTACATTTTTTTAATTTTTTTTTTTTTACAGGTTAACAGTTTAGAGTTACAGAGGAGGTCTAGTGCTAGAATTGTTCCTCTCGCTGTAATGCATGCGGCGATACCTTACATGTGTTTATGGCATTTACATATGTGAGCGGGACTTGCATGTGTGTTCGCTTCTGAGTGCGAGCTACTAGGGACAGGGGCATTTTAAATAATTTAGATTTACTTTACTTTTGCACTTTACATTTACATTTTTTTCTATTGCAAAGAATGTAAACATCGCTTGTAATAGGAATATATCGTGACAGGTCCTCTTTATGGAGAGATGCGAGGGTCAATAAGACCCCACATCTCTCCTCCAGGCTGGAAAGCATGAGATCAGTGAACTTTTTTTTCACAATCTCATGCCGACAGCCGCAATTGTTGCTTTGTTTACTTCCGGGTACCTGGGCTTGACATCATAACGTCGTGCGTGGGCCTTTGACAGTCATAGAGATGGCTGGTGACCATTTGGTCGGCAGAAATATCTATGCTCCCCATCCGGCGCCGGCCGACCGTTTCTCCGGATCCCCGGCGGCACAGGAGAGCCCAGAGAAACGGCAGGAAGGAGGGACGTCCCCTCCCTTCACCTATAAGAACAATCAAGTGGTGAAACTGCCACTATGATTGTTCTTATGGTGCACAGAATTACCGGCTGAAATGGCGATATCTGAATGATGCCTGTAGCTGCAGGCATCATTCAGATATCCCCACTGAAAGTCCAGGACGTCATATGACGTCCTTGGGTGTGAAGTGGTTAAAGTAAACCTGTAAAACCCCTTTCGCAAGAGGGGTCCATTTTTTTTTTTTTTTTCAGTTGGGCCCTTCATTCCCCTCTATGGGTATAGCAACATAGTGTGCTTAATCTACCTTCCAGACAGGCCTTCCCTTTCAGTTTAAATTGGTTGTAAAGGCACTTTATTTATTTTTTACCCTAAAGTGGTTGTTAACCCACTATACTATGATCATACCATCAGCTCTGTTATATTGTGTCCCAGTGTCTCTGCTGTATAAAAATGTTGATTAAACCTCATCTCAGAACGTCTTTTGGTGCTCACGTGACATCTCAGCTCTCTCCTCTGCCTGGCTGACAGCTTAAAGTGGGCGGGACCGTCACTACCACTGATGTCATCCAGAGAGAAGAGAGAGCCGAGGAGTCACGTGAGTGCCAGGAGACTATCTGAGATAAGGTATAATCTGCACAGGAGGCAAGGCTGTGGATGATGGATGCACGTAAAATGACCACAGTGTCAGGGCTTAGCAGCCATGATAAACCATTGTCAGTTTACAGAGGGGAGGGTATAGCCAGGTGATACAGGGGGCCAAATTACATAGCACAAGCGCTGGGCTGTATAACAGAGGTTCTCGACCTCAATCCCAACAGGCCATGTTTTGGGAATTTCTCTTAGATAAAATAGCTGTCCAAAATACCAAGCCATTGACTCTGATTTAAAGCACCTGTGCAAGATAAAGGAAAACCTGCAAACCATGGCCTGTTGGGGTACTCGAGGACTGAGGTTGAGAACCACTTCTTTTTTTTAGGATAAATAAACACTTTAGAGGGGTTGTAAAGGTAAAAAATGTTTTCCCTAAATAACTTCCTTTACCTTAGTGCAGTCCTCCTTCACTTACCTCATCTTTCGATTTTGCTTTTAAATGTCCTTATTTCTTCTGAGAAACGCTCACTTCCTGTTCTTCTGTCTGTAACTACACACCGTAATGCGAGGCTTTCTCCCTTGTGTGGAAAAAGCCTCTTGAGGGGGTGAGCAGGAGTGTCTGGACACTCTTTACTTTGCAGATAAAGGAGCTGTGTGTTAGTGTGCGTTCTGACACTCCTGCTCGCCCCTCCCCCCTCAAGAGGCTTTCTCCACACCAGGGAGAAAGCCTCGCATTACAGTGTGTAGTTACAGACAGAAGAACAGGAATTGAGCATTTCTCAGAAGAAATAAGGACATTTAAAAGCAAAATCGAAGGACGAGGTAAGTGAAGGAGGTAAATCCACCTCTGGGACCACTTTATCGGACGCCAGGTCGTCTGCTGTATAAAAAAAAATACCAGGGATATGACAGCTAGCTGCTGCCACCACAACTCTGGTATTTAACATCAAACTATTGCAAGTGTGTGTTATATATATATATATATACAGTCTGGAAGTAATTACAGCTCATTTTGGGAGCTCACAACTCTCCTTTCAAGGTTTTGATGCTGGTGGGGATACAGACAAATGCAGGGCAATACACAGTTAAAGACCTGTCAGACTGGTACCCATTTAAAGAAAAAACTCTCATCTCTGAATGCCACTCTGTTGCACAGAAATCATGCACTAAAACTCTGACAATGAAGCAGCGTGAGAGGTAACTATTCTTTCTCCTTTACAGGAGCACTATTTAACATCAAGTTTTGTTTTATGATAAGGTAATCTAAAGTGTTGTCACAAATCTATATATGAGAAAGTTTTCATGGGACTGTGTTCTGTCTAATCATGTATTCTGTAAGATTAGATTGTTTGTACCACCTTCCTTTAAAGCTGTACTCTAGGTAAAAGACAGTTTCCCCTGATGTGGGGCTCCCCTGGCACTGCAAAGGTTGGAGTGAAAGAAAAGCTGTTCTTAAAAATATTGCCGTCCCCTTCTCCTTCCTATCCTGTATAAAAAAAAGATGTGTACTTAACCTCCCTTTTTATTCGGGCGGGTCACATGATCCCGCAGCTCCGGCTCCTCTGTAGCGGTGCTGCAGGGGAGAGGAAGGAGGACCAACAATGGCTTGGCCATGGGCGCCTCCAGCTTCTCCAATTCACAGGCCAATATTGTCAAGCACTCTCTTATACGGAGCTTTGGGCTCACTTGACCTGAGCATATTGGAAGTAAGTACACCTGAATGCCCACAACTGATGGAGCAGCGAAGAGAAGTAGATTAAGGGGACTAGTCATGTAGCTGTGGGGATTTCTGTCAGAGCGGGGTGTTTGTTACCCCTAGACACAAAATATGTCCCACTGCAACGGTAGCTTTTATTTTTACCTGGAATTCAGGTTTATGATGTATCTAGATCTTTGGGAATATCTCATCTTGTACTAACAATATACCCTTTTTTATTTACTTTCAGACATGGAGTTGAAAAAATTGATAACTGCCACGGATACCCAATACTCTGGTTGTCTGCTCCAGGCTTTGAATGACCAGCGGCTGCAGGGCTTGTACTGCGATGTCACAGTTATTGTAGAAGATCGCAAGTTTAGAGCTCACAAGAACATTCTTTCGGCATGCAGTACTTATTTCCACCAACTCTTCACCGTTGCTGGTCAAGTTGTGGAGCTGAACTTTATCAGAGCTGAAATATTTGCAGAAATACTTAACTATATTTACAGTGCTAAAATTGTACGCGTTAAAAGCGACATGTTGGAAGAGTTGATAAAGTCTGGAAAATTGTTAGGTGTACCTTTTATAGCAGAACTTGGAATCCCTTTGTCACAAGTGAAAAGTATATCTGGTGGAGTTAAAGACAGTAATGCAGATCAGTCAAAGACTGATGAAAAAACACAAGAGTCAACAAAAAACACAACTAGTGCAGTATTGACCAAAGCTCTTGGAGTTTCTGTATTGCCAATGCTTACAGACACATTTACTGTATCAACAAATTCTGATGTTGAGTCAAATGATGATTCTGATGATGATGTGATCTTTTGCTCTGAGACTTTTGCACCCCCCAAAAAAGGTGCCCAAGAGAAAAAGGAACCTGTGACGCCCCCGATTTCTGCTGCTAGTGAACAGGCACCCGATGTAAAGAAACCTATTCCAGAACCTGTCCAGCAACAGGTTACCCAAGATATTAAACCTGTAGTCCAACCTCCCCCAAAACCGGCAGCTCCAGTTCCAAAAGTTATAACACCTGTTGCTCCAGCTGATACAAGTGTAAATCCACCAACTCAAAATTCACATTCAACTAGCAATACTACAACCTCACCTCTGAAAATCTCTGGCACACCTGTTGCACCAGTCCAGTCTCCTTCCAATGCCCCATCTTCTTCAGCTTTACCTACACCAGCCGAGAAGCCAGTTACAGCTAATCAAAACTTACCAAAACTGCAACCAGTTGGTGTTATTCATCCCAAATTAGAGCTGATCTTGGATGCTGATTGTATTTCATCTCCTCCTCCTTCTTCCGTCATATCTGTAGGCCAGCCAACAATTACACACAAAAATATATCCTTTGATGGAGTGCAGAAGAAACAGGTGGTTACCGTCAGCCCTGGATCTTCATCAAAGCCTGGAGAATTCAAAATTAAAATTGCAGATGTTGTTTCTGGGAGCAGTAAAGATTCTTCCGAACCTCGGAGAATAATGGATGGTAAGAAGATCATAACATTAGACACAGCTTCTGAGATTGAGGGCCTTTCAACAGGCTGCAAAGTTTATGCGAATATTGGCGAAGATACATATGACATAGTGATTCCTATTAAAGATGACCCCGAAGAAGGTTTATCTAATCTGTGTGATGATGGCTCACCAGACAGTAAAAAAATGAAACTGAAACATGACGATCATTATGAGCTTATAGTGGATGGGAGAGTTTATTATATTTGCATTGTGTGCAAGAGATCATATGTTTGTCTTACCAGTTTGCGAAGACATTTTAACGTTCACTCCTGGGAAAAAAAATACCCCTGCCGCTACTGTGAGAGAGTCTTTGCACTTGCGGAATACCGTACAAAGCATGAAATACACCACACAGGCGAGAGAAGATATCAATGCTTGACTTGCGGTGGTTCTTTTATAAACTACCAGGTCATGGCCTCACACATAAGATCAGTTCATAGTTTGGACCCTGCTGGAGATGCAAAGCTTTACCGTTTGAATCCATGTAAGTCGTTACAGATCAGGCAGTATGCATACGTAGGTGATAATAAAAATAATGTACCTGTCATCAGTGATGGTGGAATTGTGTATAACATTGACCCAGATAAGCCACAACCGGATTCTGAGGAGAACCACTCTAGCAATGGGCCAAAGCCTGTGAACTGGGATGATATATTCCTTCAGCAATCTAACCAGAGCATGTTTAAACCAACTACGTCTGATGGCAGCACTGAATTTGAATTTGTTATACCGGAATCTTATTAGACCTTACAGAAATTAGAATTCACATTAATAGGATTGTACATGACTTTTAGATACATCACAAGTAATGATCAGTTTGTGATTCAACTATACAGTTGCTATAGCCTGTAAAGATGCATTGTTTTCAGTTTTCATTGCGTTACAACCTGTATGCGAGGACATCTTACTTGAACATCCAGTGAAGCAGGAATTGGCAAGGAGTTTGGCCATTTATTCCTATATATGTAAAAGCAACAAAAACTATTCATGTATTTTATTACATTGATGTCATGTTGCATTTTGGCCATTGAGGCATTTCCAGTCCGTATAGAATTACAGACGGTTTAGACAATTGGTTATGAATACTGTACGTATGTTTGCACTTTAAAGTTCATCCAGTTGGCAATTTGGTGTGATTTCTTTAGCAATCCTGTACAATAAAAAAAATCTGTTTAGCTAGGAAAAAAATAATGGTTTTGGCAGACCACTGAGGGTTCAAAATCGGTTTTACATTCTCAATACTTTTGGATCGTTCAAAGTAGCTAATTGTAACTTTTTTGTCTCCCTGCATAACTCACTCTACAAATCTAGGTATTTCTCTGACTCCGCTATTAAAGTTCCAATGAGCTTAAGGTACATATTGAGATATATTCCTAATCACATACACAAATACATAGGTCAGTGGTTTAAGAGCTTACCTGGACTGAATGCGCTTAATATTAGATTCTGCTCTTGGGAAGAGATAACGCCTTCCACATTCTTCCACATTCTATCGGTAACAATACTTTAGACTGCCTGGTTTTGTCTAACATATTTTGTAGCAAGTTGCATTATGAAACCTGTCAGTTGTAATCAAAATTTTAATGTGTATGTATTTTTGCTGAGGTAGGAAATTTGACACACCACTTCAGAATTTTATTAGTAAAAAAGCAAAAATGAGTACTGGGGTTTTAGTGCGTTTTCCACCAAATAAGTCACTAACATTTTAATCATGTTTTTTAAAATATTAGAAGTGTCTTAACTGGACTTCTGTTCTAGATACATTTTGGTCATGCTTAACCTTTTATTTCTCTCAAATGTCTGTTCAATAAGAGCTGTCCACACATCTATACAAATAAAATTTTTTTTTTTTTACATTCAGCACCACAATAGCTCATTAGGCAGTGTCTGTACTTGGGGGCAAATTTATAATGCAACTAATCAGTTATTCACTGCAAGTGACTTTTCATGGTGCATATGTTCTAAACTACAGTAATTGATTCACCACCAGTAAATGTTTAGTGATAGTCTTATTCACTACTTTATAAGTGCCCTCTTCGTGTATATTTGTTCAAGGTGCATATTTCCACTCTGGGACTGCACTCTTGTTAAAAAGACAAATATGTATATTTTATTTAAAGTGCAGAAATAACTAGTTTTCATCATGTAATGGTTATATAACTGTGCCCCTCCTTTTTTTTTTTTTTTTTTTTTTTTTTTAGCAAGTTTCCATTGTTATGACCCTTTTAATTTAATGCTGGTGCAGTTGTTTAGAGACGGAGCTATGCATTTGAAAAGGTGATAGAACAGTAAGTATATCGAAACCAATGTAGCAAAAGGCCTACTTGTATGTAACCTTAAACCAGTGACTCCTTCCAATCTACTTTTCTCATGCTTGCATAAACTGAGGTTGAAATAACTTTATAAAAGTTGGTTTCTGGTTCTATAAGTCATTTAAAGCAAACCATTAGGTACTTACCAGTCTTAAAATCTGTAATGGTAGCCTGAACTCTGGAAAAATGGCAGGGCCACATTTCATGTAACTACGTTTATTGTCAACATTGTTACAAGATGCCTTTTCATATCGGACCAATTCCTGTCTAAGCTTGGTGGTTCTTAATAAGTGTTGAACATTTTTTCCACTGGAATACAAAGACCTAAATTATTTTTATATATATATATTTTTTTTATGTAGACATGGGATACAGGTTCTTTGTGCTAAGTTCCCATTACGTTTTAATTCTTTGTAGAACTGTTTTCTTTCCTTTTTTTTTTTTTCGTCCCCCAACTTTGCACTGGCTAGACCTTTGACTCTCCAGTCTTGATGATTTTTTTTTTTTTGTAGTCCAGCATTCCTTTTTAAAGAGGTTGATGTAAATGATTATTAAAAATGTTCACCAAAATACTGGTGACGTTGATGGCTTAGTAAAAGTGGGTTGATTTAATTGGCCTTTAAATAACTTGAAAAAGGAAAATGTATGTTTATACTTTCTGTGTGTGTGTATGTGTGGTAGAGCCATTGTACAAAGGTTAGGGACAATCGTCAATATAAAAGAGTATAAATTAAAATAAAAGAATGGGGGCTCTTTAAATTCCTCTATTACAAAAAAAAAATCAGGGTAAGGGTCGATAATTTTAAAGATATGGAAGTCAAATTTTGCTTTCCACATTTCAACACTATAACGAGATTTTTATAATAAACTCTAGCTAAGCATTATTTTACTAAACCTGGAGCATAGAAGCTGTGCTTTGTAACCAATCGGCTTCTAACTTCAGATTGTTCAGTTAAAGCGACATTAAATTATATTCTTAATTTCCGAACATAATGCATACACATCCACTACGTAACAGCCCTGTAATCTATTTTTTATGAAGTTGTTTCTTACTGTTTTTCTGCCTCCTTGTAGCATACTTTGTAAACTCCTGAACTTCTCCTTTTTCGCCTTTGTTTGGAACAAGCTCTATATGTACACACTACATACCCCGTGGTCCCTAGTCCATCATACGAGCAAGAGAGAGTGGCCATATTCCTACATAGAGTGGGACCATGGAGAGAAAATGACGCCACCCCCTAACAGGTAGTCAGATTACTGCAGCAAAAACAAAGGAACTTGGAACATTTAGAAGGTACTTTGTTAAAGTTAAAAATATATATTTGAATAGACTTTTCTTTTCAGTCCAGAGTTTAGTGTCCTTTTTTTTTAATCTTTGAAAATGAAAGCTAGAAGCTGATTGGTTGCCATGCACATCTGCTCCAGTCTTAGTAAATTCCCCTTTGTTTTTAGTATTCCTTAGGTTTCAATAAAAAATATTGTATACATATCCTAAAAGATATATTGGTCCCTTTTAGTTATCGTGCTGTTGGCAGTTTTAAAATTCTGAAATGCTGTATTTGTAAATGAGCAGACCTTGTGTGTTTCAGTAGTAGTGGTTACTAGTTTTGTAGTTATTGGAGAGCTGCTGACAGTGTTTTTGAAAAGTCACTGTTTCAACAGAGGCCACATTGCAGTCTTTCACAATACTTTTTTTTTAACAGCTTGGTTTGTGTGACCAAAAATCTGTCTGCTAAACCTTCTTGGGCGTGTCTTTACAGGTTTGCTTTCATAAATCGGAAACCTATAGCTTTACTTCTAATCCAAGTAGATCTACAAATACTCGGGTTGATCTACTAAAGGCAAATCCACTCTGCACTGGAAGTGCACTTGGAAGTGCAGTCGCTGTAGATCTGAGGGGTAGATCTGAAACAAGGGGAAGCTCTGCTGATTTTATCATCCAATCATGTAGAAGTAAAAATGCTGTGTGGGGTTTTTATTTTTTTTTATTTTTTTGCCTTTAGTAAATAAACCCCCACTGTGTTGCAATGAGACAGAATTTGAGTGGTTTCTTGGTCTAGAGTGCATGCATATTTTGGAATCAACTATTTAAATAAAACTTTTTTTTTTTTTTTTTACTTTCACCCCGTTGAGCGGACTTGAGGACCAAGTTCACCTTTTCAGAAAACTATGCAGTCAAGGGGACTTGGTAGATATTACAAAATAACTGCAGATTTGTAAAATGTTCATTAGTGGTTGTCAAGGTTGTCCTGGCTTGTTGCTAGGATGTGAAAACCAATGTATGTAATACTGGGAGTCAACATCCAGTGGTTTTTATGTCCTAGCAACAAGCCAGGATGTGAGGGTTGCTAACTGGGAGATTTCTTGTCAGGCTTCTGGAGGGATCCATATAGCCTTACTTAATATATAATATAAATCTACACACCCTTTTAATATTGTCTACTGGGGCCCCATGACTGCATAGGCTATTTTTTTGGAAAATGTGAACTTTATTCAATATGGAGTGTGTATTATAAGGTGCCAACGCCAATTGAAGTTTAACAGCTGAAATGTATACCAGAAACACAACCTACCTGCTTATATTCTTTATAATATCTGTTGTGCACTAATTTACGTCACTACCTTATGCTGACTCTAGATCTAGAAAGCCTTTTTCTACTCACAATTTGTAAGGCAGTAAAGAGATTCCAAGACTCTTCACACTGTAGGCTTCTTGCAATTTCTTATACAGAAATGCTTGATGTTCTAAGCATGTCCAAACTGCCACCAATCTGCTTCAAAGCTGCCTTGCAAGTCCGAATGCATTTGGTAATACAAGAAGCTAAGGAGGGAGGGTGGGGGCGGGGGGAGTTACACCGCATATTCAAGGAGCAAACTATCAGTAAGCTATGAGTGGGATATGTAGCAAATATTCTGAGTTTAGCACAGCTGTACTATTAGTTTGATAGAGTAAATTACTGCTGGGTCCTTTTTGTATGTAATTGCTTTTAAAGTTTGTTTCCTCATAAAATGAATCAAAATCTCTATAGTACTGGTCTAACATTCGACACAGGGAATTCTGATTGCTTGTGAAGGGTTACTATTTGCACTTAACGTAGAACTGGCTTCTTTTTTTCTTGGATAGCGTAAGGGAGGGTTATAACCCCTGGCAGGTTTTTATTTTTTGCCCTGTTTTCCATTAGGTAGATTTCCATCCACCACAGGAAGTGAGAAGACATCCATTCAAAGTAAGGGAAATCCCTGGTAGTGTCTAGGGTCAGCAGAACTAGTGCCCCCTTTGGATAATTTCCCCTCTGTTCCGCTGACCATTATCACTGAAAGTGTTCACCCAAAAAAGTGGCAAACCACCTAATGGACAGCAGTTAACACCTGACAGGTGTTCAAATCCTTCACTCTGTCTAAAATAAAGTTTTGCCTTTAAAGTTAATACTTTAGGTATATCTGAGCAATGCACAATCCAGAAATACTGGTTATCCTGCCTCCACTGTCACCCCTAATGGTCCTGCGACCAACTCTGTGTTTGAGATGAGGGAGTGACCGTACCAACAGGAAGTAAGCAGGGATGAGATATAAGTAGTTTTTCAGTCTATGCTCAGTTTTTGCTGCCCACATATGAGATTGGTAAGAAAAAAGGTCTGTTTTTTAATAAGGCCAGTAAGTTGGTGGTGTGGCAAAAGGACAATGATGTAGGCAATTGCAGCACATACTACCCAAAGAGGGATACAGTCTCTGGAAGGATTACTTACAAAGTCAGCATAAATGCTTTTAGTTTTAACTCGTGAGCTGCTGATGAAACCTAAGCATGATTAAGTATAATGAAAACTCTACCTGCAGTATTTATTTTGGTTATTGAATGTTCATTCTTTAAATGTTAATACTGCTATTCACTGTCTAAACAATAATGATGTGCAATTGCAAGTGAATCATCACAAGTCTGTTAACCATTGCACAGCTGATCCCTACTTTTTTTTTTTTTTTTACTTTGCCAGAGGCCTAACACATTGAAACAAAATTCAGTCTTGGCACAAAGCTTTTCAGCATAGCATTCCAGTATGCTTGTTATGTATAGAGAAATAAAATGGTGCCTGGTTGCTCATCATGTAGTCACTGGTTACCCTGGAATGCAAATAACAGCTGTATGTGTCTATAAAATAGGGTTGTACATCTTTTTGTCTTTTTTTTTTTTTTTTATATATATTCTGAAATGTTTCATTTGTACCAATAATGTTGTGTGTGTAATATATATATTATCTTTGTACAGCTTTTCCTTAACTTTTTTTCCCCCCCTTTTTAATGTTGTGTGCTTTTCACTAACCGTTACTTGAGCCTATAGACTTTAGAGCTTTCTATGGCAAAATAAACTTTTTTTTTTTTTTCAATCTGAGACGTGTAGTGTTTCATTTACATTGTAGAATTGATCAGTTACATTAAGTGTACAGTTGGTCATTAACTTCCATAGACAGTCTTGCATGCCATAAAAAGTGTTTGGGGGGCTGGGGGTCAATTGTATCAATGCAAAAAAACTGATGTTTTTTCGTGAGCAGTGAAACAAAACAAAAAATATTAATTTTAAATATCGTGCCGCGGGGGGGGGGGGGGGGGTTATCCTTTAGTATGCCTGTAAAGTAGTGCATCTTTCCCACGTTTAGAACAGCGCCACAGCTAAATGACATTTCTAAAGAAAAAAAATGAAATTAAAAACTGCTCGCGACTGTAATGTATTGTCAGATCAATACCCCCAAAAATGGTGTGGATGTCACCCCCAGGCCCTTCAGGTCTGGTATGAATATTAAGGGGTACGCCGCACTTAACTTTTTTTTAAAAATGGCATGGGGTTCACCCTGGCCCTATATACTCTGCATATTATATGGCCTGCCCTATATATTCTATTCATGTTTATGAATGTGAGCTTATCAATGGAGTCTGTGGACAGGTGCACTCTTTGATCCGTTACAAACCCTCCAGCAGCACTGAATGTGCGTTCAAAAAAGCATATTGGATGCAGGACAGGCCAGTAGCTCAATTGCATATTGAGCAAGCTCTGTGTGGTCCATCCTTTTAAAGTGGTTGTAAACCCTTACAGATCACTTTATCCTACAGGTAAGCTTAGATTAAGGCTTATCTGTAGGTGCAACAAATATCTCCTAAACCTACATGGTTTAGGAGATATTTGCACAAAAAGACACCAATGTCTACAGCGCGCAGGCGCACTGTGTGTGCCGTTACTAACAGCGATCATGCCGGTAGAGGTGGCATCCGCGCGGGAGTGACGTCATCGCGGCTCTGGCCAGTCACAGCACCAGAGCCGCGATATGTGGAAGTGAATCGTGCAGAAATGGCGCTGACGGAGGAGGTGATCGAGCACCGCCGCGGGGGCTTCGATCTCAGGTAAGTACTTCTTCATATGCTATGCATACTAGCTCATTATGCCTTTGCCTTACAGTGTAGATTTGCTGTCCCCTAAAAATAACAACACGCAGCCATTTAATGTCTAAACTACTGGCAACAAAAGTGAGTACACCCCTAAGTGAAAATGTCCAAATTTGGCCCAAAGTGTCAATATTTTGTGTGGCCTTTATTATTTTCCAGCACTGCCTTAACCTTCTTGGGCATGGAGTTCACCCGAGCTTCACAGGTTGCCACTGGTGTCCTCTTCCACTCCTCCATGACGACATCACGGAGCTGGTGGATGTTAAAGACTTTGCGCTCCTCCACCTTTCATTTAAGCCCCACCGATGCTTAATAGGGTTTAGGTCTGGACACATGCTTGGCCAATTCATCACCTTTACTCTCAGCTTCTTTAGCAAGGCAGTGATCATCGTGGAGGTGTGTTTGGGGTCGTCACCATGTTGGAATACTGCCCTGCGGCTCAGTCTCCGAAGGAAGGGGATCATGCTCTGCTTCAGTATGTCACAGTACATGTTGGCATTCATGGTTCCCTCAATGAACTGTAGCTCCAAAGTTCAAGCAGCACTCATGCAGCCCCAGACCATGACACTCCCACCACCATGCTTGACTGTAGGCAAAACACACTTGCCTTTGTACTCCTCACCTGGTTGCCCCCACACATGTTTGACACCATCTGAAACAAATAAGTTTATCTTGGTCTCATCAGACCACAATACATGATTTTAGTAATCCATGTCCTTAGTCTGCTTGTCTTCAGCAAACTGCTGGCTTTCTTGTGCATCATCTTTAGAAGAGGCTTCCTTCGGGAACTTGGCACACATGTAGCCCCATTTCTCCTCTACAAGTGTGCAAAGTTTGTTTTCTGGGGGACCTACTGCTGGGGAGCACTGATTTTTTTCAAAGTCGGGCACTCATTCTATAGAGACTCCCATGTTAAACGTCAGTCTAGTCATGGACACAGTAAGGCATGGGCACAGTGAGGCATGCAGATGGACACCCTAGGCTTTTACTCGAGTCAATTTTTTTCACAGTTTTTTTGTGGTAAAATTAGATGCCTCAGCTTATATTCGGGTCGGCTTATACTTGAGTATATATGTTATTTAACCACTTAACGACCGCCCACTGTATATATACGTCTTTTTTTTTTTTTTTTTTTTACAGATGGATATCACGGTAACGGCAGCAGCTGCTGCCACAACCGAGATATCCATCTTTACAGTGGGCGGTCCTGTCAACTATAGCGGCGGATTCGCCGCGAGATCGCCGTTATCAATGGCGGGAGAGGGGCCCCCCTCCCGCGCCCTCCGCCGCTTACCGTTGCCGTCGGTAGCGGCGGATGCGATCGGGTGTGCTTGTCTGCTCGGTGGAGATGTGAGTGAGGGAAAAATGTCCCCATAGCTCTGCTGGGCGGAAGTGACGTCAAAACGTCAGTCCCGCCCAGCGTCTTAAAGAGACTATTTCTTTGTTTACTTTTTTTTTTTTTTTTAAATTTAAGCCTAAATATGAGATCTGAGGTCGTTTTGACCCCAGATCTCATATTTAGAGGACCTGTCATGCTTTTTTTATTACAAGGGATGTTTACATTCCTTGTAATAGGAATAAAAGTGATAATTATTTTTTATTATTATTTCAGTGTTAAAAATGATAAAATAAATAAAAATCCGAAACCAAAAACAGAAATGTTTACAGTGCCCCATCCCGCTTGCGCACAGAAGCGAACGCATATGCGAGTAGCGCCGCATATGAAAACGGCGTTCAAACCACACAAGTGAGGTATCGCCGCGATCGTTGGAGCAAGAGCAATAATTTTAGCCCTAGACCTCCTCTGTATTTCAAAAAATGCAACCTATATAATTTTTTAAACGTCGCCTATTGAGATTTTTTAAGGGTAAAAGTTTGACGCCATGCCACGAGCGGGCGCAATTTTTAAGGGTGACATGTTGGGTAACATTTTACTCGGCATAACATTATCTTTCACAATATGTAAAAAAAATTGGGCCAAATTTATTGTCTTATTTTTTAATTCAAAAAAGTGATTTTTTTTCCAAAAAAAATTGTGCTTGTAAGACCGCTGCGCAAATACGGTGTAACAAAGTATTGCAATGACTGCCATTTTATTCTCTAGGGTGTTAGGAAAAAAATATAATGTTTGGGGGTTTTAAGTAATTTGCTAGCAAAAAAAAAATGTTTTGGTCTCGTAAACACGAAATCTGAAACACACCCTCGGTCCTTAAGGCCGCGTATACACGATCAAATTTATCTGCTGGAAGCGGTCCGACTGACCATTTCAGCAGACAAATTTGATCGTGTGTACGGGCGGACAGACAGGTTTTTCCAGCAGACAAATTTTAAAGCATGCTTTAAAATCTGTCTGCTGGGAACCCGTCCGTCCGACATGTCTGCTGGTTAGTACACTAACCAGCGGACATATCTGTCCGCACAGGCGTGGAATAGATTCGACGCATGCGTGGAAGTATTTTACTTCCTGGTGCGGTGTCTGCCGGCGGGGATTTTGGTTTGATCGTGTGTACACAATCAAACCAAAATAGCCCAGCAGACAAATCCGATCAAATCGGTCTGTCAGACCGATTTGATCGGATTTATTTAGTCGTGTGTACGCGGCCTAAGTGGTTTTAAGTGGATTTTCCCATTCACGTTGAGGAACATTATTTTGAAATTGTTCCACAATTTTTATATGCAAGCTCTTTTAGATTGGTGAACCTCTGCCCATCCTTACTTCTAAGACAATCTGACACTCTAGGAAGCTCTTTTCTTGTTCCTGACCTGTTGCCAATTAACCTGATTGGTTGCAAAATGTTCTTCCACCTCTTCAATTTTAATAGCCCTTTTTTGCCCTTTCTCAACTTTGAGATGTGTAACTGCCATCAATTTCAAAACAACCTTATTTTTTTCTTGTTGCATTTCTGCCCAGACCAGCTTTCAGCGCTGAAACATTTTGCATGAAAATTTTGCAGTCATGCAACGCTGTACCCAAATTAAACAATTATAATTTTCTTCCCACTAATAGAGCTTTCTTTTCGTGATATTTAATTACTGCTGTTTTTTTTTTTTCATTATTGCTAACAAAAAAGACACAAACAATGAAACTTAAAAGTTTTTCTGTCAGTAAAGTTTGCAAATGAGTAATTTTTCTTCTTCACTTAAAGGCTGCACTTATGGGCACTGATTAGGAGACGCTAATAAGCACTGATAGGTGGCACTGTGGCACTGTCTGGCATCACTGATGGGCATCGATTGGTGTCACTGATGGGCCCTGATTACCTGTACAGGCTCTGCTGCGAGGAGATGCTACTGGCACTGGCATTCCTCATCTCACACTGTCAGTGTAGGGTTAGGAGAACCGAAAAATACTGCACGTCCGTGTTTACATGTGATAGGCTGTGACTGGACACAGCCGATCACATGGTTAAAGAGTAGTGACACTGGGGCGATGTCATATAGTATTGCCCCAGAATGAGAGGGGGTCCCACTTGCCGTCATTTTACTTTACGGTGGGAGCAGGGGTGTATTTAGGTTTTGTGCTGCCCTAGGCCTGGTGAAACTCGCGCACCCCCTACTTTATATATGACGCACCCCTTCCTTTTTAACACCTGTCCTGTCATTTTCATTGGATGAGGACAGAGGGACACAGTGGGATGAGGACAGAGGAACAGGGTGAGATAAGCACAGGGGGGCAGAGCATCTTTTAATTTGGGGGGAGAGGGTGGTATGGGGATATGTGCTGGGGAGTGATTTGAGAAGAAATCGGACCCCCCACTAGCACATATCTTCTTCCCTCTCAATTCACTCCCCAGCACATATCCCCATACCACCCTCTCTTCTCCCATCACTTCATTTGTTCACCTCATATATGCCTGCCCCCTCCTTACCTCCTGGTTACTGTGTCCTCTCTCTCACTAAAGTTGTCCCACATACCAGCAGCACAGCTCTCTCGGTTGTGTCGCTCCTCCTCCTGGCTGTGTACACAGGAACATTGAGCCGCCCCCCACAAAGTGCCGGCCTGGGCCTTGTTGGCCTAGGCCATAATACATCTCTGGGTGGGAGGTAGTTAAACATGAAACATCTAATATGTTTTATATTTTCTATTGTGAAAAAAAAAATGGGGTTTTATGAGATTTGCAAATCATTGAATTCTGTTTTTATGTAGATTTTACACAGCATCCAAACTTTTTTGGAATTTGTGTTGTACAATGGCACTTATAGTCTTGTACTGTATGTAGTGCATGCAATGATATTTTAAAGATATTAGCAAATTTGACTAGTTAGAGCTATAATAATCGCCAAAAGCAAAGCAAGTGCATACAAACTCAATAATCATTCTACAGATAGTTAAAGTGATTGTAAAGGTTTGATTATTTAAAAAAAATAGAAATAACATACCGCCACTGTGCAGTTCGTTGTAGACAGAGTGGCCCCGAACACCGACTTCTGGGGTCCCTCGGCAGCTCTCGTGGCTCCTCCCCGCATCAGATAACCCCCTAGAAGAAGCGCTCTCCCAGGGGGTGCATTAATATGAAAAAACACGAGGGTTTACAACCCCTTTAAGAAGTAGTTTTACCAAGGGATTTAATTAGGTCCAGAACACTTTCCCTATGCACACAGTGGATTCATGGGCCCCCAATTACTGTTAACGGTGAAAAGACAGGTTCAGCAAGACTTTACGTTGCGATCAAAGTGCTTCTGCACCTAAGACTTTATTTTTAAATAACATAGTGATCTCTTTATTAACTCATGGTACAGTTGAGAGGCACCAAATGTTGCATGATAAAATGAGACACTACCAGTAATTCAGTCCTTATTATAGTGATAGTTTCCCTGGATTTTGATGTAAACAGTGTCTTTCATGTTTATATTAACAATTTGTTGAAAAATGACATTCAGAGGATTCCTCAATTAATATTGAACACTAAAGCTTGGATGTCCCCAATTTCTCCACTTTGTCTTTTGCATTGCTGGTGCTTTTATTGAGAGGGAGAAGCATGAACCACAGACAACTGGAGCCAGCATGGTTTCCCATGCAGTTGGTTTGAAACCAGTGGAGGACAAAGAAACATAAAATACTACACAGAATAACATAAAGTACACACACTACAAAAGAAGCACTAGTGCAACAACGAAATAAATGCACCATCCAATGATCTTTCCCATTTCAGTACATCCATATAAAGCTGTTCATGTGCATTTTGAATTTGGCAGAAGTGAAAAAAGTCATCATTGTACCTTAGGTGTCTTGCACACATATATACATGTATTATACACAACATCTGTCATCCAGTCCACACAGGTATCCTAAATACATACCATGAAGATATAAAAGTTCATATTATTTGGCAGGCATTCGGCCTAAAATTTCTGCGACAAGAAGACAAGGCCCCTGTACTTGTGAGGATCAAGGTGTGTAAGGTGGAGGCTTTTCATCTGGTGGAAAATAAGGTGGGGAATAGCGTGGTGGAGCACCGGATGGCCACATGAAGCTGGGACCGGATTGCGATGTTGAATTAGGATCATCTGACAAGCCAGAAGGTGTAGAAGCTGGAAATACATTGGAATGCTGGAGAACAAACAAGAGTTTTAAGAGTTGAATGATTCCACATGTGAGTTTAATCTCTGAGATTTTAATAAAAGGTGAGATAAAAAAAACACTTAGACTATACAGAATAAGGTGACTGATGTGTGTATAGTAAAGGCACAACTAACTACATGCGAAGCCCTGTATACAGGAATACTGCCGGTAATCCCGGCGGGAAAATAGAGAACCTGCTCTCTTTTTCCTGCTGGGATTGCCGGCTGTTTTTTTCCTATGCGGAAACACTGCGAGGCAAGATACACACGACTGGGATTCCCGGCTAAAGCTCTCCCCACAGTTTTCCTGATGGGAAACCCGGCCATGAGTACACGGGGACACTTACCGAGCAGGTTCTCGGGATTCCCGGTCATGTGTAGGGGGCTTGAGAGTGAGATTTAAGGCTAGTGGGAGCATGGGATTACAATTTTTTTTAATTAGTTTAACAACTGCCTAATTCACAGCAAAAAAGTGTGATTCCTGTGTTCCCCTGCAGTGAGATTTGGCAGCAATGGGCTGCAAATCAAACCCGACCACACATAATGTAGTGTATGTACTACTTTTGAAAATACACTGCACCAAATCGCATGGTACTGCATTTGGGGTGCTCTTAACAATGTCTTAGCACCTGCAGAAGGCAGAGCGTTTTGAATGTTCTTAAACACAAAATGTATTAAATTGCAATTCACAAATTTTTAGATGTGGTGGGTTGCAATTTATTAAATGCATTACTTTTTTTTAGGCTTTTTTCCTTTATATTACCTGGTGAACAGCCAGTAAGTCTGTTATTTTTCAACTTACTTTAATAAGTGCACAAATGGAATAAGAAAATATGGACAGCTGCACTCCAAAAAACCTTGACGGTTGTCTTTATTTTAAAAAGGAAAAATGCGCGGGAGAAAAACAGTTGATGCGTTTCGCACTATAAATTAGTGCTTAACCACTTAAGGACCGGACCAATATGCTGCTAAATGCCCAGAGGCATTTTACAATTCGGCACTGCGTCGCTTTAACAGACAATTGCGCGGTCATGCGACGTGGCTCCCAAACAAAATTTGCGTCCTTTTCTTCCCACAAATAGAGCATTCTTTTGATGGTATTTGATCACCTCTGCGATTTTTATAAAAAAATTGAATAAACTAAATTTTAGTCAAACATTTAGGCCAAAATGTATTCAGCCACATGTCTTTAGTAAAAAAAATCGCAATAAAAAAAAAAACTAGCTACCTAGCGGCAACAGTGACACTTATACAGCGATCGGAAAAATGATCGCTTAGTGACACTGGCAATAGGGGGTGAACGGGTTAACCAGGGCTATGATCAAGGAGTTAAAACTTGATTAGGGGGGGTACGGGGGCTACCCTGAACCTAACACTAACTGCCTGTCACACTGACACTAAATGCAGTGATCAGTACATATATGATCACTGCATTCAGTGACACTGTGACAGGGGGATGGGGGGGGGGGTGATCGGGGGGGTTAATGTGTCTATGTGTCACTGGTATCAGTGTAGTGTTGGTGCAGACTCACTTGTGATGTTTTCTCTCCTCAGCGGCGGTTGAAAATACCGCCAAGACAAAAACGAACAGCCGCCCCCTCATCCCGGATCGCTCGGACAGCCACCGGGACCGCCGCAAGTACGGGGGGGTCCCGATCGGACCCCGACCCACGTCGAGGACGTACAGGTACGCTAATGTGCCTGTACGTGCCATTCTGCCGACGTATATGTACATGCGGCGGTCCTTAAGGGGTTAATCAATCAATTTATAGTTTTTTGGAGTGCGGCTATCCATATTTTTTTTTTCCATTTGTTGCCTTGTGCATTGCCAACACCCTTGATCTCCTGAGACCATACTGATCATACTAACACAATCTATCTGGAGCGGTAACTTTCTTTCTTTACTTTAATAAGTGGTTCTGCACTCTGGAAAAATAAATTAAAGGTCAGCAGCTACAAATCATGTAGCCACTAACTTTTAATAACTGGACATTTACCTATCCATGGATCCAGTGCCTTCCTCACCCAGGCTAGTTCTAGCAGTTAAGCCAGCCACAGAAGGTTTGAATCTTGGCCGGTTCAGCAGGAACCCACCGAGATTCGATCTATCTATGGGCAGGCTGATTTATTCACACAATCAATCCATCAATTGACTTAGTTACAACAAGCATATTGGATTTCTAGTAGGTGATTATTGCCAGCAGCTATAGCCACTAGCAATATTCATTGTTCCCCTGGCAATGATGGCTTCCTTCTCCTATGCTGATAGAATACAACAGCTCTATCAGTGTTCATGGGGGAATCAAGCGTTTTTTTTTCCCCCTGTAACCCATGGATGAAGAATAGAAAATTGCATAATCTATGGCCTGCCTTAGAGGAGTGGGGGGGGGGCTGTGGCCCTCCAGTTGTTGTGATACTTCAAGTCCCATCATGCCTCTGCCTCTGCCACTGAAAGCCTTGCTTGTGGCTGTTAGTCTTACATAAGACATGTAGTTCCACAACAGCTGGAGGGCTGCAGTTTGCCCACCCTTGAGTTAAAGAGACAGACCATTTACCACTCACAGGAGTGCTTACAATGGTTAGCTTGTATTTAATTATGTAAAACTTGTATCCATAAAGTAAAAAATGTTTTCTGTAACTGCTTATAAACTGTTGGCTGGAATTCCACTTTCAGGCCATAATGCCCCGTACACACGTGCAGGATTTCCGACGGGAGAAGTTCCCTGCTCGGTCAGTCTTTTCCCTTACACACGAGAGGTGTGTCACCAGTCATCTCTATGACCGTCGGAGGCCCAGGCGCGATGTGATGACGTCACGCCCCGGGTACCGGAATGTAAACAAAGCCGCGATTGCGGCTAGTAAGCATGAGATCAGTGAATTTATTTTCACAGTCTCATGCTTTCCAGCCTGGAGGAGAGATGTGAGGTCTTATTGACCCTGCATCTTTCCTTAAAGAGGATTTTTAACACACCTTTCCTATTACAAGGGATGTTTACATTCCTTGTAATAGGAATAAAAGTGATAAAAAAAAAATTGTAAAAAAAAGTGTAAAAAATAAATACAGTAAAAATAAAAGAAAACATTTAAGACGCCCCTGTCCACGGTAGCTCGCGCTCAGAAGCGAACGCACGCGTAAGTCTTGGCCACTTATGTAAATGTTGTTTGCCGCGTGCGTTAGAGCGTGTGCAACAATTCTAGCACTAGACCTCCTCTGTGACTCTAAACTGGTAACCTGTAAATTTGTTCAAATCGTCGAGATTTTTAAGTAACGAAGTTTGGCGCCATTTCATGAGTGTGCGCAATTTTAAAGCGTGACATGTTAGGTATCTATTTACTCGACGTAACATCATCTTTCATATTTTACAAAAAAAATTGGGCTAACTTTACTGTTTTGTTATCTTTTAATTAAAGAAACTTTTTTTTTTTTTTTAAAAGGCGTTTGAAAAATGATTGCGCAAATACCATGCAAGATCAAAAGTTGCAATGACCGCCATTTTATTCCCTAGGTTGTCTGCTAAAAAAAATATATAATGTTTGGGGGTTCTGAGTAATTTTCTAGCAAAATAATGATGATTTGTACATGTAGGAGAGAAGTGCCAGAATAGGCCCGGTTTGGAGTTGGGTATACAAGCCCTGTATTGAAGCGGTTAAATGTGAAATATCACAATATATTGTAATCTCTTTTTGAGCAAGCAGGTGGCGCTTTACGCTTCAACAAGGGCTCATCAAATGGCTTTCTCTGAGGTTTTCAAAAACAGACAGTTTGCCTTGTTTTGCATTATTATTTTTTTGTAAAACAAATATTGCATGCCTATGATAAAAAAGTGTAAGCTATTAGTGTAAAAACGTAAAAAAAATAGCCCAAATGCCATTCTTTACAAATAAATGGTGGAATTTTTTTAACTATTTTAAATATATGTTCTATCAGACTGAATTAACTATTTACAAATCTAAATTACTGATTGGAGCCCTGGCAGCAAATTCAGAACATGCATCGACAGTCTGTTGCTTTTGATTTTGCAACACTATTTCTGTAGGAGAACATTTGAAAACTTAATGCAGAGGTCTGCAGATTTTTTTTTTTTTTTAAAGTCAGCAGCTACAAATACTGCAGCTGCTGACTTTTAAAATAAGGACACTTACCCGTCCAGCACCTTAAGCCGATCTCTTCCTCAGCTCTCGGATGCTGCCCCCGCCATCTTCGGTAAGGGAATCAGGAAGTAAAGCCTTGCGGCTTCACTTCCTGGTTCCCTACTGCACAAGTCGCGCTGCGCTGCGCGATCCGAATGGTCCCTGCTGTCTTCTGGGGGACCTGTGTGTCTCCCAGAAGACAGCGTGGGGGGATGTGAAGTGGAGTAGATACCTGCAGATAATGCTATGCCCGGAAGTGGGAGCAAATACCTGTATTAAATAGGTATCTGCACCCCCCGAAAGGTGCCAAATGTGACACCGGAGGGGGGAGGGTTCCGAAAAGCAGAAGTTAAATTTTTTTGGGTGGAACTCCGCTTTAAATGTATCATAACGGAAGAAAACTGCTCACATCCTGAAGCCAAAAGTATATCATATGGAATTTTTGATGCATTATGCAACTGCTTTAAGGGTGCTTGTGGGTAAATTCACAAGAATCCACCCCACTTCAATATTAGAAAGAATTTGGAATAGACTCACCTCTAACGTTTACAATCACTTTAATAGTCCATTTCAACATAAATTTAAAAAAAAATATTTTTCTGCAATAATTACCTTTAATCCTGAGCGACCTCCTTCAGTACTTATTTTGCACCACTAGATTTCCTCTGTCTTCCAAGTTGAATGACAGCTAGTTTCATTCAACTCAATTCCCCTGAGAACAGGCTGTCATGGCCTACCACCAGCCTGTGACTGGACAGTCAAAGAGAAACATTACAGCGATGAAAACATTTTATTGTCACCTGCTTTCTCCTCCTATCAGCATGTTCCCTGTCAGAACATAATCTGATTGGCTCCCTGTACTGCTTGCTCCTCTCCCACTCCGAGGTTGTGTATTAAAGGGACCGCAAAAGTTTGGCATTATGTCAAATTAAAGTATTAAACTGTTTGCATTAAAACTACATTTATATTTATGCATCAATGAAGACAGAGCTTTTAAGGTTATATTATTTTTTATATTATTTTTTCAAATATGTTAAATTTACAAACCTACTAATACAGTCAAAAACTTTTCAGATATTTATTTATAAAAAAAAATGAAAACCATTTATCATTTTCCTTCCACTTCCCAATTATGTGCCACTTTGTTTTGATCTATCACATAAAATCCCAATAAAATACATTTATGTTTTCGGTTGTAACATGATAAAATGTGGAAAAATGTAAAGGGTATGAATACTTTTTCAAGGCACTGTATATCTAGCCCCCTCAGCTTAGTTAAAAGCAGCAATGATTGAGCCAGTAAATAGATACATCATATATGAAACATGTTGTTCCCTGAGTAGGATTCATGAATAGTTCTACTGTGAAGACATTTATAATTAACTTCATTATATGCATATTTTTCAATTCTCCTCTAATTTGTTTCTTTATCTTTTTTTCTATACCTCTAATCTATTATTCACCGTATAGCACTGGCACTTCCCCCACCCCTTTGAACTTTTTTCTGTGCTTATTCCCCTGCTGCCTCCTATTACATAATATACAGTATATTTATTTTTATATGGCCAAAGGACTAAAGTAATATTTTAATGTCCATTTTTCATTTAAACTGTATATTAATGTTGCAGATAGTTGTCTTAACATACCTGTAAGTCGTAGGCAGTATAAGGTGGCAGGTGTGGAGTGCTGTGATAATAAGTGTTGTAAGACGGCACAGGTGGTCTTGTGTTGTATTGCACTGTAGGACGTGGAGTCTCAACAATACAACTAATGGCAGGAATAGTAGGATTCTAAAAGAAGAGAAAAGTTTATATTATTTCTGGTAATTTCTGGTCATTAAAAAAAAAAACACTTCAATAACTTCAAACACAATATCTTTTAAATTGTCTAATTTGTGTTAAAGATGCAATAGGATCGGCCATCTGCGACAGGGTCACTTTGGGCGGGGGGCCGTGGAACCCAGAATCCCTTGAAGAGGTTGGGAAGCCCTTGCTTCAGCTCCCCGTGCACCTCCTATGTCTAAGTTTCCCTGTGCCTATTATGGGCACAGGGTGACCAAAGATCTGTACTTATCGGACTCACTGTACAACCACACTGGAATGCTGTGTGTGTATATATATATATATATATATATATATATATATATATGTCTCATACTGTTGGGGAATCTTTTCTGGGTAGTTTGGGGTGTGGCTGTATTCCATTGTTCTATTGTGTCTGTCTGCCTTGGGTATTATGGGATGTGCATGTGTATTTGCTGTGAGGAGGGGGGGATTCCTCCAACAGCTCTACCTGCTGATTGGACTGTCTGCCCCGCCCTGAATGCAAAGGGGGGGGGATTGTCCCAAGTGTTACCTCTGTGTACCTGTGTTTCAATAAACAGTTCAAGGTCAGGAGGCAAAACGAATACTGCCTAGTTTGTGGTTGCAAGCGGTTGGAAGATCTGATATCTATATTCAGACTGGAAGGTAGCGTTGTATGACAAAAGCACTCAAGCGGAGTGTGAGACGTTTTGTTACATTGGTGGCAGCAGTGGGATGCTTCCTGTAGTCTGGGACATCCAAAATCAGGATAGCAGACTTCGGTCACCCCAGCGGAGATATGGATATGGTATCAGAGTTTCTGGCGCTGCTGCGGATTGTCCTTTCAGCATACTACAGGACTGTGTTTGCGGGTGAATAGCTGGAGCTCAGGCAGCAGATTCTGGTAGAATTCTGGACTGGAGCCCTCCAGCTCGCTGGTATGCAACAGGGCAAGTGCTTTCTTAACCCAGAGCAACGGGAAAGTGACTAGCGAGCGTTGCAGATGGCATTCCTGGTAGAGCAGCCCTAGGAGCAATGGGTGACCGAGTTGAACAGGCTGGTCCAGCAGGAGATAGAGCTGGAAAATCGTTATCGGCTCTGCAATGGCACGCAGAGCAGGAATATTTAGGGGAGACAACATAATGCTCTCTGAAGGGATATGACCTTGGCAGCCCTGGATTGCTGTGGGAGAGCCCTACAGATCGTTTTGTGTTTGGCGATGAAAGGAAACCTACCCTTGAGGACCTGCGAGAATACAGAGAGGCTCTTGCAGGGGTCTCAGAGCTTAAACCTGATCTAGATTATTTGCTAAGGAAGGAACAGCATCTGGAAAGAGCATACAGGAAACTGCTAAAATCCGTTTAGCAGCATGCCAGAGAATCACCAGTGGAAACTCAAGAGATTGCCATCCACAACAGAGCAGATCTCTGCTAACCTCTGCCCAGCACTAATAAAATCTTCTGGGTTCTACGGACAGGAGATAGTGAACCTCTATCCTCAGACACCAGTTCCAGAGACTGTGGATTTAATAGACTTCTCTGCTGAGGAAGGACAACCTGGTGAGCCTCCAGCAGAAGAGCTGGCATCAGGGCCAAACATCACTGAGATCTGCCCAGCTCCAGCAGCAGCATCTGTGGAATTACCAGAAACGTCTTCAGGTGAAGCGCTGACAACTGGATAGAGGGTCCAAAACCTCTGCCCCACAGAGGTATTTTCCCGAGTGTTACCTCTGTGTTTCAATAAACAGTTGATGGTCAGCAGTCAAAACGAGTACTGCCTAGTTTGTGGTTGCAAGCGATCTGATATCTATATTCAGACTGGAAGGAAGCATTGTATGACGAAAATCACTCAAGCGGAGTGTGGGACATTTCGTTACACCATCCAAGTAACTATAATCATCTCTTTTTTATAATTACAACAATGTCCAAATTTCTCATGTAGAATTTAAATCAATGATCCCAACATGTGATTCAGTGATGAGAATTGTGGATCCAATTAATTAGTCAGTAGTCTTTCAATAGAGGAGAATGCCAACTTATTTTTTTGAGCAGAATTATATGAAACATATTCACCATTTCAAAGCACTTAAAATAAATATCTACTTAGCAAAAACAAACTGGACTGCATACAGAGTGCTTAGTACATGTAGGAAATACATGTTTGTGCATTACCTACCTTTACCTTATACCTAAGTGCTTTCTTGGTAGTCCCTTTAAGCCAATTTGGCACTAGAGAAGTGTTTTCATTTTTTGCTCACATGCAAGAAACTGCATTTTTGGCCATTATTTAAAATCCCCATAACATTATATGTTTTCTGAAAGCAAAGGCCTTGTAGAATACAAAAATAGTATTTGGAATTTTTTATCTTGCACAATATTTGCACAACTGTTTATTAAACCCATATATTCAGAGAAAAGATTTTATGAAATTAATTTTAGTGCACACAAACACAATATAATAAGTATTTTTTGGTAAAATATAAATGATAGGGTTGCATAAAATAAATAGATATCAAACATGGCAAGTCTTAAAATGATATGCGTCCGTAATAACATGACAGGCAATGGTACCCCAAAATCTCCATAGGAAACACTATTTTTGACAGCTCATCAGTTTAGAGTTATCTGTACGCTCTGGTGCTAGAATTATTTCTATCACTTTGACATTTACACCAATAACTCACATTTGTGGTGGGACTGTCGTTCACATGAAAGTGCGCACCCTACACCCATGTGTGTGGGTGCGTGTAGGGCAGCGGCGTTACGTTTATTTATTTATTTATGTTAATACATAGTTTTTTTTTAATACAATTAAGGGGTTAACAAACCCCCAATGTGATAGCATTGGGCAGATGACAGTTCAAATAGACCCCAATGTCCCCATGCCCTCTAAAAAAATCTAACCAAGCAGAGATCTGTTCTGTTAGATGCTTCTCTAGCTGAATCAGCCAGAGGATGACAGCTTCAAAACTGAAAGTAACAAAATCATTGTCACTTTCGGTGTCATTCTGGTCAGAGGAGATCAAAGAACAGATGTTTTTTGGTCTTCTCCCAACCACCATATGGAAGCCCCCGATGTGGGAGGGTGGGCCTAAAAGCCACATGCTACTCATATGCTTCCATGGCAGCCAAGATCGCGCTGAGAGCGTGTTTCCGGTCTCTATTAACCAGCATGACATGCGTTCGCTCATGTGACCACTGTGACAGCCAACTAGTCATCAGAAAGTCCTCCCAGTGTTAAAACATGGTTAAAGGGCTATCAGGAAGGGCAAGATTGGGGTAACGTTTAGGGCTGCAACTAACGATTAAAAAAAAAAAATTGTTGCAAAAACCGCATTACATGCTTTTCTGCAGCTTCTCCATTGAAGTATATTGAACCAAAAATACAAAATAGCACTGTTTTGCATTAAAAATAGTCCTCCCCCTTTCCAAATACGCAGAAGCTGAAAAAATCTTGGATGTAGTATGTTTCTGCAAAAAGCAACAAAAAACACATAGGTGTGAAGCAGGCTTGAGATGTTTAGTAACAAAATAGGGTTAAGAAAACTAAAATTTGTACAAAAAGAGCAAATAATCGCTCCTGTAGGGGGTTAATTTTTTACTGTGGGACAGTGAAAGTAATATTTACAGTAGCAATTTTCTCTTTTTGTACCTTAAAGGGATAATTTTTTTTTTTTTTTTTAACCCTATTATGTTACTGGCCGATTAATCGATTATGAAAATAGTAATTGATTCATTTCATAATCGATTAGTTGTCGATTAATCGATTAGTTGTTTCAGCCCTAGTAACGTTACGTAAAAACATCAGTATCAAACAGTACTTTTGTAACAGGTTGAATTAATTTGCAGGATTTTGGCATTTGGTGATTTTGAAATTAGTAGTAGCAAAAAAAAAAGTTATCATACCATACATACCATGTCTTTGAATCCTCCAAGTATTGCAGCTGTTATAATACCCAGGAACAAACCCACTATGTTCAGTATAGTGACTGACCACAGCAAGTGGTAAAGATGTATAACATCTTGGCAGCTTTTTACATCAATATACTCATAGTACAGTCCTGTTATTCCAGCCCTAAATAGTTTGAAAAAGAGAAAATAATCTAAATACATCTACTTATAATCCGGATACAAACATACAGTGAAAGGAAAACTCACACATCTATGTGAACTCTTTTAATTCTATCCGGCATGATTTGTGATCTAGTCATCCCTGTCAGACAGCATACAATTGTCCTTGATATGCACTGCAGTGGAAGAACGCCTGGCCAATACTAGGGATGAGCAAACCGGCAATATTCGGTTCGCTGGACATGGAACCCATTGGCAAATCCGCAAACTTTCAAACATAACGCTCAAACCCTACTGAGGTCAATGGGAGCTAAATCTTGCAATTTTTTTTTTTGCCCCTTTTAAAGGCCAATTGGCAAGCTTTTGATAAAAAAATGACACAGCTAGTTGCTGGACACTGCCATGGGGAACATGTACAGTTCTTTTAATGCTGCTTAAAAGGCAACAATAAAAATACACAAATACTTTAAATGCTTTGTTGATGCCTTAAAGAGGAACTGCAGTCTGCTTACATAATTTGTAATAAAAACATCTTTGCCATTCTAAAGATTCCCTTCAACCACTTTGCATATTATTTTATATATACTGTGATTCTGTACTTGCCAAATATGCTGCAAAAATCTCCCTATACTAATGGCCCATACACACGATCCGAATATCGGACGAAAACGATCGTCCGATGATGGATCGTACAATTTTCGGATCGTGTGTACACTACTTTCGAGAGCCGATCACGACCGTTCATCCGATATTTTTCGATCGGACATGCGCGAAAATTTTCCTCGTACGATGTCAGATCGTACGATTTTCGTTTAGTCAGTACAGCTGTCGTCCGACAATATAATACAAATACATTACAACACGTGACATCACTTCCAATCTTTTTTCTCTGTCGTACGAGAATTTTCGTGAGTTTAATAACCTATTTTATTACGATTTAGTACGATCCATCAGCCGATATTCGGATCGTGTGTATGGGCCATAAGTCTGGCTGCAGCCATTTTAACTGTGGGCAGCTGAAGCTGCTGCCTGTTCACTTCCTGGATTTTCACAGGCACATAGAATCATCCCCCCTTCCTTCCTGGCAAACTCTCACAAGAGTTAGAGAGATAGCTGTGCATGATGTCATAAGTCTATGCTTTTTACCAGACAAGAATCAGAAAGTGGGCTGTATAAAATATTTATTGGCAGGAAAAAAAATGTTTTACTATCCAAAGTTAAAACAAGGGCAGCAGATTTAATAGATGGAAATTTTAAAAAATGACTGAAGTTTAAACACGCACAAGAAGTGAAACATGTAGAATGTACTTCAGCAAAAAAAGACATTTAGGGAAAAAACTGTTGCTGCATGACAGTTCCTTCCCTGGCCTATTTCTGTTTGTACACAGTGATCAGTGAATTCTGATTGACCACATATAGTCATGGTGTCAGTCGTTGTTTTGTATTTACTCTGTTCCATTCATCTGCAGATCAAGATGGTTACCTATAATATGATGTCAGGTACTCATCTGTGACATCCCCACATGGTGGAAGTCAACGTTGGCCATGCAGCAGAGACTAGGTTTGGAGCATTTTGGCAACTATGGAAAAGGCAAACAAAAATGGTGAGCTATGATGAAGTAGGAATTAGATCCTCAATACAGGGATAAAATGGCCAATGTCAGCCACTATCCCAGAAGGAGCTCAAAAGGGATACTTTGAGCAGGTGCCTTTATAAGAACATTATTGTCACATTTCCTGATGGTTGTAGGATCCCCTGTGATGATCTACATGCCTCCAAATCTGCCTCATCTCCCCTTCTTTCTAAATTGCTGCCTAAACTGTCTAGTGACTAAACAATATTTGTGGATATTAACTCTCACTTAATACACTCTGTTTTAAAAACCTGCCTCATTTTTACCTCTTATATTGCAACCTAACCAAGCTGTTTACTTATTGTCCAGTCACTTAGCACGACTCTCAGTACCAAGAGAATCCCCGTCTTGTCTTTCCCCCAAAATTGTGCCTCAAACTAAGCTGCCTACATACTGTCCAGCCACTGTACATTATGTGTGGCTATTGTCTTTTAGAATTATGCGCTAATGTTTATTGAAGATAAAACCTGACTTGTATCTCCCTCTTATATTACGGCCTTTAAAATACAGTCAACCCACTCTACATTATTCTTCAAATAAACATTTAGGGCCAGATTCAGATACAATTACATTGGCGCAGAGTATCAGAGATACACTACGCCGCTGTATTTTACCAGGCTGTACGACGAATTCTGGTAGATTTTGTCCCTTACGGTACGGCGGCGTAGTGTATTCCTCGCCGCGGAATCGAAATACGCGATTAGGGGGCGTGAAGCATTTAAATTAGACGCGTCCCCGCAGCGATCGAACTGCGCATGCTCCGTTCAGAAATTTCCCGCCGTGCATTGCGCAAAATAACGTCGATACGTCATTCGTTGTTTGAGTAGCGTCGTTTACGGACATTCCTATTCCCGGACGACTTACGTCAAAAATAAAAAAAGACGTCGGAAAACGTTGAAATTCGACGCGGGAACGACGGCCATACTTAACATGGGCTGTCTAATATTAGACCAGCAAAAAGCTGGTATAACTTTACGAGGCAAAAAGATGACTAAAGATGCCGTAAGAGATTGCGATTGACGTTCGTAACTTAGTGGTTCGTCGGCAAAAGCTCATTTGCATACCCGATTAGGGGGCGTGAAAAACAACGGGAACTCCACCCAGCGGCCGCAATTTTATTGCAGCGTAGATCCGAAGGCGTACGAACACGTAAACCAGTCGGATTGAAGCCCGCAGCCGTATTTTCATGGTTTGAGGTTTCAGAGTAGTGAAAAAACGCGCGTAATTCGAAAGTACTCCTGTCTATCTCGCGTTAGACTGGAGTACTTTCGAATTACGCGCGTTTTTTCACTACTCTGAAACCTCAAACCATGAAAATACGGCTGCGGGCTTCAATCCGACTGGTTTACGTGTTCGCGAATATTCTTTAATATCGAATATTCGTGATATTTTATATAAAAAAAAAAATTGCGAAATTTCGCCAATGCGAAATTCCGCCAATGCGAAATTTCGCTATTTTTTTTTTGTGACTTTTAATATCGAATATTCGTGATATTTTTTAAAAAAAAATTCGAAATTTCGCTATTTTTTTTTTTGGATAAAATATCACGAATATTCGATATTTACGAATATTCGCTATATTTTATAAAAAAAAATTGAGAAATTTCGCTAATGCGAAATTGATTGCGAATTTGATTGCGAAATTTGAAAAAATACGAATATTCGAAATAGCGAATATTCGCCGCGATATTCGAGTTATTCGCGAATACTCGAATATGCAATATTCGTAGCGAATATTCGCAATGCGAATATTCGTGAGCAACACTACTTAGCACGATGTCCACGCCATCCACCTTCCTCGGACAAATTATCACCCCCAGCACTAAAGCCAAAAGCCTCTAAGTCATCTTTGACTCAGACATGACAATGGAAGCATAAATAGGATCAGTAGTCAGCGGATCTCACCACCTTCTTCGCCTGTTGCGTAGACTCATCCCCTTCATCTTGAAAGGAGACAGCAGCAGTAGTTGGAACAATCATCAATTCCTGACTCCACTACTCAAACTCCCTTTACCTAGGACTTCCCAAATACCAAATTTCGCATCTACAAGTTGTCCAGAACACAGCAGCCAGACTGGTAACTGGAAAAAATCAACCACCCTGTCCCTGAGGACCCTCCATTGGCTAGCCGTGAAGGATCGGGTAACATTTAAGACCCTTTGCCTCACTCACAAATATACACAAGGAAAAGCCCTGAAATACCTCTGCGACAAAATAAAGCACTACACCCAAAGTCGCCCCCTACAGTCAATTAACCAGATGCTCCTCCACATCCCCAAGACCTGTTACAAATCAAAAGGTGAGAAAAGATTTCCAGTCTAAGGATCCCGGCTATGGAACTCTACCCACGGACATCCGCTCGGAAGAAAACTATCTGGCCTTGAGGAAGAAGCTTAAGACCTATCTCTTCTCAAGAGACAGGTGGACACTGGCTGCAAAAGCGCCTTGAGGTGACTTAGTTCGCAATTGCACGCTATACAAGTTATTCATTATTCATTCCTTCATTCTACAGCTTATCAGTTCTTACACAAGATGGCTGCATTAGTTTCTTTTTTTAGGCTTTCTTTTTTCTATTTTCATCTGGTAATACAGATTCAGCCAATAAGTCTGTTGCTTTTCAAAAGAAAAAGCTCTCTTCTAGATGTATCAGTTTACAGGCACGAGAGAAAACATTTAACACTATTAGGAGTCTCTATCCTAAAAGAAAAATGTTTGCTGTAACTGATTATAAAGTGTAAGCTGGGGTTTGGCTTTAATTTATTAGTGTAATTCTACTAGAATATTTAACACTACTCTCACTCCAGACTGACAATGCTTCTGTCCAAAGGTCCCCCCATGCTCATTCCTCCAAAGTGGGGGCATTTGAATAAAGGAGGTCTGTTATTAACCAGATCACAAGGTGAAAACAGAGGTGAAAAAGCCTAAAAAAAGAAAAAACGATTGAAGCCACCACATCTAATGATTGGTAAGCTGCAATATATTATATTTACGGGTTTGAGTTTAATACCACTTTAAACCTGCCTCATCTCCCCCTCCCAAGCCGTTTACATACTGTGCAGCCACCATAAATCCAGCATTAAGCCACAATGCAAAATTTCTAATGTGTGTTGTAGGGTAAATGCTACATTGCGCCTCGAAGTTCTGCATCCTGTTCTGGAGTTCCAGCCCTGGAAAGGTGTCACACAATGTTTTGGCGGCTCAAACTCAGTTGCAAAAATTCTAATGATTGCTACAGGGTAAATCCTGCTTTGTGCACTGCAAAGATGCCAAACAAAGAATGGTTCAGCCTTGGCTGTAAACTTTCTAATGTTTGCTGCAGGGCAAATCGTGTGTGTAAGGGCCCATTCACAGTAGCTCTCCAGAGAGCATTTGACAAGCAGTGGGGAGGCATTGTATCATCTTATTACCATCTGATTTAGACATGTGTCGTTTGATTTGTTAATCTAGTTATTTTATTTAGTTAAATTTGTTGATTCATTTCATTTGTTTTCAGAATTTGTTTTCACATGTCTAATCTGATTTAACCCTGCTTTAGTGCATTGCAACCGCATACACAACATGTGGTGGCAGTTACAGAGCGGCCCTATTCCCATATTTCTGAAGCTCTCCCTCAGCAGAAAACTTGTGAATGTTTTTTACAGGGTACCTGTGGTAGCTAAAAACTTGCAGCTTATTCTGGTGCTCTAGCACTGTAAAGATGCTGCACAAGGTTTCCACAGCTCAACCATAGTTGCAAAATTTCTAATGTTTGCTACAGGATCCTGCTTTGTGTCTTGAAGCCTGTGACGTATTCCGATGCATGAGCACTGTAAAGTTGCCACATATTGTTTGTGCAGCTCAACCCAAGCTGCAAAATTTCTAAATATTTGTTGCAGAGTAAATCTTGTTTTGTGTTCAAAAATGTGCAGCCTATTCTGGTGTACTGTCAGTCAAAAATATTTTTGGCTATTGTTGCTGAGATAATGAACCTGCCTCGTCTTTCCCTCTTATATTGTGAAGCAACCAAACTACTTACATACTGTCCAACCACTGTGAAATATGTATCACTATTCTCCTTCAAATATCACACTAATTTTTTAAAGCATGCCTCATTTCTGCCTCTTATAGTCTCAGTCTCTTAGGTTACGGCCTAACCAAGCTGCTTTCATAATGTCTAGCCACTGTACAATATTTGGTGCAATTGTCTCTAGGATGATACATATTTCAAAATAAAACCTGCCTCATCTCTTCTTCATAAATTTTGGCCTAACCAAGTTGCTTACATACTATCCAACCAATATTCTATTTTCATAATAATAAACCTGCCTCATTTCTGCTTCTTATATTGCAGCTTAACAAAGCAGATAACACATTGTCCATACTCTATAAATGATTTGTGGCTACTCTCATATAAAATACCAACATTTTCATTGCAAGACAAAACATGCTTTCTCTCTCTCTTCCCTGCATATCCAAGTGCTTGTGTACTATCTTGATGCAAGCTAAATACTGCCATATACCTCATGTCTTTGTTTTGTGAATAATTGGGGATACAGGGATGGGAGGGTGTGTGAGGGTTTAATAAACATTTAAGGTACTACAGTGTCACACTCTGTTGTGGCTGCTTCTTCCATGGATCAATTTATGCCTATAACTGCTTGATCAGGTGTCGGGAAATGTGATGTTTGTGCTGGATCACTGTGACCCTTTACCCTTTTCTCCTAATGCATGCTGGGGGAGGAGCTGTACCAGGAAGTCAGGAAGTCAGACACAGTGTGTGTGGGGCTGGAAGCAGCAGCATGATACATAGAAGGGATGGTAATGACAGAAGCCTGTTGTATTAAGACTCCTCCATGTAAGAAAGTCATCATGTTTCTGAGTGAGTAATAAACACTTCCATGGTTAAGAAGTGCATCCAGCCTGTGTGCAACTTGCTAAGCAGATACTGGCAGCATTCCTAGCAACACCCTGAGGGACCCGGTGTCTAAGTGACATAACAGAAAAAAAGCCTTTATTTTTCAAGCTGAAAAGAATCAGATTGGGGTACTGTTAAATGTAAATGTAGCTTATCTTAGCTAAATGTAAATGTAGGGATGCACCGAAATTTTGGCGGCCGAAAGAAAAAAATGCTGATAATTGCGCATTTCGCAATAGTGGTGGCAGTGCCACCAAGTGCAGCCCATTGCAGGGTGTCATCTTGACGGCTCATGGTCCTGTCTTCCCCTCCCTCCTCCTCTCCTTGCAGAGTGGTGATCTCCCTGTGTCAGGGTGCTAAATTACCCGGGCCGTAGTAACAATGTCCCACCTCCTGTGATATACGGCACACTGAATCAGTGTGATGTGATCACAGGAGGCAGAACATTGTTACTGCGGCCTGGGAAATTCAAATTCAGCTCTGTGACAGTGGGAGATCGCCACTCTGATCCAGAAACAGGCAGGCTGCATCCACAGGCACTGGTGAGAGGCTGAATCTGACAGGCATAGGCAGGCTGCATTCACAGGCACTGGTAGGCTGCATCCACAGGCACTGGTAGTCTGTATCTAACATGCACTGGTGGGCTGCATCTGATATGCACTGGCAAGGCTGCATCTGACATGCACTGGCAAGGCTTCTGATACAAAAGATGGTTAGAGACTGTGGACATGATAAAACGATGGTTAGAGACTGTGGACCTGATACAAGAGATGGTTACAGACTAGGGAAATGATACAAGAGATGGTGAGAGACTGTGGACATAATACAAGAGATGATTAGAGACTGTGGACCTGATACAAGAGATGGTTAGAGACTGTGGACATGATACAAGAGATGGTTAGAGACTGTGGACTTGATACAAGAGGTGGTTAGAGACTGCAGACTGCATTTTTCTTGAGCTTTTCTTGCACTAAAGGTGCCAATAATGTACAACAATAAATTTATATTAATTTAAGTTGATGATATTAATTAAAAAGTCGAATATAATACAATTATATATAAAAATATATATTTTTTTTAAAAACTGTAATTTTCGGTTTCGGTTTTTGGCAAAGTGCATTTTCGGTACCAAAATTTCCATTCGTTGCACCCCTATGTAAAAGTTAAAAAACCCATCACATCCAAAATATGTCATGACAAAATGCTGTCCATGAAAACTATACTGTTCTGTAACACCACATACAGCTTAAAAGGTATCTCCCAAGCATGTCATTTGGATGATTGACATTTTTTTTCACCTTCAATCTGCCTCCAAAGGACCTTCTCTCACTGTACAGTATTTACATTTTGTTTTCTGTTACTTTCTTAAATGTCCTTCATTGCAGTGCACAGCTACCCACTATTTTTTCTCCATTGCAGTGCAGCTAACCAAAGTTTTAATTTTAGCCCCAAAAATTGCCAGAATTTCCTTGAGCCTTCAACCTAGGCAGTCACCCATCCCTAATATTAATATGACAGCAAACATACACAAAAAAAAAAGCATAGTCATTTACCTCCCACAATTATATAGCTCACAGCAATAACAGGTGTTGCTTTTTACTTTCAATGAACAAGATCCACGAGTTGGTATCTGGCACATCACCTGAGAGAGAGAGGAAATCAAAAATGAAACTGTGATGGATCAACATTTTACAAGTTGTAATCAAGAGGAGTATAGAAAAAAGAGAGTTTGGTCAGCAGCACTTTATATATGAGGCCAATCACCATGCGGAGTAAGCATGTAAGATATACAGTATTGCTTAATTGGGTTCCAACACAAAAGAGGGGAGTTTATTTCGGGACTTAGAATGAGAGATGTATAGCAAAAAGCAGTCTTAACAAAGAGCATTTTATTATGCCTTGTTATATCATGTAAAGCAGGGATCCTCAAACTACGGCCCTCCAGCTGTGGCGGAACTACACATCCCATGAGGCATTGTAAAACTCTGACATTCACAGACATGACTAGGCATGATGGGAATTGTTGTTCCTGAACAACTGGAGGGCCATAGTTTGAAGACCCATGATGTAAAGCATACTGAATGACAAAAATTGCATCCACAAAATCGCATAAACATGCTACAAATTACATATGCATATTAACACTATGGTACTTGGCATATCGTGGAGTAAAGACAAGTCCTGCACAACATGAACCACTGGAGGGGCTTGATGGTATAATGAGAATCTATGAGTAAAACAGTATAAAAAACATAAAATCATCTGTATGAACATCATGCATCTATGTATGCCCGACGCGTTTCGTTGGGGTATACCAACTCCTAGCACTCTGTTCCACATGTCAGGGTCTGTGCAGTGTGCGCATTGATCTCTGGGCCGTTTGCTTGTCTGTCCCCTGGGAGTTGCGATGCGATTTTGGCACTCCTCCTTCTCCCACCTGTTCCATTTCTCTCCCATTTGTAATGGATGGAGGTGGTGGGCCTGGGCGGGTGCTTCTTACCGCATGAGGAGTTGATTCATATTCAAAACTCATCCCTGTTTTCCAATGGAAGGTTGATGTCCGGATATCATCACTATAAGCCTGATTGACTCATTAGGTGTATACCTAGCTGAGTCCATGCTTTCTGGTAAAACCTCCTATTCTCTCTGGTGGTGGATCTGCTATCAAAATTTTCTTCACTTATTGTCACGTTTTTTGGACACTTTGAATCAAATCATTTTTTTAGACTCATTTCTTTTCATATCCAATTGATATGATCATTTTTGAACACTTGGTGAATAGTTTATGTGTTGCTTCACGTATTATATATATTATTTCATTCCAAGTCTATATGATGCTTTGCAGTGTTATATTGTTATTTCTTACATAATATTAGCGCTACACTTTTTGTTTTTCTATTTGTTTTCTGTTGCAGAACTAATCCAGTTCTGTTGTGTTGGCAGCTTTTTCATGTTTAGTTAGGTAGCGTGGTGTTATATGCACTTTTGTATATATATTTTTGCTTCTTACCGCATCGGCGCCACATTACTGCTTGGTGTGTGCGACAATATATTCTTTGATGTCGCACTGCATGAGCAGGTTTTTCTTTCCATCTAAGCTGACATTGGGTGGGTAGCTGAGCCTGTATGGGTGGATTCGCTCGCTCAGGCACGGATGCCTCCCCTTCCCTGCCACGCAATGCTGGGCGGGACACATTGGTTCTGCTGGGAGCATTTAAATTTCCCCTCACTTGGTGTCTAGGTGTCTCTCTGGCAACACCTTTATATGCAAGCTCTCACTTATGATCTTGGTTCCTAAATTTCATGTGATCCAACAAGGTACATTTCCATAGGTTTCACCCAATACCTTTAGCACTTTATTTATTTATCCTCATGGTTCCTTCATCACCTCACCCAGGCTACATCTTCCTTTTTTCTCACCCACTTTCATACTTGGTAGTTGCTCAGTTCTTCCTTTCATCTGACCTGGTGCATGGGCTTTTTCACACTTCTTAATAATATTATACATTCATTATATACCACTAATCTCAATCCACAGAAGTGTTGGCCCACTGTCTTCTACATTCACACATTGGCTTTGGGGAATCCACAGTGCTCCCTGTTTGTCCACATGTCTCTACCTCAGCTCCCATGCCAGACAATTTCAACGTCTCTGGTCCTGTGCTCACATCTATACAGTTGACGTGAGTATTTATAGAGTTATTTTTCTTGTACTTTATACATTATTTATATTATTCTACTACAAAATTATACCATATGGTTATGTCTCTTTATAGATCACCATTGCATTCACCCCTGAAGAGTTGGTATACCCCAAAGAAACGCGTCGGCCATACATAGATGCATGATGTTCATACAGATGATTTTATGTTTTTCATACTGTTTTACTCATAGGTTCTCATTATACCATCAAGCCCCTCCAGTGGTTTATGTTGTGCAGGACTTGTCTTTACTCCACGATATGCCAAGTACCATGGTGTTAAGATGCATATGTAATTTGTAGCATGTTTATGCGATTTTGTGGATGCAATTTTTGTCATTCGGTATGCTTTACATGATATCACAAGGCATAACAAAATGCTCATTCTAAGTCCCAAACTAACTCCCCCCTTTTGTGTTGGAACCCAATTAAGCAATACTGTATATCTTACTCCACATGGTGATTGGCCTCATTTAAAGTCCCGCTGACCAAACTCTCTTGTTTCTGTTCAAATTTGGGATGGAGGCCATTTACCTATGATGCCTTGGACCACATCATTTGGAGTTGCCACCTAATTCCTTTTAAACCCAAACACATATGAATTACTGAGGCAAATGTATTGCAGATAAGGCTCCAAGTGTGTTTAATTACAACCTCATTCAGCCACAGAACCTGTGTAATTATTATGTGTTCGGGTTTAAAGGGATGAGGTGGCAACCCTAAGTATAGGTCATCTCGTCTAACTTACCTCAGTGGTATCAGTGGAGCGATCCTCATCTGAAGAGGTAAAGTATCGACATTTTCCTGCATAGATTGGTCTAAGATCCTTTAGAAAATAGAAATTAAAATTATTATTTTTTTTATTCAAGTACTTTTATAACATATCTTGGGGTTTATTTATTTTAACAATATTGTGTCACCAAATATTACATTGTTTTAGGCTATGGATGAATTATCACTCCAGCCAAAACATTTTTCAGCTTTGGCTGGACAGACAACAGTTTTATCTAAATTTAAAATAGTGTTTTTATTTCTACTCGTGTTGCTCTTGAAAACTTACACATACTTGCTGTTGTATACGTACTCTAACTTCTTGAGAGAGGCGGTGTGGGAAAATTGCACTGATAGAGCCTTAGTTATCAGTAAAAACCCAAAAGGGGTTCCTTAGTTATCAGTAAAAACCCAAAAGGGGTTCTAACCCTTTCTAGTACTATACAAAGCCAAAAATAACAGTTTTGCTAGAAATACACTTAAAAAAAAGTTCATTTCATAAAGGGGGCCTCCAGCCTGTAGCTTAGCTCCCTCTATGCACAGCGATTTGTGAGTATATTTTCAGGAGATACCGTGTATGTTTTCCCCTTTTGGTCTGTTTCATTGGGACAGCTCTCTAGGTATTCTTTATATCTTTCATTTTCCCTTTATTACAGATACACATGTTGGCTCCTGAAGAATGGATATTAACTCCATGAAACGCGTGAAGCTGTTGTATTCGCCATGTTTAAATCGATCATGTGTTTTTAATTTTTTACAACTATGCACTTTGTACCAATGAATATATGAACTGTTTTTGTATCTCTGTATCTACTCCTAATTACGGGAAGCCAAGAGGTATATACTAGGGTTGTCCAGATACTAGTATCGGCATCGGTATCGGGACCGATACCAAGTATTTGCGGGAGTACTTGTACTCGCCCAAATGCTCCCGATACCTAAATAGAATACTTTTTTTGTATTTATCAACATGTTCTGTGAAAATTCTTTGAGTTTTTTACTACTGGGTGACAAGCAAATAAAACATTTTTATTCATTTTTATTCTTTTATAATGTCTTGAGTTAGAGTTCTTCATATTTCTAAAGAAAATATCCTTAGTCTGTATTGTGGTTTGAAAACTGTCACATGACATTTAAAAAAAGTATCGGTATTCGGTAACGGCGAGTACATGAAAAAAAGTATCGGTACTTGTACTCAGTCCTAAAAAAGTGGTATCGGGACAACCCTAGTATATACCCATGACCCTTCCCTATGGATATGTATTATTCATGCTCTTTATGTATGGATACAGATTTATACTGTGACATTAATCAAGTTTTTGTATTATTCTTATTTGGTATGCATTAAGTGCTCATTATCAATCATTTTATTGACTGCGTGGCTCATTCAAAGTCCGATCCTGCTAGCTCTCATTTTTACCCTATAGGGATGGACGCATGATTAAGTTCCTGCCTCATTTAAAGTCCTGTTAATGCTTCTCATTTATTTAATACACAAAACACTCACTTTTTTAGTTTGAACTTACTTTTTACAGACCCATTTTGTTTTTTGCAATCACACATGATCACTCATATATCACAGCCTGATGCATGGAGGGTTGCCTGTTGGGCTGTCTGTCACCTAACATACCATCTCAGCTCCCAGAATAGATGTTCCCTATGTGGGGATACTAATGACCCTCAGTACCGTATTAATTGCATATGGCTACCCTGTAAGTATTATATGGGGTGTTTTACCCCTATTTATTATTTTATTTTTCACACTTCTGACTATATTAGACCAACGAGAATTGCATAATATATCCTTACCGAGATATCTTTCACGTGTACATGCTTGCTCCTGATGAGTGGCATCAAGTCACGAAACGTGTTGAGCTAACAGATGTTGTGTTTAAAGCGTATACTGTATCCTACCACATCATTGTGGATTCTGTTCATGCATTATGCATTTGATTATATTCCAATTTTCTGCTATTACATTTTGGGCTTTTCTATATGCATCATGTGCTATCCATTTTTTGGATTATTTATAAACCATGTATTTATGTATGGAATAAAGTTTTTCATTCAATATTTTACTCTATGCAGGTATCTAATTATGTGTGTAGCTGTCAGGGACCTGCCAATAGGCTCCGGCGCGCATGCATGCGCACACATACTAATGGCCAGAAACAGCATCAGTCACCTGTTCCTGTGTGCAGGCGCGCGCCAAATGCCCAAGGGTGTGCGCCAAATGTGCGCGTCTGTGCGCCAAATGTGCGCATGCATGCGCCTACTACACGTGCACGACGGTCGCACGCGCGTGCTCTCTAACGCACGATTGGCGCCACTTTGCCTTTAAAAAGCCAGCAGCTGCAGTGACACTTTGCTGTCTGATCTGCAGCATTGTATCTGTAAACCTGTGACCTGTTGTACCTGTTATCCCAACCGACCCGGCTCTGTCTGACCATCCGAACTTCTCCAACCCGACCCTGGCTTGCTCTGACTCCACTCTGCTCTCCTGCCCACCGTTACCAGACCCTGCGCCTGAATCTGACTACGCTTGCACTTACCAAGAGTAACCACCTGATTACCTGCTTGACCCGGCTTGTTGACCCAGCTATTGTTCTGCACCTAACCTGGCTTGCTCCTCCAGCTCCTGCTATCCGGTACCTGTGACGGCTCCAGAGACGCTGTCTCCTGCACCAACCGTCCTGAAGGACCACCAACTGTGCCGGACTGCTGTCATCACCAGGCACTCCTACCTCGCCGCGCTCCCGAGCTTGCTGTCCCCACTCCAGCAGCTCCAGAGCCGGGGCTGTAAGAGAGGCCTCCTCCTGCACACTAGGCTCTGGCTAAAAGGTATGTTCCAGTACATAACAGTAGTATATCAATTTTCTATTGAATATGAATTATTATGAATAAATTATAAATAATTATAATTATAAAAATAATTATAATAATTATAAATTAAATGTTCTTCTCTTTTACACATATTATAGATATGTTCATTTTAACACTCGACCCTCCATGTACTTCATTTCAAGTCCCGCTTCCTTGTTATCCTTTGTATATTTTAATAGGGATGGAGGTTGATGACAGCGTAATTTCCTCAAATAAAGTTACATAGATTCCTCTTTTAGAAAGGAACGTATACACATTTTTTTACACAGGTTAGTCAGCATAGATATAGTGGAGGGGAGAGGGGACATTTCAAGGCTAGTTAGTGTTGGGCAGGAATTCTAGTTTAAGGGCCCATTCACACTAGGAATTGCATGTAAACCACACAGGAACTCGCTGCGTTTTCCTGTGCGATTTGCATGCAGTTCTGTGCAGGGCAATTATAGCCCATTCATTCTGAGCACCACTTTTCGAAACACATTGCAACCGGAATGCATGGTACCATGCGATCTATTGCAGGCAAACTTTGGGGTGATGTTAACTTTGTACTGACACCCGTTGCAGATTGCGAAGGGCAATTTTCTTACCAGCTACAAACAGATGTAGAATAGTCCTGCATGGCTAAGCAGTGCTCTGTTTTTTGTTATAAGAACTGTGCTGGACTTTCATAAGGCATTAAATACTGCATCCAGGATAAACTTGCCCAATAAAATTAGATATGTTATTAAATGATCTCTAGATATCCCCTTTGGTCTCTTCTGTCATAAGTGCTTCTCCCTGCCTGTCAGCGATAATGTACACAGAACCACACATACGCAGTCCAGAATACATTTACATGCTGTGATGATGTAAATCCTGTGCAGATGCGGGGAAGTGATGTCAATGTAATCCACGTAATCAAGTACAGTACCAGAATAGCCTGAACCCTGAAGAGAGACAGGAAGAAGATGGGAGCACCCATGACCAGCATGGGAGAAGATCAGTTGAGAGGTATTTCTGCCATAATGTGGTAATATGGGGGAGCTTAGTAGCAAAATATGGCTAACAGCTCCTGGGGGGCCTTTAAATGATTGCAGCAAGATGGTTGACATGAATTACAAGCAACTTACATGTTCTAATGAGATCAGCCGTGTTTCTTTCAGACAGGTTTACTAACCTAATTAGCTTTATTAATTCCTAGCATTTCCTTTTCACACATAGAAAAAGAAAGTGGTTCACATTTTGGAAAAAAATAAATGCAGCAGTTAGCATACTGATGGCACATTTCACACCCCATGAATCAATAAAAGCAACAATCAGCGCACAAATAATCCAGTTAAACTAAAAATATTGCAAGCTGAACACACAAAAAAAGGTAATCACAACCTCAAATGTAGCAAATGAAAATAAATATATATAAGTGCAGCGCAATAAAGTCCATATGAAAGTTACTAAAGATGGCACCCAGTGATATAGCGAAAACTCTTCAAACGAAAAGTGATGTGACCTCCACCAACAAGAGAAATGCTTCCCTACCAGATGGGATGGACCATTTGTGTTAACAACTGGTCAAAACAGCTTGGTCTCACCACAGGAGAGAAGACACGGATGGATCCAGCAGAGTGGTTAGTAATGTATCCTACCACATCAGATGGATTCTGTTCATGGGCCATTAGCATTATTATATTCCAATTTTCTGGTCAAAACAGCTTGGCTTTTCTCAGCATAGGAGAGAGGATGCAGATGGATCCAGCAGAGAGGTGAGTAATCCGATTTTTTGTATATATAAAAAAACAACAGAAAACACAATCTCAGTGTAGACTAAAGTTTTTCATTCAATATTTTATTCTAAGGGTAAAAAAGTTCAGGGACTATACTCCGGCGCGCAGCATGCGCAAAAATCCTGGACTGGCCAGAAACAATAGGCACCTGTTCCTGTGTGCAGGGCGCGCCAAATCCACTGGAGGGTGTGCGCCACTGTCATCTGATATAGCGAATGTAATTAAAACCATAAAAAAGCATGGCATATAGCCGTGGACGGTGCACGCGCGTGCTCTCTACGCAGATTGGCGCCACTTTACCCTTGGAATAAAATACAAACAGTCTAGTGACACTTTGCTGTCTGATCGTGCAGCATTTTCTGTAAACCTGTGACCTTTTTTTTATATACCGACCCGGCTCCAATCGGATTACTTACCTCTTTGCTGGATCCATCTGCATCCTCTCTCCTATGCTGAGGCCAAGCTGTTTTGACCAGTTGGTAATGCTAATGGCCAATCCCATCTGATCGGATTACTAACCACTCTGCTGGATCCATCCGTGTCTTCTCTCCTATGGTGAGACCAAGCTGTTTTAATGGCCCATCCTATCTGATCGGATTACTAACCGCTCTGCTGGATCCATCCGTGTCTTCTCTCCTATGGTGAGACCAAGCTGTTTTGACCAGTTGTTAACACAAATGGTCTATCCCATCTGGTAAGGAAGCATTTCTCTTGTTGGTGGAGGTCACATCACTTTTCGTTTGAAGAGTTTTTGCTATATCACTGGGTGCCATCTTCAGTAACACACACCATTAATTTCTGAAGTTTGATTTTTAACCCTTAAAAGACTTTGGTAAGGGCTATAAAAAAACTATAAAGGGTCAGAAGATTTATTTTTTAAAGATGAACTGCAATCTGCTTACATTATTTGCAATAAAAACATCTTTGCCATCCTAAAGCTTCCCTCCAACCATGTTGCATATTATTTTATATATACTGTGATTCTGTCCTTGCCAAATATGCTGCAGAAATCTCCCTCCACTGAGTTTGGCTGCATCCATTTTAACTGTGGGCAGCTGATGCTGCTGCCTGTTCACTTCCTGGATTTACACAGACACACACCTCCAGCTCTGCAGCTCCGATTGGCCCTCTTATGACTCATCCCCCCTTGCTTCTTGACAAACTCTTGCAAGAGTGAGAGAGAGCTGTGCATGATGTCATAAGCCTAGGCTTTTTTCCAGACAAGAAACAGGAAGTGTCCTGTATAAGGCATTTACTGTCAGAAAAATAATATTTTACTATCCAAGGTTAAAACAACAAGGGCAGAAGATTTAATAGATGGAAAGTTCAAAATATGACTGAAGGTCCTCTTTAAGTTTGTATTTATTGGAAGAAAGCTGCACAAAAGAAAAAGCCCTTACGGGTTCACATCAACAAGACCATCACATGTGCAAGGTACATATATTGTAGATCAGAAAGTTTTAATGTTTGCATTTGATACACTTTGAGGCCGCGTACACACGACCAAATAAATCTGCTCAAATCGGTCGGACAGACCAATTTGATCAGATTTTTCTGCTGGCTGTTTTGGTTTGATCGCTGTACACACGATCAAACCAAAATCCCGCCGGCAGACAGCGCGGTGACGTGGCGGTGACGTTGACCCCGCCACGTCACCGCACCAGGAAGTAAAACACTTCCGCGCATGCGTCGAATCCATTCGACGCATGTGCGGGCAGATATGTCTGCTGGTTAGCGTACTAACCAGCTGACATATTGGTCCGACGGGTTCCCAACAGACAGATTTTAAAGCAGGCTTTAAAATCTGTCTGCTGGACAAATCCGTCTGCTCGCCCATACACACGATCTAATCTGTCTGCTGAGACGGTCTGTCAGACCGTTTCCAGCAGATAGATTTGATCGTGTGTACGCAGCCTAACAATTATATTACATGTTAACAGATAGGATTCCTCTTTGAGGTACATATCACCATGATGTAAATGCACTCTTTTTTTTGTCACTTGACTTAAAAGAGAGGTATGGGAATTTTAGGTGGATGCAGCATTGGTCCGATGCTGCATCTGTCCCCTGTCGGCTCTAAGGCTGAGAACCGAGCATTTGAACACAGCTGATCTCTCGGTTCTCAGAGTTCCCTAAGCAGAGAGCTGGTGACTATCAGTCTCCAGCTCTCTGCTCCAGATCCAAAATAACTAAGCAGATAAGGACTCCTTCTCCTTGTCTAACTTTCCTGATGTGTATAATCAAAATCAAAGCAGTCAACATACTACATTTTTCAAAAAGACATCAGCATCACCAGCCTCTGTATTTTTTGTGACAGGTTTACATTAAGGAAATGCTGGGGCACAATTACTTGGAGAAACATAGTACAAATCAAAATACCTGTGGAAGAAGCCTCAGATGGAAGCAGCCACTCTGAGAATCCTAGGATGCATAACACTTCCAGGGAAGGTTGACTGTCTGGGTTGCATATTTGCCAGTGTCAGAGAAAGGCAGCTTCCATATTGATCTTGCTTCTGTATTAGGCTTTGTGACAAATTCTCTTTAAAGTTATTTGTATACAAGAACATGGACTTTATAGGCACACCCGTACCCGTATATTATATATATATATATATATATATATATAAAAGAGGATTGTTGGTGACAGAGGCGTAATGGACAAGTCTTTTCCATTATGCCTCTGCCACAACCATCCTTCTTTCCAATAGTATTATTTAAATTGAATCACCTTTGATCCTAGTACTGTGGTCATTTTTGGATATGTAGGTGGTGAGAGTGATGTATAAGGTCTAATCATGTTATGTTTTAAATATGTATGTCAACAGTTTTGTTTCTTAATCATGTTTAAATAAAAATCTATATATTTTTTAATTTAATTTGTACAAGTGTGCCTATGAAGTTCACGTTCTTGTATACATATAACTTTCCAATCTCTCTGGGATGTTGGCATACAAATAACTCTGTTTCCACATTGCCATCATGTGGTGCTACATAATACTTTTTCTAAATTCTCTCTAAAGGGGCTTTGGTTTAGAATACTTACTAGATGTCTGGCAGCAAAAACCCCATCCACAATGGCACAGCAAAAAGCCGCAATCACTCCAAAACTGATAAAAACTATAGATGCAACAAGCTGTAAACAGAAGTAATTTATAATAAATTACATTATTACTGAGCTATAGTTCAAATAAATAAAAAGATTATGGTTTAATCATGGAAACATGCACATAGATAATCATTTGCAGAAATATGAATATATTGATCACAGATTTAAAGCATATCCAAACCCAAAAATCAACAATGTTCCAAACTTCAATTTACAGGTGATGGAGGCCACCAGTGTTGCTCATCTTACTTTAAAAAAAGTAATTAGTTACAGTTACAAATTACTCCTCCGAAAAAGTAATTGAGTTAGTGACTCAGTTACTACATTGAAAAAGTAATTAGTTACTCAGCAAAGTAACTGACTTTTTTTTAAATATTCTACAATGCTTTGTTGAGAAGCAGGTGACAGGTGCTTGCCAGGGAGCAGTGAGTTAATACTCCAAGACAAAAGAATGCCAGATCCTTGAGAGAAGAAAACTGGAAACAGATGGTGATCTCGTGTATATTCCAGCCTAGGTGCATCCGTCCCACCATGTATGTGCAACTAATAGGACTAAAACCCTTATTCATCTGCTACATATTACATCCAAATTATAAGCTGGATTAAAATGTATGTTTATAATATATATTCCCTTGACGTTTACAGAGTCTGTAATTTAAAATCTTATATTAGGCTTTATAAGAATTTTCTATAGTTTATTGTTTATTATTTTATTTATCTTATATAAGCTTTATTTGATGCAAGGGATCTGGAATGGGGATGTCAGATTTTTCGGAGTTGTTCCCGGTGATAGGTCAGTGTGAGGCGGATGGGGCTCATTGTATCCAGGGCTCCTTGCGATTGAGAGTTTTCAGACCGCTCTGACAGGCCATCACAGCGGTCACATGATTCTAAAGTGGAGTTCCACCCATATTCATATTCACAGCGCCGGCAGAAGCAATTACTCTGCTGCCATCTAGTGGTGGTAGATGTAATTGGGGTAACGCCGCCCAAGTAATGGGAACTGCGTTACCGTGAGGGGAAGAGTAATCAGGTAGATTACTCGTTACCCTCAAAAGGGGCTGCGTTAGGTAACTGCGTTTATTGTAACTCCGTTACTTACAACACTGGAGGCCACTGTGATCATTGGGACCTTCAATGCTGCAGAACATTTTCTGTACTCTTCCCCAGATCTGTGCCTTAATACAATCCTGTCTCTGAGGTCTACAGACAATTCCTTGGACTTCATGGCTAGGTTAGTGTTCTGACATGCACTGTTACCTGTGTTACCTTATATAGACAGGTGTGTGCCTTTCCAAATTATGTCCAATCAACTGAATTTACCACAGATGGAATCCAATCAAGTTGTAGAAACATCTCAAGGATGATCAGTGAAAACAGGAGGCACCTGAACTCAATTTTGAGGGCCATGGCAAAAGCTGTAAATACTTATGTACATGTGTTTCTTTCCTTTTTTATTTTAATAAATTTGCAACAATTTAAAACTCTTTTATGTTGTCATTATGGGGTATTGTTTGTAGAATTATGAGGAAAATAATGAATTTAGTCCATTTTGCAATAAGGCTGTAACATAACAAAATGTGGAAAAAGTAAAGCTCTGTGAATACTTTCCGGATGCACTGTAATATGTTAAAAAATGATATATAATTTTATAAATAAAATAATATATAATTTTATTAATTATTAAATAAATATCTAAAAATCTTGATAAAAACATTTGATTGTGGTGCTCTAAAACTATACAAAATACTTGCTAGTTTATATTATTAAATATTTAAGTGATACTCTGGAGTCTAGGCAAACAGTTAATTACACAGTCGAAATACATGTGTTTACTGTATTACCTGCCAAAGGATTTGTAATTTTGGCAAGCCATTCTTGGCATCAGGAACATTAGATCCACTTGAGCAGTGATTACTTTAGCAGGACCCCAGCCAAAACATTGTTTAGTATTTGACTGAGTGAAAAAGCATTAGCCATCTTCACACTAAACATGGCTTTGAAATCAACTTGCACGATTTCAAAGCCACATTTCAGTCTGACTTCGGGGGTGACTTGAAAGACATCAATGCGGGTTCATGCACAGATGTCTATTAAAATCACCCCTGAAGTCCCCAAAAGTAGTGCAGAAACTACTTTTGGAAAACAGTGCGATGCCGCAAAGTTGGTGCCACACCGATTGGGACGCTCCTATTACCGGCAATAGGCTTCTATTTGACATGCGATTTCACCTGTCAAATCGCAAGTACCTGCTAGCTAATTTCTTACTGTGTGTCCTCTATGTAACATCTGAATTCACAGTGTGCAGTGCAGCCAAGGATTAGGAATCCAACATAAGTTAGCTGAATGCAGAAGATTATTAAAGCAGTAGCCTAAGAATGTGAACAAATGTAGATTGTCGATGTGGGCAGTGGAATAGGTAAATACAGTATTAAAAGTCTTACTTTACAGGCAGTGATTTTTTTTCTACATTTTATTAGGTGTCACTTTTAAGTAATTCACCTTTGTTTTTTTGTTTATATTGTGTAATATCTGTGATGTACAGTGCCTTGAAAAAGTATTCACACCCTTGAAATTTTCCAAATTTTTCCATGTTACAACCAAAAATGTAAATGTATTTTATTGGGATTTTATGTGATAAACCAACACAAAGTTGCACATAATTGTTAAGTGGAAGAAAAATGATAAATGGTTTAACATTTTTTATAAATAAATATCTGAAAAGTGTGGCGTGCATTTGTATTCAGCTCCCTTTACTCTGATACCCCTAACTAAAATATAATGGAACCAATTGCCTTCAGAAGTTACCTAATTAGTAAATCCAGCTGTGTGTAATTTAATCTAAGTACAAATACAGATGTTCTGTGAAGCCCTCAGAGTGTTTTTAGCGAACCTTAGTAAACAAAAAGCATCATGAAGGCCAAGGAACAAACCAGACAGGTCAGGGATGAAGTTGTTGGACAGTTTAAAGCAGGGTTAGATTATAAAAAAATATTCCAAACTTTGAACATCTCACGGAGCACTGTTCAATCCATCATCATGGAAAGAGTATGGCGCAACTGCAAACCTACCAAGACATGGCCATCCACCTAAACTGACGGAGATCCACAGTTCGGGTGGGAAAATCTGTCCACAGAACAACTATTAGTCGTTCACTCCACAAATCTGGCCTTTATGAAAGAGTGGCAAGAAGAAAGCCATAAGAAGTCCTGTTTGCAGTTTGTGAGAAGCCATGTGGGGGACACAGCAAACATGTGAAAGAAGGTGTTCTGGTCAGAAGAGACCAAAATTGTACTTTTTGGCCTAAAAGTAAAGCACTACGTGTGCTGGAAAACTAACACTGCACATCACCCTAAACGCAACATCCACCATGAAACGTTATGGTGGCAGCATCATGTTGTGGGGATGCTTTTTTTCAGCAGGGACATGAAAGCTGGTCAGAGTTGATGGGAAGATAAATGGAGCCAAATACAGGGCAATCTTAGAAGAAAACCTGTTATGCCGTGTACAAATGGTTGGAATTTCCGATGGAAAAAGTCAGACGGAATTTTTTCATCTGAATGGAATTCCGACGGAGAAAAAAACATTCATGCTCGGAAACAATTCGACGCATGCTCAAGCATTGAACTTCATTATTCTAGGCTTGTCGTTCTTTTGTACGTCACCACGTTTTTGACGATCGGAATTTGGTGTTTCCATGTGTATGCAAGACAGCTTGAGCAGAATTCCGTCGGAAAAACCCATCAGAGTTTATTCTGACGGGAAATCTGATCGTGTGTACAAGGCATTAGTCTGTAAAAGACTTGAGAGGTTCACCTTGCAGCAAGACAACGACCCTAAACATACAGCCAAAATGGAATAGTTTAGATCAAAGCATATTCGTGTGTTAGAATGGCCCTGTGAAAGTGCAGACCTAAATCCAACTGAGAGTCTGTGTCAAGACTTGAAAATTGCTGCTCACAGATGCTTGTCATCCAATCTGACAGAGCTTGAGTAATTTTTGCACAGAAGAATGAGCAAAAATTTGACTCCTACAGATGTGCAAAGCTGATAGAGACATACTCAAAAAGACTTGCAGCTGTAATTGCAGTGAAAGGTGTTTCTAAAAAGTATTGAGTAGGGGGGCTGAATACACATGCACGCCACACTTTTCAGATATTTGTAAAACATTTTAAAAACCATTTATCATTTTCCTTTTCACATAAAATCCCAATAAAATACATTTAAGTTTTTTAGTTGTAACATTGCAAAATGTGGAAAATTTCAAGGGGTGTGAATACTTTTTTAAGGCACTGCATGTGTATCATATGCATAGTGCCAGCTACGATGACAAACAACCTTATGTTCTTTATCTACAGTTTCCTCTGAGCAAGATAGTGGCCACTTCAAATCACATTAAACAAAAATAGAATGTGGTTTAATATTTCATAAGCTGTGCTTCGGTTATTGATGTCTGCCAATTGTTTTAAAGGTATACTGGATTTCTGTCAACATCACGTAAACATTTGTTCAAAATAGTTCTGCTACAGGAAATATGATCACAAGTATTTATTAACGAAATTATCCAAATCTAACTATTATAGGCACTAAGTAAATTAACCTCCCTGGCGGTATGATTATTTCAGATTTCAGGTGCTGAAAGCGGTACCATTATTTTGCAAGGAAATTTGGTGTTTTACATTGTAGGCCTGTAATTCTTAGGAATAACTCACTTAAATCTGTCCAAACAAGAGTCTAGTAGGCATCCCGGGTATGAAAAAGTTTGAAAAACAAAATCATAAATTATAATATAATAAATAATTATAACAAATAATAATATAATTATAATAAAAAATTATTCAATAATGTAATCAACTCAAAATCACTGAAATTTGCTCAGTTGCAGAATTGTCGCTGTCATTACTTTTATTTTTTTTAACGAATTTCCCCACAAATCGCTATCGCTCAATTCTGCAAGTGATTCTAATTTATTATCGCTGTTTTCTAGCTGCTCTAAAACCACTTTTGACATAAAGGGACACTTTTTGGTTGCTATGGACAATCTACAGTTTGCAGGCAGGAATAAAACAATTTTTATTATACAAAAGTACATGTAGGGCACTGGGCAGACCACTAGGAACAAAAGGGGTGTGTATTTTTTACATACAGTACTGTAATCTATAAGATTACAGAATACTGTATGTAATGTGTTATTTAACTTTTTTGAATTTGGCGCCGTTCTCTGCCCCCGTGCATTGTAACGTCGCAGGGAACGAAGATCGGCGGCACACAGGGACACTGTGTGAATCAAGCGAGGACGCCGCTTGCTCACACAGCGGGGAGGCATCGCAGGATCCAGGGACAAGGTAAGCAACTTTGGCTGCTGCGAGGCGATCCCGAGTCTGGCTCGGGAATACCGCTTTTGGTACAGAAATCTTACCCCGAGCCATGACTCGGGAATACTGCCAGGGGGGTTAAAGAGGATGAACACCTAAAAAAAAAAAAAATGTTTGTCATGCAGGAGTTTTTGCTGGAATGGCTGGATTGTTGCTCTGCTTGGTGATGTCTCCTACTTGAGAATATGCCCCAGCTTGCTGCTGAATTGCTTCTTGATTAATTTTATTGAATCGCTGGATGAATTTCTATTTCCTGTACAGGTACACCAAGCTGCAACCACTAAAATTTCCTGCCTTTAAATATCTACCCAGTCTCTATACGTGTACATCGGCACAAGGCTACAAGACCATTCCACACCTGCACTGACCTGCCATGCCATTGTCGACCAAAGGAGTTGAGTGCATGGGCTCAGCGTTATATCCAGAGGTTGACTTTGGGAAATAGATGTATAAGTGATGCCAGCATTGCTGCAGAGGTTAAAGGGGTAGGGGGTCAGCCTGTCAGTGCTAAGGCCATATGCCACACACTATCAAATTGGTCTGCATGGCTGTCTTCCCAGAAGGAAGCCTCTACAAAAGATGATCCACAAGAAAGCCTGCACACAAGTTTGCTGAAGACAAGCAGACTAAGGACATGGATTACTGGAACCATGTTCTGTGGTCTGATGAGACCAATATAAACTTATTTGGTTCAGATGGTGTCAAGCGTGTGTGGCAGCAACCAGGTGAAGAGTACAAAAGACAAGTGTGTCTTGCCTACAGTCAAGCATGGTGGTGGGAGTGTCATGGTCTGGGGCTGGATGAGTGCTGCCGGCACTGGGGAGCAGTTCATTGAGGGAACAATGAATGCCAACATGTACTGCGACATACTGAAGCAAAGCATGATCCCCTCCCTTCAAAGACTGGGCCACAGGGCAGTATTCCAACATATTAACAACCCTAAACACACCTCCAAGACGACCACTGCCTTGCTAAAGAAGCTGAGGGTAATGGTGATGGACTGGCCAAGCATGTCTCCAGACCTAAACCCTATTGAGCATCTGTGGGGCATCCTCAAAGTTGGAAGGTGGAGGAGCGCAAGGACTCTAACATCCACCAGCTCCCTGATGTCATCATGGAGGAGTGGAAGAGGACTCCAGTGGCAACCTGTGAAGCTCTGGTGACCTCCATGCCCAAGAGGGTTAAGGCAGTGCTGAAAAATAATGATGGCCACACAAAATATTGACATTTTGGGCCCAATTTGGACATCACTCACTCTTGTTGCCAGTGGTTTAGACATTAATGGCTGTGTGTTGAGTTATTTTGAGGGGACAGCAAATGTACACTGTTATACATGTTGTACACCCACTACTTTACATTGTAGGAAAGTGTAATTTCTTCAGTGTTGTCACATGAAAAGATATAATAAAATGTTTATAAAAATGTGAGAGGTATACTCACTTTTCTGAGATACTGTAAAATACATTATTACCATCTCATATAAAGTATGGTGAATTCATCTCCAACAGAAACACAGACAGGCATTAAAACCTCATGGAGACTCCACACAGAACAGGAGCAAATTCTCATGAAATTTGGATCCTTTCCTTTCCCATAAACCCAAGAACACTCAGTGACATTACCCTCACTTGGAAAATACACCAGAAGCCAGTATCTAAATTCTTAGATGGGGTAGTGGCTACCATATAGGGATTAGTTGTACCAAACTGCAAGGTCCAGGTTTATGTTATAATTTTATTTCATTTATGATTTCCAGTTTTATGTTATAATTTTATTTTATTTATGACTTATGCTGCGTACACACGATCGGTTTGTCTGATGAAAACGGTCTGATGGACCGTTTTCATCAGACTAACCAATCGTGTGTGGGCCCCATCGGCTTTTTATCCATCGGTTAAAAAACTAGGAACTTGTTTTAAAATTATCTGATGGTAACTAACCGATAGGAAAAAAAACGATCGCCTGTAAGCACGTCCATCGGTTAAAAATCCACACATGCTCAGACTAAATTAGGGGACGGGAGCGCTCGTTCTGGTAAAACTAGCGTTCGTTATGGAGATATCACATCCATCACGCTGTAACAGACAGAAAAGCACAAAACGTCTTTTACTAACACGAAATCAGCAAAAGCAGCCCCAAGGGTGGCGCCATTGGATTTTAACTTCCCCTTTATAGTGCCGTCGTACGTGGTTTACGTGACCGCGTTCTAACATGATCGTTTTTTTAACCGATGGTGTGTAGGCAGGACTGATCATCAGTCAGCTTCATCGGATAACTGATGGAAAAATCCATCAGATCCGTTTTAATCGGATGGACCGATCGTGTGTACAGGGCATTAGCCGTAATCAAGAACAGCACCAAAGGTGTAGATAAAATATGCAAACTGTTTCGTTATTGCTTTATATAAAAGCAGTTAGAATCACAAGCAAAATGATTACCTAATTCTAGACATGTGCAGACTGGAATATTTTGTTTTGTTTTTTCGTCCAGAAATACATTTATTTAGTTACTCCCGAAAATCGTTTTGATTTATTTAATTTTCGTCGGGAAAGTTTTCGTCCGAAAACGACGATTTTCGATGACTTTGTCGAATTAAACGACGGAAATTCGACAAAGCATCGAAAATCGTCGTTCTGAATACAGAACGACGATTTTCGATGACTTTGTGAAATTGAAAGACGGAAATTCGACAAAGCATCGAAAATCGTCCTGAATACAGTGAATATACCTATTCACTGTATTCAGAACGACGATTTTCGATGACTTTGTGAAATTGAAAGACGGAAATTCGGCAAAGCATCGAAAATCGTCGGATCTGAACGAAAACGAAAATAAAGCATTTTTTATGTCGGATCTTTCGGTTTTCGTTTATTGCGCTTTCGTTTTCGTTCGTTAAAACGATTACGAAAATACCCGATTTTCGGACGAAAATGCATTCTAACGAAAACGGATGCACATGTCTACCTAATTCCTATGTAAAGAGCTACAAACAATGTACAGCTACTAGTCCTTGGAATATGGCTTAGGAAACACTACTCTAAATTAAATGGTGCCATCAATATTACACACTAGCTACTTTTCTATAGACAGTAATAGGGACACACTTTCCGACAATATTTGATATTTACTGCATTTCCTATTTCCCTGCAAAATACCTACAGGACTTTTTTTTACCTTTTTCACTTACCATCTGTCTTTTATTCTCTATTAAATTGGACCCAATGATTCCAAGTATGGATCCAAATCCAAGCTAAAGGAAGAAAAACAGAAACTTATAATATATTGGTAAAATCGTATGAAAACAAAGGGCACCTAAGTAGTGTACAAACTTGCTTCCTCATGAATAGGTGAAAAGAGCCTATTCCATCAAAAACTGCAATTACAGGGGTAGATTCACATAGATCAGCGGATCTTTTGATCCGCGTGATCTATCTTTTTTACGATCCGCCTGCGCCAGTTTTTGAGGCAAATTTCCCAGCGTGCATTGCTTCAAATGACGTCGCAATTTTAGACGTTAACGTAATTAACGTATGGCCGTATTCCCGAACGACTTACGTAAACGACGTAAAAAATTCAAAACTCGACGCGGGAACGACGGCCATACTTAACATAGGATACGCCGCACTTAGCCCGTATATAGCAGGGGTAACTATCCGCCGGAAAAAGCCGAACGCAAACTACGTAAAAAGAAAGCGACGGCCGGGCGTTCGTTTCAGAATCGGCGGTTCTCCTCATTTGCATATTCGTCGCGTATAATAACAGAAGCGCCACCTAGCGGACGGCGGGAGATTGCAGCCTTAGATCCGACAGTGTAACTCACTTACACCAGTCGGCTCTAAGGGAGATCTATGCGGAACCTGATTCGAGGAATCAGCCACATATATCCGAGCGTCGGATCTCACAGATACGACGGTGTATCAGTAGATACACCGTCGTATCTCTATGTGAATCTACCCCACAGTGTTTGGTAGGCGCTAGAAATTGAAAGCAGCTAACACTTATTTTGAGGAATCTAAGGGCACCATACAATTACTATGCAACATAACACACACACACATAAATATATATATATTATTCTATTAGCCCTGTATCTAAGTTACTCAAACGTATTACATATCCATTAAAGGATACGATGGGTAGAAGGAGGGTTATTAAGCCTACCCGGTATTTAATTGAGTGTGCTTGGATAAAGAGTTGGAAGCTGAGGAAGCAGCTCAAAAAGAAAATACCTGGGTTCCTTTTAAAGTTTTTAAATCGAAATCAAATATAGCTACAAAGTACCTTATAATAATATTTACCCCTTTTGGGTTCAAAATGGTTCCCTGTACCCTGTATCCATGAGTGGCAGATAGACTACAATATTTATTCCTAGACTCCCTATGAACATACATAGCTGTTGTTTTATTGAATTTGACATGCACTTAGAATGCATGTCAAATGAATGCATGCACTTGAATGGCAAACAGATTTTGACAAGAACACATATCGGCATGTGCCCTTAGGCCCCTTCCACACGAGGAACAAATCCGCTTGCAGAGGGCAGACCAGCTCATCGGGAGATTTCTACGCTGAGCCGCCAGATGACAGGTCCCTCTCTGCTCACTGAGTGGGGAGGGGCTTGTCCAGCGCCACTGTCTCCTATGGAGAGATCAGACGAAAACGGATGTCCGTTTCATCAGATCTCACCCGATCTGATCCGCCATGGACGGATGCCGACGTATCGCCATTCCGTCTGATTTTAGCGTATTGGATCGGATGTCAGCGGACATGTCACCGCTGGCATCTGACGCTTCATAGAGATGTATGGAGTGCCTGTTCAGGTCCGCCGAAAAAACTGACAGGTGGACCTGAACGGCCTGACCGTGTGAAAGGGGCCATAAAGGTAATATCTCTTCTCGTAAAAAGATCAGATCCAACAGTAATGAAATAATATTTGGGTTCAAGATGGCCCCCTCCCTGCACCATCTTTGGACTCCTAATTATAGGGAGTCTAGGAATAAACATTGTAGTCTATCTGCCACTCATGGATACATGAACGGGGAACCATTTTGAACCCAAAAGGGGTAAATATTATTTTATTATTATTGGATCTGGTCGTTTTATGTCCACATTATCGGTGTTATTGATTACCCTAAGGTAATTTGTAGCTATATTTGATTTAGATTTTTTGTAGGTGACTTTAAAAGGAACCCAGGTATTTTCTTTTTGAGCTGCTTCCTTAGCTTCCAACTCTTTATCCGAACACAATTGATTAAATACCGGGTAGGCTTTAAAAACCCTCCTTCTACCCATTGTATTTTTTAGTGGATAGGTAATACGTTTGAGTAACTTAGATACGGGGCTAATAGAATAATAATATGTATATATTTTTTTTATGTGTGTGTGTGTGTGTGTTATATTGCATAGTAATTGTATGGTGCCATTTTATTTAGGTGGTTCTTCCCTCTGCACTTCCTTGCTTTCCACTTCACTCTGGAGTATCCATCCCTGGCCTGGATTAAGATGCAACAAGATTTGAATGTTATATCCTCAATCTAATGTGCGTACAGTATATGATAGTTGGTATCGTATCTTTCAATTTGTAATATCAAAATATATATACTCATCTTTCATCCCGCACAGACATTATATTATTCTAGGGTTGTCCCGATACCACTTTTTTAGGACCGAGTACAAGTACCGATACTTTTTTCAACTAGTCGCCGATACCGAATACCGATACTTTTTTTAAATGTGACCCCGAATGCAGCCATGTCCCCCACATATGCAGCCATGTCCCCCACATATGCAGCCATGTCCCCCACATATGCAGCCATGTCCCCCACAAATGCAGCCATGTCCCCCACATATGCAGCCATGTCCCCCACATATGCAGCCATGTCCCTCCAGCCATGTCCCCCACATATGCAGCCATGTCCCCCACATATGCAGCCATGTCCCCCACAAATGCAGCCATGTCCCCCACATATGCAGCCATGTCCCTCCAGCCATGTCCCCCACATATGCAGCCATGTCCCTCCAGCCATGTCCCCCACATATGCAGCCATGTCCCTCCAGCCATGTCCCTCTAGCCATGTCCCTCCAGACATGTCCCTCCAGACATGTCCCTCCAGCCATGTCCCTCCAGCCATGTCCCCCATACCTAGCCGCCGCTGCCGCACGGAGAACATCACAGCATTAATTTGAATAGCTGTTTAGCCCAGTACTCCCGCAAATACTCGGTATCGGTCCAGATACCGATACTGGTATCGGTATCGGGACAACCCTATATTATTCTTTTTGTGAATGATTATTTCTGATGTATTGCATGTATGAAAATAATACCACTATATAATCTGTGAAATGTGAGATCCTTTTTAGAGGATTAGCAAGTGTATACGCCATACTTTTATGGTTTCAAACTGTTTTGTAAGATTTCTTAACAGTATTGGTGTTTCTAATGTTATTCCTAATGCCGCGTACACACGATCACTTTTTGTGATGAAAAAAAACGACGTTTTCAAAAACGGCATTTAAAATCACCGTGTGTGGGCAAAATGCGAACATGCTTGAATTTTTTGTGTCGTTTTTCAAAACGTCGTTTTTTGTGTCATAAAAAGTGATGGTGTGTGGGCAAAACGATGTTGAAAACAAAGTTTTTAAACCCACGCATGCTCAGAAGCAAGTTATGGGACGGAGCTTCAATGGAACAGAGTGCCGTCGAACGTGTCTTACATAACCACGCTTTGCTAGAGCATTTTGGAAAAACGATGGTGTGTATGCAACGTCGTTTTGGAAAATGAAGTTTGAAAAAACGTTGTTTTGTTTCATCACATGAAACGTCGTTTTTTTTCATCACAAAAAGTGATCGTGTGTACGCGGCATAAGAGTCCAAGCACCAAAAGAATCAAATTTTTTCTCCTCTTTTCACTTTTTATTTTTGATTATGTATGCTCATTTAGGACACTTGCTATATGAAACCTGGCATGAGACTTAACATGCAATATCCATCCAGGAATCCATCATCCCAGCAAATCCAGAAATTCAGTATACTATCACATCCTGTAAGGTTGGCTTTACCAGCCAATTTTACCAAACCACTGTATGGAGAACCAGAACCAGGAAGTACAGCTCCCAGCAGAGTCTTAGCTGCTATGCTTATGCTGGGGGTCAGAGGAGATTCAGTTTCAGAATGTGCACATTAGAAAATGAAGCTTCCCTGCCAGAGTTCTATTTTAGGACATGATGATAACTTTATTATAGTAACTTGTTTACATGTGGCTATAAAGTATATAGCATGAATATAGCTAGAAACAAATATCATTTAAAGATTACAGACTTTATAATGTAAATAATTTAGACATCTGGTAAAGTATAATTAGTGGCTATTCAAGGCCACCTTCACTAAGAGAAATAGCTATTACAGTAAAACCTTGGTTTGAGAGTAACTTGAGAACGTTTTGCAAGACAAGCTAATTTTTTTTAATACATTTTGACTTGATACACAAGAGATGTCTTGATATACAAATAGCGTCACGTCACAACTGTGTATAAAATAGAAGAGAGGCGCCTCTAAGACCGCGTACACACGACCAAATAAATCCGATCAAATCGGTCTGACAGACCGTTTTGATCGGATTTGTCTGCTGGGGTATATTGGTTTGATCGTGTACACACGCATCCGCGGGCAGATATGTCTGCTGGTTAGGGTACTAACCAGCAGACATGTCAGACGGACGGGTTCCCAGCAGACAGATTTTAAAGCATGCTATAATAAAGCATGCTTTAAAATCTGTCTGCTGGAAAAATCTGTCTGTCCGCCCAGACTGACAGACTGATTTGATCGGTATTGTCTGCTGGACTATTTTGGTTTGATCGTGTACACACGATCAAACCAAAATCCCTGCCGTCAACCAAAATCCCCGCCGTCAACCAAAATCCCCGCCGTCAACGTCACCGCCACGTCACCGCACCAGGAAGTAAAAAACTTCCGCGCATGCGTCGCATCCATACGACGCATGTGCGGGCAGATACTAACCAGCAGACATGTCAGACGGACGGGTTCCCAGCAGACAGATTTTAAAGCATGCTTTAAAATTTGTCTGCTGGAAAAACCTGTCTGTCTGCCCGTACACACGATCGAATTTGTCTGCTGAAACGCTCCGTTGGACCGTTTCCAGCAGATAGATTCGATTGTGTGTAGGCGGCCTAAGGCCTCGTACACACGATCAAATCTGTCTGCTGGAAACGGTCTGCTAGACCGTTTCAGCAGACAGATTCGATCGTGTGTACGGGCAAACAGACGGATTTGGCCACCCGACAGATTTCAAAGCATGCTTTGAAATCTGTCGGCTGGGAACCCGTCTGCCCGACATGTCTGCTGGTTAGTATGCTAACCAGCAGACATGTCTTCTCGCACACGCGCTGAATGATTTTGACGCATGCGCGAAAGTGTTTTACTTCCTGGTGCGGTGACGTGGCGGCATCAACGTCACCGCCACGTCACCGACACGTGAGCGCTCTGTCTGCTGGCGGGGATTTTGGTTTGCTCGTGTGTACACGCGAGCAAACCAAAATGCCAGCAGACAGATCTGTTCAAATCGGTCGGTCCGACCGATTTGAACAGATAGATTTACTCGTGTGTACGAGGCCTAAGTGTAGCAATATGATTACATTTAATGAAGGTACAACATTTAGAAACTCACATGGTTGATGAATAAAAGAGGTACATCTAAGTATGCAGGCATCCAGGGTAAAGCCGTCCACATAGACCATTCTCTTCACCGCCATTGATGTTGTTTCTTCCACCAGCGGTTCAAGCCTCGCTTTCAGATCGCTCTGCTGCAGGGTAGTCTTCCCAGTCACGATTGCAGACTGATAGGGGTGAGAGCCATGGTGAGGAGGATGGTCTATGTGGATCGATTTAACCTCGGTGCCTGCATACTTTGATTGACCTCTTTTAATCATCAACCATGTGAGTTGCTAAATGTTGTACCTTCATCAAATGTAACCATACTGCTACACTTAGAGGCGCCTCTCTTCCCTCTTATACTCTGTAGCTCCTGCTGGATTTTGCTTCTAATCCCCTTGGAGGGGCTGCCATTTGTGGATGGACATTTTATGGTTACACAATTTATTACATTGCTATAATCTTTTTATATGGACTATAAACTATGCATAAAAGGTTGCGGAATGAATCATTTGAGATTCCATTATGTTTTATGGGAAAATTTGTTTTGATATACAAGTGCTTTGGATTACAAGCATGCTTCCAGAACTAATTATGCTCACAATCCAAGGTTTTACTGTATATCAGAATTAATACAGTGTATAAATATTTAAAATATATCCAAATAAAAAATAATCTTGCATTTGAACTTACAATTACACCCGGATAGTAGCCTCCCACCGTGACATTTTCTGTTCTAGTGGTTGCTGCCAGTCCCACCGTTAAAATTAAGGTGGAGACTATAAAAAGGGTCACAGTGACAAATATGGAATTCCGCCTTCTTCGGTTAAAGGAACCTGTAAAGAAAGTCAAACAAATAAACTTAAAGGAGTTGTAAAGGAATTTTTTTTTGCTGAAATTACTGTTTACAGGGTATAGAGACATAGGGCCAGATTCTCAGTGGCGCTACGACGGAGTATCTCAGATACCCCATCGTATCGCCGTTTTTTTTGCCTCGTATCTATGCGAGTGATGCTTAGCATCACATTGGCATAGATACGCTTCTACATCCGACAAGTGTAATACCATTACACTTGCGGATCGTAGTTGTAATGACAACTCCGGCCACTAGGTGGCCTTTACGTTGTTTTTTCATTTGCATATGCAAATGAGGCTAGTACGCCGATTCCCGATCGCTTTTACGCCGCCCCGTCGTCGCGTACGTCGTTTTCATCCACGTAAGGTTACCCCTGCTTCTATGAGGAGTAACCTTACGAAGTTCCGTCGGATGCCGTCGGGTGCCGTCGGATGCCATGTTAAGTATGGCGTCGGGTCAGCGTCGGCTTTTTCCGTCGCTTACGTCGTTTTACTAACTCGTTCGCGAATAGGACATTGCGTAAGTGACGATCACGTCGTTTTGACGTTGGTTTCAACTACGCTTTCCAACGTGAGCTGGAGCATGCGCACTGGGCTTTTTCACTGGCCGGCGCATGCGCAGTTTGTTCGACGCGGGGGCGCGCTTAATTTAAATACAAGCCGCCCCATTTGAATTACGCGGGCTTACGCTGGGCCATTTCCGCTACGCCAACGCAAACTACGGAGCAAATGGTTAGAGAATACGGCACTTGCTCTAGTACGATGCGGCGGCGTAGTGTAAATGGCTTACGATACGCAAGCGAAATTCTATGAGAATCTGGCCCATAATAGTTAACTGATTCCTTTTAAAAACGATTAAAAATAGATAAAAATCAATCATATAATGTACCTGTAGTTTCTAGTTTAGTTTTTGCATCTGTGCTATAGAGAGCATACAGAGCCATAGAGCAGTGATGGTTTGGAAAACGAAACTAGAAACTAGACACACAGTAATCACACCTCTTTGAAGTTAGTGACCACAGAGAGAAAGCTCCCAGCACTGTGGTCATCAGGAAACAGACAACCAGGAAGTGTGGAGATCAGAGAAGAATTACAGCAACTTGAGAGCAAAAACAAACAATGAGGACATGAAAACAGCACCGCATTAAGGTAAAGGAAGCTATTAAGATAAAAAAAAATCCTTTACAAACCCTTTATTTCTACATACCGTACATACATACATGCATCTGTGCATTTGTGTAACTTAAAAAACTACTAAAACCAGAAATCTGATTACAAGGCTGACTGTTGTGCTATGCCCCATGGCCCAACTATCCAATCACAGCAATTTTAATGCCCACAGAGTTGCTCTAATTGGATACTGAGTGACAGAGGGTGGGATGTTTTTCCCTTTGTATATATATATATATATATATATATATATATATATATATATATATATATATATATATATATATATATATAGAGTACAACCCAAATATGTAACACCACTCATTATCCAAAGCATGCATTATGAGTTCTGTTGACTAGCCCAAGCTTGTGTACTGAATAAATCTGTCCTTTTGATCCATGTATATGGCTGCCTTTAGTGTGTCTTTATCTTGACTGCCGGTCAGTAACTCTTCTGATCCAGCAATTAGCTTCCTTGCACAGATTACACAAGAAAGTTATATTTTTCAGTCAAGGTACTTATTTTAATCACTTGGCCACACTTAGACCCCCTTCTTAACCAGACCAATTTTCAGCTTTCGGCACTCTCACATTTTGAATGACAATTACTCAGTCATGCAACACTGTACCCATATTAAATGTTTTCCTTTTTTTCACACAAATAGAGCTCTTTTTGGTGGTATTTAATCGCCACAGTTTTTTTTCTGTTTTGCGCTATTAAAAGAAAGAAGACTGACAATTCTGTAAAAAAATTCATTTTTCTTTGTTTTTGTTATAAAATTTAGCAAAAATTTATTTTTTCTTCATAAATTTGGGACAAAATGTATACTGCTACATATCTTTGGTAAAAATAACCAAAATTAGTGGATATTATTTAGTCTGTGTGAAAGTTATAGAATTTACAAGCTATGGTGCCAATCACTAAAAATGTATCAATCTGATCACACCTGATGTACTGACGGCCTATCTCATTTCTTGAGACCCTAACAAGCCAGGAAAGTACAAATACCCCCCAAATGACCCCTTTTTGGAAAGTAGACATTCCATTGTAGTTAGTAAGAGGCATAGTTAGTTTTTTGAAGTTGTCATTTTTTCCCACAATTCTTTGCAAAATGAAGATTTTTATTTCTATTTTTATTTTTTCACACCAAATTGTCATTATAACTGGTTATTTCTCTCACATGCCATGTACATTCCACAAATGACACCCCAAAATATATTCTGCTACTCCTCCTAAATATGGCGATACCACATGTGTGAGACTTTTACACAGCCTGGCCACATACAGAGGCCCAACATTGAAGTAGCAGCTTTACATTCTAGGAGCATAAATTACACATCTAGGGCCAGATTCTCAGCGGCGCTACGACGGAATATCTCAGATACCCCGTCGTATCGCCATTTTTTTTGCCTCGTATCTATGCGAGTGATGCTTAGCATCACTTTGGCATAGATACGCTTCAACATCCGACAAGTGTAATACCATTACACTTGCGGATCGTAGTTGTAATGACAACTCCGGCCACTAGGTGGCCTTCACGTTGTTTTTTCATTTGCATATGCAAATGAGGCTAGTACGCCGATTCCCGATCGCTTTTACGCCGCCCCGTCGTCACGTAGGTCGTTTTCGTCCGCGTAAGGTTACCCCTGCTTCTATGAGGAGTAACCTTACGAAGTTCCGTCGGGTGCCGTCGGATGCCATGTTAAGTATGGCGTCGGGTCAGCGTCGGCTTTTTCCGTCAATTACGTCGTTTTACTAACTCGTTCGCGAATAGGGCATTGCGTAAGTGACGATCACGTCGTTTTTGACGTCGGTTTCAACTACGCTTTCCGACGTGAGCATGCACACTGGGCTTTTTCCCCGGCCAGAGCATGTGCAGTTCGTTCGACGCGGGGGCGCGCTTAATTTAAATACAAGCCGCCCCATACGGAGCAAATGGTTAGAGAATACGGCACTTGCTCTAGTACAATGCGGCGGCGTAGTGTAAATGGCTTACGATACGCAAGCGAATTTCTATGAGAATCTGGCCCTTAATCTCTATTACATTTTTTAAAGCCCTGGAGCACCAGGACAATGGAAACGCCCACAAAGTGACCCCATTTTGGAAAGCAAACATCCCAACATATAATCTATGAGGCATAATGAGTCTTTTGAACAGTTCATTTTTTTCCAGAAGTTTTTGGAATACTGTATGTGGGAAAAAAATGAAAACCATTTTTTTTACACACAGTTGTATGGTTTTAAGATATTTCCAACACATAGCATGTGCACAGCAAAAATGACAGCCCAAAATATATTCTGCTACTCCTCCTGAGTATGGTGATGCCACATATGTGAGACTTTTACACAGCCTGGCCACATACAGAGGCCCAACATTGAAGTAGCACCTTATGGCTTTCTAGGAGCATAAATTACACATCTAGGCCCAGATTCACAAAGACTTACGCCAACGTATCTACTGATACGGCGTCGTAAGTCCAAATGTGCGCCGTCGTATCTATGCGCTGATTCTTTAAATCAGATACGCCTGAATTTTGCCAAGATACGACCGACGCAAGTCTCCTACGCCGTCGTATCTTGGGTGCATATTTACACTGGACGCATTCGGCTTTCCCATTATAAATATGCAAATTAGTAAGATACGCCAGAGAGAAAGGAGTCACCGCTCCAGGTGGGATCACTAAATGGTTACAGGTGGTGAAGGATACCGAGGGTGCTGGCGGTGCACTAAGCAAAATGAAGACAAAGAAAAATGGATAGCCGCATTCCAAAACCTGATGGGTGGTCTTTTATTCAATAGACAGCATGTACAAAAATAGGGTCACAGCAGTAGAAACAAGGAACAGCCGACGCGTTTCGCACTGGATCAGTGCTTATTCATGGCTGATTCATGGCTAGTAAGATACGCCGCCGGGCACACGCGATCGCTCGTTACAGAGCGGGGACCGGGAGCTATGTTTTTAACACAAAGGTCCCGGTCCTGTCAGCGGGGGAAACGCTGATCTTCTGTTCATACAATGTACATTCACAATACAAATCAATACAGGAGGGATCAGAGGGCCCTGCTCGTAAGAGCTTACAATCTAGAAGGAGAGCTACTTGTCTATTTCCGGAAATTGTCCAACCAACATATATATATATATATATATATATATATATATATATATATATATGTATATATCTTTGTTTAACGCTGTTATGAAGCACTGCATGTAATACAGAGGAATGAGGCACTCTGTGTAATAAAGGCATTAGGCGATGCATGTAAATGAGAGGCAATGGAGCACTGCGTAAAGAGGGATGAAACGTTGCGTGTAATAGAGAGGCATGATTCACTTGACTGGTGTGCAAAGACTGGGTAATTAGTGCGCTGGAGTGCAGTTCTTATTGAAGACATGGATACAAAGATGTGAGTTATATGTGTTGGGGTATTTGTGGCTGATTTCTTTTGTACCGAACATCATATTTGCGCAAAAACTAACTTAACTGATTGCTATGGACAACGAGAGTATTTTTCATTTCGAACACCTTTAATGGTGTAAAATGATATAATGAATACCTAAACATGTATTCAATTTTCCCATAAAAGCTAAACATAGCTAATGCATCAAATAAAGAATGTAATGTATTAGAGCTTGTATGCCAGCATAAAATCTGGCACAAATAGAAATTTCTACATTTAGTTAATCACTAAGTCATCAAAAATTCTTGCTAAGCATTCAGTTTATAATAGTGATGATTAATTTTAATTTATCATGTTTAAAGTGCACACCGTCTGAGTTCAGCAAAACAAAATATACTTTAAACCAAGTATTTGAAGTAGGGTTGTCCCGATACCACTTTTTTAGGACCGAGTACAAGTACCGATACTTTTTTCATGTGCTCGCCGATGCCGAATACCGATACTTTTTTTAAATGTCATGTGAGTTTTCAAACCACAATACAGACTAAGGATATTTTCTTTAGAATTATGAAGAACTCTAAGACATTATAAAAGAATAAAAATTAGTAAAAATGAATAAAAATGTTTTATTTGCTTGTCACGCATTAGTAAAAAACTCAAAGAATTTTCACAGAACATGTTGATAAATACAAAAAAAGTATCGGCAGAAGCATCTGGAGCATTTGAGCGAGTACAAGTACTCCCACAAATACTCTGTATCGGTCCCGATACCGATACCGTTACTAGTATCGGTATCGAGACAACCCTAATTTGAAGGTGCTGATTTAACAAAATACGTAAGCGTTTGTATGTCTATGCATAAATATAAATTGGGCAAACTAAAAAAGGAATTGGGCAAGCCACAAGGAATTCCATAAGTAAACTGTGCCCAAATATTGATCATTTAGATATAGAATTTAAAAAAAACATAGTGCTAGGCACATCCTCACCTGGCCATGGTTTACAAAGAATGTACTGTGGAGACTGGGTCGCAGCCTTACAAACTCGGGATACCAGGGTTTGATGACGAGAGGCCCTGGATGTGCCCATGGAGGCTGAGCAGTGGTAGGAAAAGGAGGTTTCTTATGTCTAATGGCATAGGCCTGTAGGACAGTATGTCAAGTCTTAGAAGGAGAAACCCCCAGAACTTTGTAGGAACCCTTTATAGAAATGAAAAGAGAGTGTCTTCCAGAAGGAATAAGTGACATAATCCAATCATTTTCAGAGGGTTTAGTGCAAACACCTTAAAATGGCCCAAAACCAGGCTAACAATTAATTCACAATGTTGTCAAGGATGAAAGGAAGGTACCCTTTAGGCAAAAGGGGAAGCCTTAAAATCCAAAATTACATACTTACTGTGAAGAAGTTTACAGGTCTAATCCTCAATATTTGAGAACTTGCTGGCTAATCGCCACCTAAAAGGCCACTATCAGAGACATAAGTCACCCCCCAATGTGTGTGTGCAACAAGGAATGGCAACTAAAAACAAACCACCTGATGGTGTCGAACAACATACCTTCGCCTCGTGAAAAAACAATAGGATATCGCTAAGGAAAAAGTTCAAAAGGTTCAGACCACCTTAAGTAGGCTTTCCAGGTGCCGATATATGTCTTGCAAGAAGCAGATTAGCTTAACACCAGACACCGTAGTTTCGAAACCAGGGGCTCCAACTCTAGCACCACAACACAGAGGTGCTAAAGACCCTGCATTAGCAGATTATAAGACAAATGGAGAGAACCTGTTCAGAGACTTGGTCCATTTTATCAAGGTCGGTTTAACCAAACCATAGTCCAAGACAGGTATAAGGTGCAATCAAGTGTACATTGCTATATATAGCCTCTCTAAATCTAAAATGGCTGCCCTAGTCTTGGTGGAATTGTGTGTCCAATCAAACACAGACTCCCTCAAGAGAGCTGCCTAGTGTCCAGAAGTCAGTTCTTTGTACAGTACTCCAGCACCAGAGGTGGTTACGCTTGTCGGTTCAGAGTATTGGAAAGGTATGAGTTCTCCGGTGGCATGCCAAACTAGGCAAGACTCAGCATCCAGTGAATGTCCAACATCAACATGAAAAACGAAGAATAAGGGCAATGTTCATCATCATCAGGAGGATCAGGCCTTTCTTGGCCTGGGGTTTCTGTTGCAGTGGAATTCTGCAAGGACTCTTCCTCTGAGGTCAAGACCTGGACGAGGGAAGAATACCATTCCAACAGAGCTTTGATTACAGAGGGCATTTCTCCTGATTCTGGATGACTGGATACCTCTGTGGATGATGAAGTGTTGGTAAATGCCCCTGCCACTGCCGGCAAAGAGTCTGTACTGAACACTCAAAGTTACAACAATGTGTTTGCTTTTCCAAAGTTGCACTGTGGAAAGTAAGGCATGTATACACATCCTGTACAGTAATGTAAGACTTACACAAGGCAAAGTGCTGGAAGATTGCTTCTTCAGGCAGGTACCATTAAGGCTGGTGGCCTGGCAGGGGTGGTTCTATGCTGGCAGAACTTTGCTGCTTCAGATAACAGGCTGGATCTCAAAGGTTTTTCCCCAATGCAAAATGGTCTCCAGAAGAGGTTCACAGGACTGCCCATAATCTCTCCCTACTCCTCAGGAACCTTACCCTAGGCTAGTGATGGCGAACCTTGGCACCCCAGATGTTTTGGAACTACATTTCCCATGATGCTCAACTACGCTGCAGAGTGCATGATCATCAGGAGAAACGCAGTTCCAAAATATCTTGGGTGACAAGGTTTGCCATCACTGCCCTAGGCTAAACCTGTTCTTTCCCTAATTTGCGGATCACCGCTTCAATATCTGTGCTGGCACCCACTTGAGTGCTGATTCCACTTGTCAGAGGCAGTGCTTGCTGCCAAGGCACCACCTGCTACATAATAATGATGATTTCTTACCTAAAATCAAAGAAGTGCCGAACTCCAGCCGCCCTAGTGTAGACTTGAAAATGGCCTCAGCCCATGAGTCTCGCCAAAGTCACGCACCTTGACATGTTTTGCTCTGCTCACCAAAGCTGGTGGGCGTAGCAAAAGTTTTTTTTTTTTTTTTTGTGAAGATCATTTCTCAATGCAATCCTGTACATGAAGTTTTCCTGTTACTCAACATGCTGTTTTTTGTATTTTTATATCATACAGGAAGCAATATTTGGGAATTATTATGCAAGAAGCTAAAATAGAAAGCAAAGATACAGCTAGCTGATGTTTTATAATGACTGTCTGCTCTTACAGGTTTCTTCTGCAGTACGTCTAACATTAGATTTTCCTTTTTGGTATTCGAGAGACAAATGCAGCGCGATTGTCTTTCAGAATAAATAAGATCAATACCACAGACAATGGCACAGAGTCAAATAATGTCCTCTAAGCTAGGTGTGCAATCTTTTCAGAACAAAAACTATTATATTATAAGTAATATTAAATCTAGGGTTGCACCAATACTAGTGTTTTAAGACCGAGTACGAGTACCGATACTTTTCCTCAAGTACTCACCTATACGGATTACCGATACCTATTTTTACATTTATTTATTTTTTTACATTTTTTATGTACATTTTTTTTAACACTGGGGAGGGGGTAATTGTTTAATCATTTAGAGTGGAGAGGTGGGAAGGGGTGTTATTGTTTAGAGTGAAAAAGTGGGGAAGGGGGTTATTGTTTAGGATGGAGAGGTGAGGAGGGGGTTATTGTTTAGGATGGAGAGGTGGGGAAAGGGGTTATTGTTTAGGGTGGAGAGGCGGGAGGAGTGTCATTGTTTAGGGTGTAGAGGTGGGGAGGGGTGTTATTGTTTAGGCTGGAGAGGTGGGGAGGGGGCTATTGTTTAGGATGGAGAGGTAGGGAAGGGGGTTATTGTTTAGGATGGAGAGGCGGGGAGGGGTGTTATGGTTTAGGGTGGAAAGATGGGATGGGGTGTTATTGTTTAAGGTGTAGAGGTGGTGAGGGGTGTTATTGTTTAGGATGGAGAGGTGGGGAGGGTGTTATTGTTATTGTTCTGCAGCAGCTGAGACACTTAGGGAAAGTTATCAGAGGTGGGGGGAAGCAGGACACATTACTCACCAGGCAGATCAATCACCTGGCAGCCGCCCACACAGGAGCCCGAGGAGGACACAACAAAGGGAGCTAAGTGGGAGGGGCAAGGCTGATGTGAGAGTGGTCCTTGACAACCGATGATTGCCTGCATTCCTTTGTATACATTTCATCTGTCAGTAGGGGAATCCCGCTGACAGATGACAGAACCGAACCTAAAGGTATCGGTTTCAGGCATCGGAGCATTTGCACGAGTATCGATACTTGTGCAAATGCCTAGTATAGACACAGATACCGATACCAGTATCGGTATCAGTGCAAACCTAATTAAATCCCCAGTTTTTGCAGTAGCTGATTTAATCACTTAGTGTACATCTTTTGTATTTGTATTCTTTGCCTATGTTCCAGTTTAAGCTGGTGCCATGAACGCTACTCTGGGTTTCTGGTTTGAGGGTAGTTCCTTTTGCTTGCAGCATCCTATGGAGCCACCCTTGTATGTAGGGACTACAGTTGTTTCTTCCTACATTGTGTGCATCAATAGAAACACACAGACCCATAACCTAGGATGGCAAGGCACTTGCCTGCTCTTCCCTCCTCCTCCCCCTTAGCTTCTTCAATCTAACTGACTGTCTAAACTGCACTTTTCACTGTTAACTGTGAAGATCGAAAGTGTAATAATATAGCACTGAGGGAGCATAAGCAAACATTATTGAAAACTGTACACTGCAAGTGCTGGGATAAGAATTTTAACAGTTTACTTGGAAATGTTTATTTTATTGTGCCCAATGTGTTAAACCAAAAAACGAGATGATGTGAAGAAAGATCCAGTTGGCCGCACTTCCAAAAAATCACCTTTATTGATTCATATTCCACATAGACAGCCCACAATGCACAAATGAGGGAATATAGCCCACCAGCTAATGCATTTCATGCCAACTTAGGCGTCTAATCATGATTAAGCGCCTAAGTTGATGTCAGAGGAGTGGGAAAGATGAACTCCCTGTGCTGTCTTACAGCAATGAGTTTAAAACCAACTGTCCATATAACAAGGTATAGAGAGTGGTGCCAAACAGCCTATAGTATAGTATGTTCATTTATTTAAAAAGAAAAAGAAGACAATTAAAAGACTGCTACATCATTCTGGGTAATTCAGCCACTGAAGAGATCAATAAAGCCACTGGGAATATAACCCGCTGCTGCACGGACTACAGAGATGCCACAGGGATTTCCACAAGGCTCCTGGGATGTGCATTTCAGAGGTTTATAAGCCTCCTTCTTCAGTCTGATGGATTTCGGGACACATATTCACTATGCCCTGTAAGTGGGCAATACTGTGCCAAAAATCTCACATAGCCTGACTCCTGAACTACAAAAGTGGTGAAAGGAGGAGTTTCAGGAGGTAGAGACTGTACAGGAATCATATGTAAATGAAAATATTTGCGCTACAGTAACAACAAAGCTGCTAGCACAAGAAAATGTAAGTAATAAAATGCAAAAAAGTGTAAAGTGCTGCACTCTCAAATAGTGTATCAATAATCAACAAAAATCAATATACAATAAAAATATAATGACACAAATGCTTGTGTGAAATTTGTGATTGAAGATCAAAAAAATACTGATCAAGAATTAAAAGAAACAAAAAGTCTGTGCCAAACTGTGGAAATGCATTATGGTGACAAAAAAGCTCATCCCATCCCCATTAGGTGTACTTTCACCTTTTCGCTACAAAAGTGAAACTAGCATGAAGACAACAGCCAGGACAGATTGCTGGTCATGGATGAATATTCACAGATTTAGAGATTCAGCTCCAAACAGATCACCAACAAGGGTAATGAATTTAGCCAGCACCAAAAATAACTTAAAGCCAGTGAGCTCAAAAAAAAAAAAAAACTATAGTGCTCACTGCCGAAATGTCTTATTAATACAAAAGGTAAAAGTCACACTTAAGCCGCGTACACACAATCGGTCAAACCGATGAGAACGGTCTGAAGGACAGTTGTCTTAGGTTAACCGATGAAGTTGACTGATGGTCTGATGGTCTGATCAGTTAAAAAAATGATTGTATCAGAATGCGGCAACGTAAAACACAACGACGTGCTGAAAAAAATTAAGTTCAATGCTTCCAAGAATGCGTCGACTTGATTTTGAGCATGCGCAGGTTTTTAACCAATGGTTTTGCATACTAACAATCAATTTTGACCTATCGGTTATCAATCCATCGGTTAAATTATAAAGCAAGTTTGCTTTTTTTTAACCGATGGTTAAATAACCTATGGGCCCCACACACGATCGGTTTTGACCGATGAAAACGGTCCTTCAGACCGTTGTCCTCTGGTTAACTTATCGTGTGTACACGGCTTTACTTGTGTACATGGGATATATGAAGCAAAAAGAGCTGCCTGACTGGCAGCCGCAAAAGCTCCGCTGCATCTATCCAAAAGGCACCAATCAGATGAGTTACCAGCCAACAGCCTGCAGCATTTCTCTCTCTCTCTCTCACCCAGGTCATTCTGTTCCACCCAACACATTTCATCAGAGTGACATCATCAGGGGCACCTTCATGATTTTAACACAAGTATAGGAATCATGGAAAGGTACCATGGGGTATGCAGTCCTTAGGAATTGAAAGGAAACAGCAGAGAAGAAGCTGCAATGCATGCTGAGAAACCAGGAAACTGTGGAAAAAGATGACCAGCAGAAAGACAGTGCTCACAACATAATAGAAACATTTTTCAAGTAAGCTTATTTTGGATAGTCAGAAATAAAAAATGTTTTATATTGTTATTGCAGTGCTGATGTTATAAACTTTGTATGCATTTTTGTATATGTGCATTCTATTTTTTTATACAGTAAATATACAATAAATAAACATTCTGATAAAAATGTTAATGGTTTCAAAAAGTAATAGCACCAACCATCAGATGATACATGGCACAAATATGTTATTGAGATATTTTCAGATGCATGGAACTTCCTGAAGCATCCTGGAACGTGTATTAGGTTGCAGCAGGTGTTTAAGGACTGTGGAAAATATCACAGGTTGCCACAACAACATTGAAACAACAGCCCACATTTGCATGTCTGTGATCTTATCAACTTTGTACATGGAGAATGAATTTATTTTGCTTGAAACCAGACTTGAAACAAGCAAATAGCAGATAAGTGTCAATTTTGGAAGCTTTCCATCACCATTTAATTCAAAGCATGTTTACAAGGAATAAAAGAATATCTAAAGACATTTTTTTTTTAATACAGTAGGTAAAGTTTAAAACCACTATAAGGTAAAACATGTTATTGTGCCTTTTTCTGCCTTTTTTTGTCTGGAGAAATTGTTTATTTTTAACTTCCTGTGCCATAGATGCAATGGGAAGAGGGGATCTTTCAAAGGAAAATCCTCTAAGGCAGGGGTCTCTAAGTACTTACCCACGGAAGTGTAGATCGAGGTGCATGAAGAGTAGCGCAGGAAGCGTCTGTCAGAGGTTCACTTCTCTCTCATGTCACGCTGCTACTCCCCGGAAGCACCTCCTCATCCCTATACCGGATAAGGAACATCCTGCTACATAGACCCCTAGGCTGGGTAGAAAGCCACACGCCAACAGAAGATCTCTGATTGGGATCCTCCCTTTCGGTAAGAGGCAGTTATTTTGGAAGGTGGAGGATTTCCTTTCTATCTTATCACTGTTCTGTGGTCCCCTTTGGTTTGATGTCACCATTTTATTTGAAGGAGAGCAGTGAACTTTCAGCCACTAAACCATTATCCGATGCGTCCATCTTTTGAAAATAGGACATTGATTTGCTCAACCTTTCTTTACACTGGGACTCATTTGAATGTGTTGCGGATAGGGCAACCTATTCGTCATAGTGTTTTCAACTTATCCATAGTTCATTTAAACATGTATGCTATATGGTTTTATGTTTGAATATCACGTTATCTGCGTGGCTTATTTTATTTTATTGGTCCAATCTGTGTGTGTCTCACATTTAAAGCTGGAGCACTATCTGCTTTCCATTTATCCACTTGACAGCGCAGTATTACCACATTTCTCACATAACATTATGTATTACAGTGGCCAAACACAGGAAAAGGCTGTCGCATGACACAAACGCTATTGGACTACTCAAACTACAATCTTCCTCTATGGGCCAAATTCAGCAAGACTTGCGCTGGAGTAATTCGATATGCGCCGCGTAACTGTGAAGATGCGCCGTCGTTTCTATGTGGCCGTACCCACCAAACTAGATGCGACAGAAAACGGGCCATTTCCGATCGGCTTAACTTTCCGACGCCAGAGTCTCGTCAGCGCATAATTTCGCTTGGCGCATCAGTCGCGCCTATTGATTTCCCCTGCAAATATGCAAATGAGGGAGATTTCCCGATTCGCGAACGGATTAGCACCATACGCCGGCTACATGCGCCGCGCGTATCTCGTCCGTCCGGCGCAAAGTTATTTCTACAAATAGCTGCTTTATCTTTACTCCAGACGGCCACAGGTCAGCAGGAGAGCAGCTACAGCAGCGTTACCGACGATAAGAGCTAGCTGAGCACCCCCACTTGCAGGACAACACCTCTGTCCATGCTTGTCTGTCAACTTTTACAGCCATGGAGGAAGACATCATAGGTCTCCATAGCCGAGATGACGGCTGACAGCTCCTGGCCTTTAGAGTTCAGCTTTCTCCTGTGTGTTTGCGGGGAACGGGAGCAGCCATCTCAGAACAAAAGTAACTTCACTGCGGGGAGGGGGAACAGGATATACTTTAGTGCCGGAATGGCGCATCTACGGGCGCATTTAAACGTCCAACGGAACGCAATGCGCTGACGTTTCCCGTGAAGTGGTGCCGACGGAAGTTGTGAGCATGCGCACAAGGGGGCCGAGTGAAGCCTCACTTACTGCGCATGCTCCGTGGATGATGCGCTGAACGTAAGCCTCTGCACTGGGCTCCGCCCATCATTTACATATGATCACACCCACTTCCACTTGCGTTGGGTTACGCCAGGGCATTATCGTTACTCTGGCGCAAGTTTACGCGCAACTGCTATGTGAATAACAGTACTTGCGCCGAAAGTGTCGGCGGAGTAACGTAAAGGAGAAACGTTACTCCAAAGTAAAGAAGCGCCCATCTACCTGAATCTGGCCCTTTGTGGATCCTCAACTACTGAATTAAAGAACCTCGGGAGACCCATGCTACAAGAGCAGTTAAAGGGGTTGTAAACCCTCACGATTTTTCACCTTAATGTATTCTATGCATTAAGGTGAAAAAGCTTTTGTGCTGCAGCAAACCTCCCCCAGACCCCCTTTTTTTCTTACCTGAGCCCAATTGTTCCAGCGATGGGGATGAGCACAGCAGCTACAGCTACTGTCTCAGGTCATCATTGGCTAGATAGCAGCAGAAACCATTGGCTCCCACTCCTGTCAATCAAATCCAGTAACATCGGAAACAGGGGTGGGGGCGGGGCCAAGTCCTTCTGTCTGTGTTAATACAGCAGCAGGGCTTGGGAGCACACCCGCACGAGTGTCCCCATGGAAAGCGGCTCTCTGTGGGGGTACTGGAGAACAGGAGGAGTGCCGTGGGGGACCCCAGAAAAGGGGGGTCGGGGCCACTCTGTGCAAAACCCTTGCACAGAGGAGGTATGACATATTTGTAAAGCTTAGTTTAAAAAAAATAACAATCACTTTAAGTTAATTTTCTGTTCAGTGCTCTTGACAGGTATAGATTAATAGAAAAAAACAAGGGCTTCCTTAATGGAGAACTAATATGAAATGGCTTAATATCCATGAATCTGCTTGTCTGGTGGACTAAAAATGATTCAAGGGTATATTGGTTCCTTTATGAATGATCAGATTCTTCAATATAGACTTTGACCCAGATTCACAGAGTGCAAGGCGCACATTACGGCGCCGTAGAGCAAACGCCGTTCGCCACGCCAACGTAGCACGGAGAGGCAAGCATTGCATTCAGCAAGCCAGTGCTCCCAACGTTGCACCAGCATGGCGTGGGTTTCGAAGGCGCACGCCGGCGTAGGTGGAAGTGGGCATGACCCCATGCAAATAATGGGTCGAGCGCCAGATTGGTACGTCGGCGTGGCGCAGTGTTTTGCGCCCGACGTATCACAAACTGACGTTGACGCATGCACAGCACCCCTCTGCGCCTGCTCACAACCACGCCGGCACAACCGCCTAAGCTACGCCGGCTCACCGCATACGCTGAGAACATAAGTACGCCCAGCCAGAAGCACATCCAACGCAAAAGTACGCCAGCTTGTGTTTCCTGGTGCAGACGTGCTTTTGGAATCTGAGCCAAGATGTCAAACAGTGAAATTGACAAAAAGAAGAGGAAGAAGAACTTCTCCGTGGATGAGAGGGCGATCCTGACCACGGCAATTGCCAAGTATGACACCTACCTCCACAGAGCACAGAGTGGGAGGACAAGCAAGGCCAGGAAACTGGAAATCTTGCAGAAGATGACCCTGGAGCTGAACACCCTCGGCCATGAAACCAGGACATGGAAGGAGGTCCAGAAAAAAATAAATGATATGCGTCGGCGTGTCAGGGAAAAGTTGGCAAAGATGAAGAGGTACCTCAAGGCCACGGGAGGTGGATCAGCTAGTACTTTAAAGCTGACAGCTGAAGAGGAGGTCATAGCCAGCTGCCTAGCGCAGGAGCAGGTGGAGGGCCTGGAGGGATTTGACTCCAGCGAACAGAACTTGAGGAGAGGTAAGTGTGTTCATTCCCCATTCAGTGTGGAGCATGTGAGGGGGTGCAAGGGAACATGTGACAAGTGTGTGGGTCCACCAACATGTGAATGCTGTGTGTCATCCACAGATGTGCTGTAGGGAGCTGGGCCATCATCTGCCTCTGGACAACCCACGCCAGGCAAGCAGCATGTTCCTCAGTCTGACCCCCTGGGAAGCCACGAAGCTGGGCAACACGCTGGGGCTGCAGCAACGGTGGAGGGGAGTGCACACATGTGTCCATTTGAGGTCGTTGTGGAGGAGCATGTGGACACCGCCAGACACGGCACATGACAGACATTGCAATCGACCTCCACTGTGTGGCTGACAGCCTAGCCTCCTTTGTCAGGTCCTCGGCGAAGGCACAGGCTGAGTGCACACTGGCTGTGCAGGGCACTGCAGCCACAACAGTGCCTCAACCAGCAGGCCGAACACACCATGGCCATCTCTGACTGCCTGCAGGAGGTCAATGCCAATTGTGCAGCCATGGCCACATGCCTGTGTGACCAGTCACAGACCCTGGATGGCATGTACCAGCACATGGTAGCAGGGGGTCCGTCAACATCTAGGGACCAGGGATCGGACATGCAGGCGACCCAGGCATGTAACACCACTACTAGAGAGGAACTGCAGGTAACAGCAGCAGGAATTGTGGCGGAGGTTAGGAACCTGGGCGTGATAGTGCAGGCCAACACTGCTGCCATACAGTTCGAGGGTCGCCAGAACAGGCGCCTACAGCGCCAACACAATGCCAGTCAGAGGCAGTTGCATGCTGAAACAAATGGTGTGCTGACCCACATTGCCATTGCCTTGGAGGGGATGCAGGCAACATCTCAAACCAGCACCAGGAGCGGCAGCCCAGGGGATGAACCGCCACGAGATGCCCCACCCGAGTCATCACCACGACAACTGGGGAGCAGAACCCTAAGCACGAGGCATGGACCGCGAGAGGGCAAATGACAAGTGACTGTCCCGAGGACAATAAAAACCACGAGTGCAGCTCAGAGTCTGAGTTAATTTTTGTTGGGTGACGTGCACAGAGGCATGTGCCGTGCACCTGTAAGGGCTTGCCATGGCGGACAATGGCATGGTCCAAATGTTTATTTTCCTTTTCACGAATGTCACAGCACCATCAGACTGCACACGGTCAGGAGTGCAGAAGTGTCTATGGTGACTGGACACCGGTTTGCAGGGGCAGGGTTTGCCTGATGATGTCAGTGCGACGGTGTGACTGGTGTGTGAGTGTGTGTATGTGGGTGTGGCCAATGTGTCCAGACAGGCACAAGGACATTTCTGCCAGCACTGCATGCCAACTGGCAGGGGTCACCTTGGATCTTCAGGGAGAGGTTATCCCAACAACCGTGTGGATGTGGTATGAATGTACAGCAACTTTATTGGGGCCTTGGTGTGGCGTTGCTGCTCCCAAGTCCCGCACGATGAACTTGGGCTAAACCAATGTGAGGTGGATGTGGTGTGTGTGAGCTAGGGACCACAGTGGTGTGCATGCGTGCATTATCCGTGTGCCATGATGAATACATATGTTTAACGTGCAAAGATGCATTCCACGAGGCAACTCCTGACTGCTGTTTCAGCAGATGGGGTAGCCTCGGGCATGGGGGGACTGCAGGTCATCACATATGTCAATCTCCAGGCCCTTTCTCATGGCGTAGTTGTGCAGCACGCAACATGCACCGATGATCTGGCACACAAAGTTTGGGGAATACAACAGGGCCCCCCCCCGGACTTATCCAGGCATCGGAAACGGGACTTCAGGATGCAAAATGTGCACTCCACCACTGCACGGGTGCGTATGTGTGCAGCATTGTACCTTCTCTCGCCTCTGGTTTGGGGATTCCGGTATGGAGTCAGGAGATGGGGCCCAAGTGCATATGCTGAGTCACCTGGAAGGAAAAAGACAGGAGGATGTTAGCCGTGCATGTGCCCCTTGTGATGTCTGCATCATGGGGTCGGACAGTCATGCCTGACTCCCATATGAGGCGCTGGGCATCGACTATCACCTATACGTTGATGGAATGCCAGTGCTTCCCATTGCGGTACATGTGTTCTGTGGCACGGGGGGGCTGTAGTGCCAAATGTGTGCAATCAATGGCCCCGACGGTGCGTGGGAATCTGGCAATTCTGTAGAAATCCTGCATTGCCTTCTGCCGCAGATGCTCATGGGTCGGTTTGATGATGTGGAGGGACATGCATGTGAGGATTGCGGGGACAACCTGGTGCACGCATCTGCTCATGGTGGATTGTGACATCCCAGACACGACTCCACGTACGTTGGAAAGATCCACTGGCGAGGAAATGGAGTGTTGTCAGTACCTTGACCAGTGGCTGCACTGCAAATCTACTGCAAATCTACGAAGACCTGGCCGTCCCTCTAAACTTTCAGCTCATACAAGGAGAAGACTGGTCAGAGATGCAGCCAAGAGGCCCATGGTCACTCTGGATGAACTGCAGAGATCTACAGCTGAGGTGGGAGACTCTGTCCATAGCACAACAATCAGTCGTATACTACACAAATCTGGCCTTTATGGAGGAGTGGCAAGAAGAAAGCCATTTCTTAAAGATATCCATAAAAAGTGTTGTTTAAAGTTTGCCACAAGCCACCTGGGAGACCCACCAAACATGTGGAAGAAGGTGCTCTGGTCAGATGAAACCAAAATCAAACTTTTTGGCAACAATGCAAAACGTTATGTTTGGCGTAAAAGCAACACAGCTCATCACCCTGAACACACCATCCCCACTGTCAAACATGGTGGTGGCAGCATCATGGTTTGGGCCTGCTTTTCTTCAGCAGGGACAGGGAAATGGTTAAAATTGATGGGAAGATGGATGGAGACAAATACAGGACCAATCTAGAAGAAAACCTAATGGAGTTTGCAAAAGACCTGAGACTGGGATAGAGATTTGTCTTCCAACAAGACAATGATCCAAAACATAAAGCAAAATCTACAATGGAATGGTTCACAAATAAACATATCCAGGTGTTAGAATGGCCAAGTCAAAGTCCAGACCTGAATCCAATCGAGACTCTGTGGAAAGAACTGAAAACTGCTGTTCACAAATGCTCTCCATCCAACCTCACTGAGCTCAAGCTGTTTTGCAAGGAGGAATGCGCAAAAATGTCAGTCTCTCGATGTGCAAAACTGATAGAGACATACCCCAAGCGACTTACAGCTGTAATCACAGCAAAAGGTGGCGCTACAAAGTATTACAGTTTTTCTCTATTGTTTTGGCTCATTTCTTGAAACCAAAATGACATTCTCAAAACTCTAATGCCGCGTACACACGGTTGTTTTTTGCGATGAAAAAAAACGACGTTTTCTGTGAAGTAAAAAACGACCGTTTTTGAAACGTCACTTTTCAAAGACAATTTTGCATACACACCATTGTTTTTTCACAAAAAGCAAGGTTACGTTCACCACTCTTTTCCATTGAAGCTCGCTTCATAACTAGCTTCTGGGCATGCGCGGGTTGAAAAACGTTGTTTTGAACTACGTTTTTGCTACACACGGTGACTTTTTGTGAAACAAAAAACGACGTTTTGAAAAACGACACAAAAAATTCAAGCATGTTGGAATTTTTTTTTGGTTGTTTTTTTGAAGACAAAAAACTACGTTTTGCCCACACACGATCAATTTAAATGACGTTTTAAAAAACGTCGTTTTTTTTCATCGCAAAAAACGACCGTGTGTACGCGGCATAAGATCATTTGGCAAAACAGTCTTACAGTTCAGCACAACACTATAACTCACTTGCAAAAGCTCATATTTTTCCCAAAACTGTTCACTCATGCTTCAAAACCATATTCCTTTCCCATATAAAGAGTCAGTGCCTCCAAAATGGCAAAGATTCTTCTCAATTGCTTTGGCTCATTTCTTGAAACAGACCAGACAGACATTCTCAGCTCTCTTGGTGCTTTTGCCAAAATAACATGGATGGTTTGGCACAACACCATGGTTCACCTTCAAAAGCTCATATCTTTCCAAAAACAGTTCACTCATATGTCAAAACTAAATTTCTTTCTCATTCAAATAGTCAGTGCCCCCAAAATGCATCATCCCTTTGGCATTGTGTAAGAAATGCAAGTCAAAATGTTTAGATGTTTTATCTCTATGGCAGAGGACCATTGAAATATCCCTCATGTCCACCTTTCAGTCTTAGCCCAGTCCTTCATTGCCAATGGTTACTGTACAGTTTTTGTCTAGCTAACTGAATACAATTGTGTATAAAACTGAAAAATAAGAAAAGATTTTAGGGTAAGAGTAGCCTCCAAGGTTTGACATCACACATTGCACTCATACTGCCAAGGAAAAATTACTTTACAGTATTGTAACCATTATCATTCACACACAAAGTAACTTCCATACATGAGACTAAAAAGAAAATGTACACAGCATAATATACGAAAATATAAACACAAAACAAACAAAAAACAAGGACAATTACTGTAAATTTAGCCTACAATGCTGTAAATAAAGCTCGAGTTTCACAACTACTGTAAGGCCCCTTTCACACGGGGCGGATCAGTAATGATCCGCCCCATGAACCTCCACTTGCTCAGTGGGGATCGCTCCATTGATCCCCGCTAAGGAGGCGAATGACAGGGAGGACCTCGTACACTGTACAGGGACTGCCCTGTCAGCTCTCTGCTCTCTCCTATGAGGGGATCGGATGAACACGGACCGTCTGTCCGTGTTCACCCAATCCAATCCGCCAGACGGATGGAAAAGTAGGTTTTTCCTTCCTCACACTTTGGCGGACCGGAGCGGGTCTGATGTCAGTGGGCATGTCACCCCTGACTTCCGCAGCTCCATAGAGGAGCACAGAGTGCCCATTCAGGTCCGCCTAAAAAACTGGCAGTTGGACCTGAACAGGCCACCCGTGTGAAAGAGTCCTAACATCTCTTCACTGGTCGCTGTCCTCACCCTCCCTCTCCTGGGTACTGTCCTCACCCTCCTGCCCATCCACACGCTGCTGACTGTCTGGCCACAGATTCCCATCGACATAGCAGCGTATATCCTCCCTTGCGATGCATTGAGGGAAGAAACAAGGGAGATGTCGCAACCATCGCCTACACTGGTCTCCTGTAATATTCTCACAGGCAGCGTCTATTGCATGGAGCGGGGACCTCTGATCTTGAGCCTGGTGCTCATACACTCTCCACCTCCAAGCGCAGAAAAACTCCTCAATAGGATTGAGGAAAGGAGAGTAAGGTGGTAGGAACACAATATCCATCCTTGGATGAGCAGTGAACCAGGCCCTGATAAGCGAGCCACGGTGGAAATTCACATTGTCCCATACAATTATATATTGTGGTAGGTGAGGCCCTATGAGACCTCTCTCATTTTCTGGGATCAAATCCAAATGAAAGTGGTCCAAAAAGATGAGGAGCTTCTGTGTTTTGTATGGGCCAAGACTGGGCATGTGAGTGGCCACACCATTCTCAGAAATGGCAGCACACATAGTTATATTGCCCGCTCGCTGGCCTGGGACATCCACCATGGCCCAGTGGCCAATAAAATTACGGCCACGTCTTTGGCCCTTGGCCAGGTTGAAGCCAGCCTCATCCCCATACAATCCAGTTACAGACAGCTACATAGGAATGTTCTATGTTCTGCACAAGTTCAATATACTACTGGCCAGTATTCCAGTGGATCCAAACCTGGGGTACATGTACCCTATGCAGAGGTACTACAGGGGGTATTTGACAGAAAGGGGAGGGGAAAAATTATGAAATTACTGAAATGTTACAGTAACATTATTAGATAGATTTCCATGGGAGGCACTACTGTAATTGCAGCTCTTTGACCCTTTTACTTACTGTATTGTAGGTTATATTCTTCAAAATAAGGATTATAATGATAATTGCATCATACAGTAAGCTGCAGTTTTTACTGGAATACTGGAATACTACTGTAAACTGTTTTATCAATATTGTAGAAAATAAACTATTCCATACTATTCCATAGTTTATTTTCTACAATATTTTTCTTGTCGTGGTTAGTATCATACGTAACATCCCACTGAAGTAAGATACTGTAATACTGTAGGCCTATCACACACACACACTAAATGAATACACAAATGAGTATATAAACATATTTGTTGCTCTATGCACAGTGTCCTGTCCTATACATTATATAATTCCATCATTGATTGTGAGGGCATGGTTGATGGTATGGTCTATAATTGTCGCCCAAATTTCATCAGGGACAGCATGGTGTCTTTGTGCTCCTCAGCCTCTTTCCCCTATTCCACCATCACGCACCCTTACTCCTCCTCCTCCTCTTCCTCTTCCTCGGGCAGGCAGTTGCCCATGTTCATCTACTTGGCCAGGTGCCTCCATGTTCAGACATTGTACTGGTCCTGCATGGTCAATCTCTATATATACATTCACAATACAGTGATGGACAAGACCTGTCAGGTAACTAAACATACTGTTTGATTGGTCTTCTGAGACCAACTCCTCCTTCGTTCAAGTTCTAGTTTTACCTGACTGTCAATTGCTGTAATGATTTTATCAAATGTTCCAAGAGATTCATATATGGTATTCATGGTATTGTGTTCCTGAATAATTTTGACAATTGAACAGACTATTGTGCATGTGATGACTTAAACAATGAAATGACGCTGACACGTTTTGGAGAGAACGACCATTTAGACTGAGAAATGACAATCAGTTTGGATCAACATGATCTATTCAATTGGAAATTGTGCTAATGTAGGTTACTTGTACTAAATCATTTGAGAAATGTACTGAGACATTGAGACATGTACTGAGACATTTGCAATTTGGTGAAATGAATGAGAAATGCCATTCAGTTGTGAACAATTGCCAAGTGGTTTGGAGATTTGTCCAAGTTGTTTTGAGAATGTCATTTCTGTTTCAAGAAATGAGCCAAACCAATAGAGAAAAACTGTAACTTAAGGGGGCTGAATAATTTTGCACGCCCAATTTTTCAGTTTTTTATTTGTTAAAAAAGTTTGAAATATCCAATAAATTGTGTTCCACTTCATGATTGTGTCCCACTTGTTGTTGATTCATCACAAAAAAATAAAATTTTATATCTTTATGTTTGAAGCCTGAAATGTGGCAAAAGGTCGCAAAGTTCAAGGGGGCCGAATACGGAAGGCACTGTACTTCTACATTTCTTTCCTGCACATAATGCCCACTTTCATGGCCTCTATACTCTTCTCTTGCACACACTGCCCACCATCATACCCTCTTCACTCCTCTTCTGCACATATTGCCCACACTCTGCATGCCTCTTCTGCACTGCTCAATGTAATAAATACCCTTCACACACCTCTGATATGCAAACTGCCCATTGTCAAACCCTTCTCATTTCCTCATTCCATTCCTGCCCACGTTGCCAGCTGTCATTGCCTCCACAATTTTCTTCTGGACACACACGTTGCTCACCTTAATAATTTCTGCACTCTTCTCTTGCATATACTGCAAGCTGTCATATCCTCATACTCCTCTCTTGCACACACTGCCTGCCATCATACCCTCTGCATTCCTAACCTTCACATACTCCTCGCTGTCATGCCCCCTGCATGCCCCTTCAGCAGAAACTGACCACCATCCTACTTGCTACACGCTTCCATCCAGTTCAACCATAAAATATATATATATATATATATATATATATATATATATATATATATATATATATATATATATATATATATATATATATATATATATATATATATATATATCTCATACAGTCCCATATACCCATTTCTATGCCCACAGTTGATACAGAGAAGGCAATCAGATTTTCCCTGGATCAACTTTACCTATAAATGTCAGTACCCAGTTATCTTATGTACATTTAGGAAAGAATCCAGGCCTTTCTTAAAGCAATCTACTGAACTGGCCAGAACCACATTTGCAGGGAGTCTATTCCACATTTTCACAGCTCTTACTGTGAAAAAAACCTTTCCATATTTGGAGATGAAATCTCTTTTCCTCTAGACGTGTGTCCCCTTGTCCTTTGTGTTGACCGTAAAGTCAATAACTCAACACCAAGTTCACTATATGGACCCTTTATATATTTGTACATGTTCATCATATCCTCCCTTAATCTCCTCTTCTCAAGAGTGAATAGATTCAGTTGCTCTAATCTTTCCTCATAGCTGAGCTCATCCATGCCTCTTATCAGTTTGGTTGCCCTTCTCTGCACTTTCTCCAGTTCCCCAATATCCTTTTTGAGAACGGGTGCCCAAAACTAAACTGTATTCTCCAGATGAGGTCTTACTAATGATTTGAACAGGGGCAAAATGATCTCTCTCTCTCTCTCTCTCTCTCTCTCTCTCTCTCTGGAGTCCATACCTCTCTTAATACAAGAAAATACTTTGCTCACTTTGGAAACCGCAGCTTGGCATTGCTCGCCATTATTGAGTTTATGATCTACCAAAATTTTCCAGATCCTTCTCCACTATGGATCCCCCCAGTTGTACTCCCCCTAGTATGTATGATGCATGTATATTCTTAGCCCCCAAGTGCATAACTTTACATTCATTAACATTAAACCTCATCTGCCACAGTCTCCCAATTCGACAGTGGATTGAGGTTGGCTTGTAAATTGGAGACATCCTGTAAGGACGTTATTGCACTGCATAGCTTGGTGTCATCTGCAAATACAGAAATGTTACTTTGGATCCCAGACCCAATATCATGTATAAAGGTATTAAAAAGTAAGGTTCCCAGCACTGAACCTTGGGGTACACCACTGACAACCTTAGACCATTCAGAGTAAGAGACATCTGAATTCTGTCTTTTAGACAGTTTTCTATCCATTTACAAACTGATATTTCTAATCCTGTAGACTTTACCTTACACATTAGCCGTGTGTGGTAAACTGTATCGAACGCTTTTGCAAAATCCAGGTATACCACGTCCACCGCCACCCCTCTGTCCAAGGTTTTACTTACCTCTTCATAAAAAGAAATCAGGTTTGTCCAACAACTTCTGTCTTTCATGAATCCATGCTGTCTGTTGCTTAAAATATTTTTTTCCAGCAAGAATTCGTCTATGTGGTCTTTTATTAACCTCTCCAGTATCTTCCCAACTATAGAAGTTAAACTAACAGGTCTAAAGTTACTTGGTAAAGACTTTGTTCCCTTTTTAAATATAGGCACCACATTGTCCCTGCGCCAATCCAGTGGTACTATTCCTGTCATTAATGAGTCCCTAAAAATTCGATACAATGGCTTTGAAATTACACAGCTCAAATCTTTTAGGATCCGTGGGTGTATGCCATCTGGTCCAGGTGCTTTATCCACCTTTATTCTGTATAAATATATCTGGACCATATCACTTTTGTGCCATTGTGGATCATTTGGGGCTGTGTCACTACCACCCCCATTACGGACATGAGCTTCCCCATGCTCCTTTGTATACACAGAGCTGAAGAAACTATTTAATAAATTAGCCTTCTCTTTGTCCCCAGTCACCCACTCTAGATTATTTTGTACAGGGCCTACATACTCAGACTTGACCTTTTTACTATTAATATATTTGAAGAATTTTTGGGGCTTTGTCCTACTATGTTTTGCAATCGGTCGTTCGTTTTGAGTTTTTGCATTCTTGATTTCGTTTTTACATATTCTGTTATATTCCTTGAAACATTTAAATGACACTTCCTTCATTTTTATATTTTTTAAAAGCCTTTCTTATAATTTATAGCTTTTTTAACTTTGGCCGTGAGCCACATATTTTATTTTTAGCCTTTTAAACTTCTTGCCCATGGGAATAAACTTAGCAGTGAGATCACAAACAGTCTTTTTGAAGAATCTCCATTTCTGTTCTGTGTCTATTGATGATATTCTCTCCCAGTCTAATGCCGCGTACACACGGTCATTTTTTGTGATGAAATAAAACAATGTTTTAAAAAACGTCATTTAAAATGATCATATGTGGGAAAAATATCGTTTTATGTCTTTTGAAAAACGACCAAAAAAAAATTCGAACATGCTTCATTTTTTATGTAGTTTTTTAGAATGTCGTTTTTTGTGTCATAAAAAATGATCGTGTGTGGGCAAAACGACGTTTAAAACGACGTTTTTAAACCCGCGCATGCTCAGAAGAAAGTTATGAGACGGGAGCTTCAATGGAACAGAGTGTAGTGGAACGTGGTGTACATAACCGCGCTTTGCAAGAGCATTTTCAGAAAACTTCGTTTTTTGTTTGAAAAACTTGTTGTTTTTTTCATGAGAAAAAACTACGGTTTTTACAAGACAAAAAACGACCGTGTGTACTCGGCATTATCCTTGGAGAATTTTGCTCTCTTGAAATTAAGTGTTTTTATCTTTCCCGTAAGGGATTTTTGCTTACAGCCAACATCAAATGAAATCATGTTATGGTCACTGCTACCCAGGTGTTCCTTTATCTGAACATTAGTAATATGCTCTGCATGGTTTGAGATTACCAGGTCCAACAGAGCATCATTTCTAGGTGGGGCCTACATAAACTGGACCATAAAATTGTCCTGTAATAGGTTTATACATTTTTGCACTTTAACCACTTTAGGACCGCTTCCTGCACATTTACGTCGGCAGAATGGCACGGCTGGGCACATGCACGTACAGGTACGTGATGTGCTAGTACCTAGACTTGGGTCGCAGACACGCGCCCGCGGTGCGCTCCCGCGACCCGGTCCGAAGCTCCGGGACCGCGGGACTCGCGGACCCGATCGCCGCTGGAGTCCTGCGACCAGTCCCCGGAGCTGAAGAACGGGGAGAGCCGTGTGGCTTCCCCGTTCTTCACTGTGGCGGCGTCATCGATCGTGTGATCCCTTTTATAGAGATGCACAATCGATGATGTCACACCTACAGCCACACCCCCCTACAGTTGTAAATACACATTAGGTCACACATAACCCCTTCAGCGCCCCCTTGTGGTTAAATCCCAAACTGCAATTGTCACTTTCACAATAAACAATGCACAAAAATGTGTCAAAATTGTCCGAAGTGTCCGCCATAATGTCGCAGTCACGAAAAAAAATCGCTGATCGTCGCCATTAGTTGTAAAAAAAATAAATAATAAAAATGCAATAAAACTATCCCCTATTTTGTAAACGCTATAAATTTTGCGCAAACCAACCGATAAACGCTTATTGCAATTTTCTTTACCAAAAATAGGTAGAAGAATACGTATCGGCCTAAACTGAGAAAAAAAAATATTTTTTTATATATTTTTGGGGGATATTTATTATAGCAAAAAATATTGATTTTTTTTCAAAATTGTTGCTCTATTTTTGTTTATAGCGCAAAAAATAAAAACCGCTAAGGTGATCAAATACCATCAAAAGAAAGCTCTAATTGTGGGGAAAAAAGGACGCCAATTTTATTTGGAAGCCACGTTGCACGACCGCGCAATTGTCTGTTAAAGCGACGCAGTGCCGAATCGCAAAACCTGGCCGGGATCCTTTAGCTGCCTAAAGGTCCGGGTCTTAAGTGGTTAACTGTCCCAGCAGTGCTATTACTCCAGTCAATTTCTGGGTAGTTAACATCCCTCATTGTTATCACTGTCCCAGCCCTTGTAGCCCTTTCCATCTGTGCAAGGAGCCGAGTCTCCACCTCCTCATTAACATTGGGTGGTCTATAAACTTAAAATTTCAGATGCCATGGTAACAAGATAATTAATGTTATTCAATCTACCTGTCAGTGGTCATAAAGTTATGATTGATTGGTGTAGAATACCAGCTGTCATACCCTCCACAATCCTACCCTGCACACTGCTTGCCATCATAACCCTTGCTGTGCATACAGCCAGTTGTCATACCCACTGCAACCTTTTCCTGCACACAATGCCTGCCATCATACCCTCCACACTTCTCTCCTAAACATACTGGCAACCATTATACCATCCATACTCCTCTGTTGCACATATTGCCTGCTATGGCAATTTTTCTACTATTCAGTAAAGCAGGACAAAGGACAATGATGATTAGAAACATGCAGTCACCCACTGACTAATCAGCTATAGATCTTTTTTTTTTTTTATATGATTAAAGAAAATGTAATCTGGTTGCTTTGGGTTACTGCAAAATAATGTGTTCTGTATTTGTGAGGCTGGCACACTAGACTAAGGCAGCCCATGCATTGATCATTATTTTTTGTTCAACCAGTGGGTATCAAGTGTTGCCAGCTTTAGCCAGGGGCACCAGCCTACCCATACATGGATCACAATTTCTATGTATGGCAGGCTTAAAGCCACTGATAGAAAAAAACCTTAGGCCTCATGCACATTTTTCTCCCCATTCCAGGGAAAGAAAAAATAAGTTAAAAAACATGCCTAAAGCCACATTTTGCAAACATGTTTAGGCGTGTCAAGCGTTTGGGTGTTCTTTTATTCCAGAATATTCATTTATTGTGGCCATTAAAATAACCTCTCAAGCTCTAAATGTGTCAAGAGTTTACACACATTTAGGCACATTCAACTTTTTTTGCCCAAACTCCTGAACACACAAGTGATGTTTTTTTAGCCTCTAAATACTCCTCTTCTGATACGCTTCTAAATGCCTATTTGTGCAAGGTGACATAGGCTAACATAGAGGGGAGAATAGAGGCAACAATTTAAAGGCCTGTAAAAAGTGGCGTTTTTTTTACACCTTGTATTAATGAGGCCTTCAAGTGAAGATTGTCATTTGTTCTAATATACAATTCTGCTTCTACTTTCAGCATGCCCATCTCTCAGCATCCTCAAAAGGAAATTAGATCGTGAATGACCTGTAACAGATCAGTGTAATTATGGCACCTGTTGAACACTAATGTCCCTCGCCGCCGCATGAGGTCACATGAGATTTATGTTTTATGCTCCTGTAATAATTGCATCAGTAGTGGCTTAATCTGCTTATATCGCATGAGTGCACAGGTCAACTAATGAACAATTGCATGGCCATCTTGTACACACGGATTTGTGTCCTTAAACTCTGCAACCAGCCTTATGGCCATTAATGAAGCCTGTAGATCAGCAGAAAAATAAATGAAAGCATAACTGAATTACTGTAAAATAGAATGTGCAATCAGCGCAAAAATATACCCCCCAAAATGCAAGCCGAACACTAAAAGATTTTCACAGAAATCCATAGTAAATGATAACATTTTTTTAAAAAGTGCAGCGCAGCAAAATACAGTCCAACGTACTGGTGAACTACAAGTCCCAGAAGATAAGATGACTCCACCGGTGAAGATCAGCAATATCAAATGGTCTGTCACCACTCATTTGATATTGCTGATCTTCACTGGTGGAGTCATCTTATCTTCTGGGACTTGTAGTTCACCAGTACATTAGACTGTATTTTATTGCGCGCACTTTTTAGATTTTTTATCATAACTGAATTACTGGTTGTTTCTGTTTCCTCATACTTTTATATACATCACCAACATATGCAAAACTTTGGGTTGTACATGTGCACATCAATATGTAGTGAATAAATGTGACAAGCATAGACTAATATTAAAGGGGTTGTCAAGGTTTTCCTTCGATTTCCCTTAGAAAAAAAATTTTCTTTGTCTGAAATTCTCACTTCCTGTTTCTCCTCAGTAAGCTTGCCCCCATCATCTGAGCCGTTCTCGCTGGAGGTTAGCGTGCTCGCCTCCTCCCTTGTGACTACATCCTGCAGGGGAGACGCTGTGAAGAAATTACACTTTGCTACAATGTAAAGAAGTGAGTGTGCAGCTTGTATAACAGCTGAGTGTACAGCTTGTGTACATTTTCTGTCCCCTCAAAATAACTCAACACACAGCCATGAATGTCTAAACCGCTGGCAACAAAAGTAAGTACACTCCTAAGTGAAAATGTCCGAATTGGCCCAATTAGCCATTTTCCCTCCGGGTGTCATGTGACTTATTAGTGTTACAAAGTCTCAGGTGTGAATTGGGAGCAGGTGTGTTAAATTTGGGGTTATCATTCTCACTCTCTCATACTGGTCACTGGAAGTTCAACATGGCACCTCATGGCAAAGAACTCTGAGGATCTGAAAAAAATAATTGTTGCTCTACATAGAGATGGCCAAGGCCAGTGATGGCGAGCCTTGGCACCCCAGATGTTTTGGAACTACATTTCTCATGATGCTCATGCACTCTACAGTGTAGTTGAGTATCATGGGAAATGTAGTTCCAAAACATCTGGGGTGCCAAGGTTCGCCATCACTAGCCTAGGCTATAAGAAGATTGCCAAGACCCTGAAACTGAGCTGCAGCATGGTGGCCAAGACCATGCAGTGATTTAACAGGACAGGTTCCACTCAGAACAGGCCTTGCCATGGTCGACCAAAGAAGTTGAGTGCACATGCTCAGCATCATAACCGGAGGTTGTCTTTCGGAAATAGACGCATGAGTGCTGCTGCATTTCTGCAGAGGTTGAAGGGGTGGGGGGTCAGCCTGTCAGTGCTCAGACCATACGCTGCACACTGCATCAGATTGGTATGCATGGCTGTTCCCAGAAGAAGCCTCTTCTAAAGATGGTGCACAAGAAAGCCGGCAAACAGTTTGCTGAAGACAAGCAGAATAAGGACATGGATTACTGGAACCATGTCCTATGGTCTGATGAGACCAAGATAAACTTATTTGGTTCAGATGGTGTCAAGCGTGTGTGGCGGCAACCAGGTGAGGAGTACAAAGACAAGTGTGTCTTGCCTACAGTCAAGCATGGTGGTGGGAGTGTCATGGTCTGGGAATGCATAAGTGCTGTCAGCACTGTGGAGCTACAGTTCAATGAGGGAACTATGAATGCCAAAATGTACTGTGACATACTGATGCAGAGCATGATCCCCTCTCTTCGGAAACTGGGCTGCAGGGCAGTATTTCAACATCATAATAACTCCAAACACACCTCCAAGATGACCACTGCCTTGCTAAAGAAGCTGAGGTTAAAGGTGATGGACTGGCCAAGCATGTCTCCAGACCTAAACCCTATTGAGCATCTGTGGGGCATCCTCAAATGGAATGTGGTGGAGCGCAAGGTCTCTTACATCCACCAGCTCCGTGATGTTGTCATGGAGAAATGGAAGAGGACTCCAGTGGCAACCTTTGAAGCTCTGGTGAACTTAATGCCCAAGAGGGTTAAAGTAGTGCTGGAAAATAATGGAGGCCACACAAAATATTGACACTTCTGGCCCCATTTTGACTCTTTCACTTAGGGGTGTACTCACTTTTGTTGCCAGTGGTTTAGACATTAATGCCTGGCGAGGCAGCTTGTGGAGCGAGCAAAAGCAGCAGGAGGAGAAGATTGAATGCGGCTTTGTCTCACCTTGCCTGCGGGTCAAGATGCGGTAGGAGCTGCGGGGGAACATAGCGGAGTGTTGGAGTCGGCATCAACGAGCGGAAGCAACATGGAACCACTGACACATCCGTGGCCGTAAAAATAAGAATTTTTTTGCAGCTGAAGAAGTTCCTGAGGTCGAGAGGCAGGAAGGCATTATCCAGGGAGAAGAGGTGGAGTATTGGAGGGCGAGCAAGAGGAGGCATCAGCAGAGGAGGAGCTTCAGCCCAGCTCTGCCTACAACAGCCACCGGAGGAAGAGAGAGGTCAGCGTTGGCATCAGTAAGACAGCGCACATGTGCAGAAGAATTGGAAAGCCAAAGAGGAGGGAGGAGCCTGCGTATGATGTCACCAGGTCTTGGATCGACGCATAGGCAACAAAGAATGCCTGGAAGCTGCCAAATATTTAACAATGGTGAGTGTAACGCTCTAACAAAACTGTCTGCTTTATCTTCATCACTAGAACAACTTATCTATATTATTAATGTACAATCTAATATACAATCTAGTTCATCTGGAGGTCAGGATAGTGTAGCAGCGGGGTCTGATAATCGGTTTTGTCTAGGGGTGCAACGCATAGTCACCGATCCGTGATCCGAATGGGTCACCTCATTTGGATCGGCACACCCCGCGATCCGCGGAGTGCTCCGGAGCCTCAGCCTAGGAAAGTCCCCGGCTTTGGCCTAGCTCCGGAGCGGCGGCCATCTTGGTACACCCGGCGGCGGCCCTCCTCTCTGTTCACACCCACAGAGGAGGAGGAGCCCGCGCTCAAGGGAAACAAACACACGCCACTGTCTGAGGTCTGCACTATGTGGGGGTTACTGTCTGAGGTCTGCACTATGGTGGGGGTTACTGTCTGAGGTCTGCACTATGGTGGGGGTTACTGTCTGAGGTCTGCACTATGGTGGGGGTTACTGTCTGAGGTCTGCACTATGGTGGGGGTTACTGTCTGAGGTCTGCACTATGGTCTGAGGTCTGCACTATGGGGGGGGTTACTGAGGTCTGCACTACTGGGGGGGTCTGAGGTCTGCACTACTGGGGGGGTTACCGTCTGAGGTCTGCACTACTGTGGGTTGTCTGTACTGGGGGGGACATAGTGGGTGGGGGGGTGACACAATTTGTATTCTTTTTTTGCAAGCCACTGCAGTGGGGGGGGGGGAGATGTGGATATTACAGTGGGGGAGATTTTTTTTTTTTTTCGCTGATCCGAAAAATTACCCGATCCGTGACTCCTGATCCGAGGAATGATCCGAACCGTGAGTTTTTTGATCCATTGCACCTAGAGCTGCACGATTAATCATCAAGAATCGTTATCGCAATCTTTTTCCCCGTTGCGATCACGATCTTTGACATGAAAATAATTTTCTCTCTGCACTTTGGTATGCAAAGAATTTCCTGTCTGCTCTCAGCCAAAAGTCAGTCTGGGCAATCTGCCAGGTCTGGGTAGCCTGCCAAGTTTTGAAAACATTGTATCTCTTCAAAGGAATAAACTACTTCTGTATGTAAATTATGAATCTTTAACCACTTAAACACCAAACCTTTTTCTGACAGCTCTTTTCATTATTTTTTTTGCTAGAAAATTACTTAGAACCCCCAAAGATTATATAACTTTTTAGTAAAGACCCTAGAGAATAAAATAGCGGTTGTTGCAATTTTTTATGTTGCACTGTATTTGCGTAGCAGTCTTTTTAAATGCATTTTTTTGGGAAAAATTACTTTATTGAGTAAAAAAAAAAAAAAACTAGCCAGTAAAGTCAGCCTTTTTTTTTTTTTTTTTGTATGAATGAATAAAAAACTTATATAGCGCAGCACATGCGAACTAAATCGCCTTTGTATAAATGTAAAAGATTTTACGCCGTGAGAATCGTGATCTTCAATCTAAGCAAAAAAATTGTGATTCTCATTTTGGTCAGAATCGTGCAGCTCTAGTTGCACTTCTAGTTTTGTCTGGCCCTAAATCAGTGTCGCAGAGTCCTGCTGTTGCACTGCAACATTCAGAACATATATCTGACAAGAAGGTTCAAAATAAAGGCATCAAAGAATGTATGCCATGTATCCTCTCTCCTCTTGGTTTTCATCTTAAAGCTGCTTTGAAGGAAAGAATTTGGAATGAGGATTATATAGACTTAAGTATGGTACTTCCTCATTCCAGGGATTTTTCGCACAAATACGACAAGAAAGATGATAAAACTGACGATGACAAATGTAAACCAATACTAAAGTCCTTTTATACATGGTTACAAGCATTTTGTATGTATGAAAGTGTATTATGTGAGAAATTTTTGGAAAGGAGCTTTCAACATATTGATATAATCCTTAAAGTTTACAGGAGTTTTCTAAGACAGGTATTTGCATGCACTTCCGGGCATAGACTCCCGCATTATCTGTGGGAGTCTACGCCATGTCCGGTACCCCTCGCTGTCTTCTGGGAGACATACAGGAGACATACAGTCTTTGTAGCTGCTAACTTTAAAAAATAAAACTTGACGGACCTCCGTTTTAACGACAGCCAGTGTAAATGATTAAATGCTTGCAAGTATAGGCACAAATGTGCTTTTTGTTCTGGGTCTCGTCCAAATTCAAAATGCTTTCATAAACTACAAGCAGTGCAGAAAGACAATTTTCAAAAAAGCAACAACACTGGTGAATATCCAAAGAATGAGCCCATGGTTGCAAGTTTGCCCAAACCAACAGATGGCTTCATTGCTAGCTGAAGGTTTTTTTGGAGGGTTTTCATTTACCAGCTTTTGAAGGTTCAGAATGTACAATGGTTAGTCATTTTAAATCCATTTAAAGAACTTTCTAATTTAATTAAGGATAAATTGCTTAAAGCTCCTTCAGTCATTTTTTCAACTTTCCATCTTGTAAAACATTTTTTTTTCTGTCTGGTCTGGTCAGGGAAATTTCTGCAGCATATTTGGCAAATACAGAATCACAATATATATAAAATATGTAATGTGGTTGGAGGGAAAAAAATATGTTTTTATTACAAATTATGTGAGCAGACTGCAGTTCCTCTTTAGGGAATTGGCTGCTGTTAGAATTGAAGGTCTGTTTGGTTCTCCCCCATTTTTGAACTTGCGTATATCCCCATTAGGCATAGATCCCAAGAGAGAGCCACATAAATGTTGCCTTATTAACTACCTATCATTCTCTATTGACAGCTCTTTAATATATCAAATAGACTCAAATTCTACGTTAGTAACGTACGCATCTTTTCAGTCAGCTGTGCAAAAGCTGTGTATGCTAGGTCCAAATGCCTTAATGGCTAAGGCTGATATAAAATCTTGCGCTAAACCCCAGATTTTTTAATTCCTTAGGTATGTTTTTTGCATAAATGTTTTATTTTGACAAGTGTTTGCCGATGGGGTGCTCAGTTTCTTTTTATTTTGAAGCATTTTCATCCTTTATAGAATGGGTAATAAATAAAGGTAGCCGTTTCCCAATTTTCAATACACTATAGATGATTTATTGTTTATGGGTTCAGCTGGGTCAGAGGATTGCCTTTATTTACTACGTTCATTCTTTTTAGTATATAATTATTTTGGTATTCCTTTGGCAGAAGAGAAGACAGTTTATTTTTAAAACAACAAACATAGTTTTTGCTATAAATGTGTAAAAGAAAGGAAAAGAGGGGGGATGGGGGGAATTTGCGCTTAGTGAAAAAGATAATGTTCATAAAACAATTAAGAAAGGTCCTGGGAAGGACGTCCTGCTGCTAAACACTACAACTTAGATATAAAGTGTGAAGAAAAACGTGCAAAAACAGTGCAGCGCTGGACAACATATACCCTATAAATTAATACATAAGGCAATAGGTATAAACAATGTTAAAACTATGAGTGATATAAATCATTGGAAAATTGTCTACTTAGTTTACTTAGTTTATTCACAATATTTGTTGATATATATAGGTATTGGATACCTGTTGTTCAGTATATATTGTTTTGCACAATGCTATAATTATTTTTGTATTCACTGCTTTTTGCACATAGCAATTTTCCAATGATTTATATCACTCATAGTTTTAACATTGTTTATACCTATTGCCTTATGTATTAATTTATAGGGTATATGTTGTCCAGCGCTACACTGTTTTTGCACATAGTTTTAGGTATAACTTTAGATACAGTATCAATGGATGTTAGATTGCTTAGCGATAATGTTTATAGGCTTGTTCAAGTATTAAGATGTATTAGAATGAGGAAAGTAACACTAAAGGAAATGCAATCTCTATTGGGTCAGTTAGCATTTACATCAAGAGTGCCTCAAATGGGGAGGATCTTCTCCAGAAGACTATGGGCCAGATTCAGGTAGAGTTAGGCTGGAGTATCCATTGATCCGCCAGCCTAACTGTCACTTTAAGCCGGCGTTTTTGTTTTCTGTAACCAGAAAACAAGAAACGCCGGGTTGGAGTTCCGATGCGATCGGCGCAATTGAATTTCGCCATCGCATCGTTACTTCAACTTAAAAATGGCGCCGGGGGCGTTCCCGCTGATTAACGCTGAAAAAATATGTTAATCAGCAGGAGTCGGAAATTCACGATCTTTTTCGAGCGCGACGCAGTGACTTTACGACGTTTCCGGAAGCGATACGCGACGTAAAGATAAAGCAGCCCCCTACTGGAGTATCCTATGTTAAGTATAGGCGTCGTCATCGCATCGGAAAAAAAATTGACGTTCACTGACAGAATTTGGAGCATGCGCACTGGGATGCATTGACACTCGACGCATGTGCAGTACGTTCGCCACGGGATCGCGCATAGTTTAAATAATACACGCCCCGTACCCACCCAATTTGAATTCCGCCGGCTCATTTGCGATGCGCTGCCGCAACTTTAGGAGCAAGTGCTTCATGAATAACAGCACTTGCTCCTAAAATTTCGGCAGAGTAACGTAAATGAGAAGCGTTACTCCAGAGCAAAGATGCTCTCATCTACCTGAATCTGGCCCTATATGTTTCTATTTCGGGTCTGAAGAACCAATCTTCACATATTAGGCTAACATCGGATATTAAAGAAGATCTGATGGTATGATTCAAATTTCTTGAGCATTTTAATAGAAAAGCTTTGTGGCAGCAGGACTTTATTACAGATAAAGAGTTTTGCCTAGCGACTGACAGAGCTGGATCAGTTGGGTTTGGGACAATTTGAAAAAGCCATTGGTGTGCATCAGCCTGGCCATTTACAAATGTTTTTTGCAAAAACATATAGCCAGATTCAGTAAGACTTACGACGGCGTATCAGTAGATATGCCGTCGTAAGTCCGAATCCGCGCCGTTGTATCTTTAAGCATATTCTGAAACTGAGATACGCTTAACTGTTGCTAAGATACGACCGGCGTAAGTTTTCTACGCCGTCGTATCTTAGCTGCATTTTTACGCTGGCCACTAGGGGATTTACACTTAGAATATGTAAATTAGCTAGATACGCCTATTCACGAACGTACGCGCGGCCGTCGCAGTAAGCTACGCCATTTACGTAAGGTGTTTTTCAGGCGTAAAGATAAACCACCAAAAAATGGCGCAGCCAATGTTAAGTATGGACGTCGGAACAGCCGTCGAATTTCAGGTCGTTTACGTCGTTTGCCTAAGCCGATTCAGAATGGGGCTGGGCGTAGGTTACCTTCACGTTGAAAGCATTGACTATTTGCGGCGTAATTTTGAGCATGCGTACTGGATACGTCCATGGCCGGCGCATGCGCCGTTCGTTCAGCGCATCATTTACATGGGGTCACGATTCATTTACATGGATCATGCCCACCTTCCACCTACTTTGAATTACGCAGGCTTACGCCGGCCCATCTACGCTACACCGCTGTAACTTAGGGAGCAAGTGCTTTGTGAATACAGCACTTGCCTCTCTAACTTGCGGCGGCGTACCGTATATTCGCTACGCTACGCCAGCTTACATATACGCAGCCCTACCTGAATCTAGCTAATAGTGTTATTGGAGCTATTCCCGATTAATGTCTCGGTTAAAATCTGGGGGTTCTTATTTTGCAAATAAGAGAATATTAGTGAATACTGATAACCAAGGAGTGTCTTTTGCTGTCAATTGTTTTTCTTCCAAGTCTCCTCACAGTAGTTTCTTGCATGCGTTATTTGGTCTTTCTATGTCTAAATTGGAACATATGGATAAAGGCTAAGTATATCCCAAGTAAGTTTAACATAATAGCTGATTCTCTCTCTCGCCTGCAGATGGACCGTTTTTTCTCACTGATCCCGGAGGCGGATCTAGCCTAGGTCTATTGCCCTCCCCATTTATTGGATCTGATTTAATTTTTAAGAAATTCAAAATTCTGTGGTTACTTCTACTTGGAAAAGTTATACTTCTGCATGGCTCTTGTGGTCAGCTTTTCTGTCTTCATTACAAACTAACATTTCTGCATTTTCAGAACATTTAATGTTACTATTCCTCCACTCTGTAATCGAAAATAAGTATTCATGGGCACATATTAGCAAAATTGTATCTGGTATTTCCTTTTTCTTGCTTCTTTATGATTTACCTTCAAGCCAACTTTTTTTTTCAGTTAGCCTGGCTTTAAAAGGGTATTAGAAGGTTAGTGTAAATTATAAGGATAGGTGTCCTCATACCCCAGCCCTATTATCAAGACTATGTAGTGCAGGGGTCGACAATATCCGGGCGCAAGGTCGCAATTGCAACAAGAAATTGTGACCCGGAGCCCACCAGTAATTGAGGCCACGGCTTTGCAGCCTACAAGGCCGCAAAGCCGCGGCCTCAATTACCGGCCGCCGCGGGCTCACCACCATCGTGCGGCATGGGAGGTGGGGGTGCACGGAGGCACAGGATCCTGTGTCTCTGTGCGCCCCCCACCTCCTCCGCCGCGCGATCGCGGCGGGCCCGCGACGGCCGATAATTGAGGCCGCGGCTTTGCGGCCTTGTGAAGTCCCAAGCTCTTCCTTCTGTGAGCTGACGCCATCTGGTGGTGGCCGTTGGCATTACAAGTTAAACATTTTTCACTATTTTCACTGCCATCTCCTTCCCTCTAATTAGAACCCCCAAACATTATATATATTTTTTATTATAACACCCTAGAGAATAAAATGGCGATCATTACAATACTTTCTGTCACGACCATATTTGCGCAGCGGTCTTACAAGCACACTTTTTTGGGAAAAATACACTTTTTTTTATTAAAAAATAAGACAACAGTAAAGTTAGCCCAATTTTTTTTATATTGTGAAAGATTATGTTACGCCGAGTAAATTGATACCCAACATGTCACGCTTCAAAATTGTGTCCGCTCGTGGAATGCCGACAAACTTTTACCCTTTAAAAAAAATCTACAGGTTGCATGTTTTGCGTTACAGAGGAGGTCTAGGGCTAGAATTATTGCTCTCGCTCTAACAATCGCAGCGATACCTCACGTGTGGTTTGAATTCCGTTTACATATGCGAGCACTACTCACGTATGTGTTTGCTTCTGCTGGTCTGCCTGACGTCGGAAGCCCCTTTACCTCATGGGGCCGCAGCATTAGCGTTTCAACACATTTACGTTTTTTTTTATAATAGGACTGTTTCTATTGGTCAGTTTAGGTCATGGCCTTTCAGAACATTCTAGAAGTAAGTCAGGGCTTAGTTAACCACTCCAGCCCAGCCCCAGGAGGATTTACCCCCTTAATGACCAGGCTATTTTATGCTATACGGCACTGCATCGCTTTAACTGACAATTGCGCAGTCATGCAACGCTGTACACAAACATTTATGTCTTTTGTTTTCTGCACAATAGAGCTTTCTTTTGGTGGTATTTGAACATTTTGAAAAAAATAAACGATGTTTTAAAAAGGTTTGCAGACATGATACAAGAGATTGTCAGAGGCTGCAGACATGATACGAGAGATGGTTAGAGGCTGTAGACATGATACAAGAGATAGTCAGAGGCTGCACAAATGATACAAGAGATGGTCAGAGGCTACAGACATGATACAAGAGATGGTCAGAGGCTGCAGACATGATATGAGAGATGGTCAGATGGCTGCAGACATGATAAAGAGATGGTCAGAGGCTGCAGACATGATAAAGAGATGGTCAGAGGCTGCAGACATGATAAAGAGATGGTCAGAGGCTGCAGACATGAAATGAGAGATGGTCAGAGGCTGCAGACATGATACAAGAGATGGTCAGAGGCTGCAGACATGATAAAGAGATGGTCAGAGGCTGCAGACATGAAATGAGAGATGGTCAGAGGCTGCAGACATGATACAAGAGATTGTCAGAGGCTGCAGACATGATACAAGAGATGGTCAGAGGCTGCAGACATGAATGAGAGATGGTCAGAGGCTGCAGACATGATATGAGAGATGGTCAGAGGCTGCAGACATGATACAAGAGATAGTCAGAGGCTGCAGACATGAAATGAGAGATGGTCAGAGGCTGCAGACATGATATGAGAGATGGTCAGAGGCTGCAGACATGATACAAAAGATTGTCAGATGTTGTAGACATGATAAAAAAAGATGGTCAGAGGCTGTGGGTTATGATACAAGAGATTGCCAGAGGCTGCAGACATAATACAAGAGAGGGTGTCTGTTTTTCTAAACATCAAAGTAAAGGAATTATTTAAAGATCATAACTATCTTTCCTACAGAAAATGTAAGCATTTAAAAAGGCCTGTAGGGAGAAAATGCATTTGGCTTTTATGAATGCAGCATGACTATATTAGCGGTGAACTCTAGAAGAGTATGTAGGGCATACTGCACGCTCTTCCACAAATGATATATGGCAGTAGGCAGGAAGAGTATGCAGGCTGAAAGCGTAATGAGTGTTGTTCCTGCTTGGAAAACCTTTAATCACATCAGCCAGACACACCAGTTCTCGCAGCAGCACTGCATCAGAATCATGACAGAAACACAAAAACAAGCATTCAGGACACACTTGTGTCCACCAATCTATACTTCCCCCTAAATCTGTATGATTCAATTTCAAACACTAAAAAAAAAAATTACCGGCAACAAACAAAAGTTATTCGCATTTGTATTTTTTTCAAGGTACAGAAAGGCCAGAAGTTAAAAAAACTGCTGTCAAATTGAGCCCAGGATTGGTTTTCTTAGGTTTTGAACCCAGGGTTTGGAACCTAAGCCCAGTGTCTATATAACAGGGTCTGTATGCCCAAGATGGGGGGGGGGAGGAGGATTGCGCAATCACATGACCATTGCATACCTCTCAGATTTTTGAGATGGGAACGAGGGACACCTATTAGCAAAAGTATGTAGACATAGGACACACCCCCTGGCACGCCCCCTTAAAAGAAGAATTCTATGGAAAAAATATTGGTTAAATCAACAAGTCCTTTTTTTTTTAACGCTACTATTCCTTTATACTGGCTTTTGCAATTTACAAATACAGCAGCTTAGAAATCAGATGAAACGTTTAGAACTGAGAAACACTTTCTAAAAGATAAATAGAGCATTTATATACAATTATATAGCTCAGACCAAAATGATGGACAAATAAGGAAGAAAGAGGGACGGGGGACTTTTGTTCCAGATCAGGGACAGTCCCTCGAAATCATGTGATTGGCTGTAATATTGGCCACATGACCAGGAGCCAGCTCCAGGTTATTATTAGAGACAAGAGCTGTCTTTTACACCTCGTCACTGTGCTGGGAGCACAGTAAGTGTGTCCTCTGCGCAGAAGGCTTTGCTGCCCCATGGATGTAAATGTGTAGAGTGTGGGTATTAACGCCCACCCTCTTTGCCACTGTATATGTGTTACATGGGTGGCAAGAGGTTAACTGTAAGTTTTGCGGCGTACAGACGATCGGATATATCCGATGAAAACGGTCCGCGGACCATTTCCATCGGATATGTCAATAACGATCGGGAGTTTGATCCGATGGCGTGTACACACTAAACATCGGATCAAATTCCCCGCCGCCGGACGGCGCACTAAGATGTATGATTTAATTTTACGTTTGAGTGGTGACGCGGCGGTGACGTTGACGCCGCCGCGTCACCGCCACGTCACCGCACCATTTTTAATGAAGTAAAACACTTCCGCGCATGCGCCGAATCCATTCGGCAAGCGATTACGCGCGGCGGTGGTGGGAGCCGACATGTCTGCTGGTAAGTGTACTAACCAGCAGACATGTCGGGCGGACAGATTCCCACCGGATAGATTTCAAAGCATGCTTTGAAATCTGTCGGGTGGAGAAATCTGTCCGCTAGCCCATACACACGAGCGGAGATGTCTGCTGAAACGGTCCATCGGACCGTTTTCAGCGGACATATCCCCTCGTGTGTACGCCGCCTAAGTTTTGGTTGTCATTTGCTGAAAAACTGTTTTCCCCACTACTGTCAATAACATAAACGTAAACTGGTTGTCGTTGAAGTAATGAATAGTGTTACCAGCTAAACAGAACTAAGTAGAGTCAGCTCACTAAGATGTATGATTTAATTTTACATTTGAGTGGTGAGCCTGTTTTTAGTTTTCAGCGCTGTGAAGCCGCGTACACACAACCATTTTTAATGATCTAGAAAAAACTATGTTTTTTTCTACGCGATTCTTGTCAAGCCTGCCTTGCCTACACACGATCGTGAAAAAAAAGCCTTGGGGCTGCTTTTGCTGATTTTGTGCTGTCTTTGGTGAGAGACGATTTGCGCTTTTCAGTCTTCGTGCTTTTCAGTCTGTTACAGCGTGGCGAATGTGCTATCTCCATTACACACTCTAGTTTTACCAGAACAAGTGCTCCCGTCTCATAACTTGCTTCTGAGCATGCGCGTTTTTTCACGTCGTTAAAGCTTACACACAACCGTTTTTCACGTCATGAAAAACGGTCGTGTGTATAATAGTTTGACTGACAATTCTCAGTCATGCAAATGTGCACCCAAATAAATGTTATAATACGTTTTGAGACAGGTGGAGCTGTCTGCTGGTGATATTTAATAACTTCTACTATAGTTAGAAGCTATACTATAGAAACAAAAAACTCTACTATAACAAATTTGAAAAGGAATTTTCCCAAATAATTATAAATTACATCACATCTCCCCTCCCCACCAGCACATGCCCCTCTTCACATGACCCCCCCACAGCACTACTCCCCTTTAAATCCCCCCTACAACACTGCTCGCCTTTCACATCTACCCCGCCCCCCCCCACACACACATATATGTATATCACTACCCCCTGCACGTCAACCCCATGCCCCCCCCCCCCATTTACAGCCATGTATTTTTGCCCATGTTCTCCTACTTTACACAGAGGCGAGCAGGAGGCACAGCAGCATTGGATTGAGGCAGGAGTGGCAAGGGTTTACTTTTGATATTAACAAGCTGGTGATTGGTTGCTAGGATTACCCGGCATCCTAGCAACCAATCACCTGCTAGTTGACCTGGGTATTTAGCTTATGCAGCTCACACCCTCCATCCAGTGCAGCTGTGCCTCCCATTCTATGTTCATTGCTATCTCGCTCTCTGTACTGCCTTGAGAACAATAGAGGCAGAGGCTAAGAAGAAGGAAGGCTCTTAAATGGTGCGACCGTGGGTCTGGATAGGACAATGGCTTTAGTGATGCCTGTTCTAAATGGTCCAAGGTACTAGTGGTGTGCTCCAAGGTACAGTGTTGGGACCCTTACTTTTTACCATATTTAAAAATAATACAGGGTCTGGGATTAAAAGTACTATTTCAGTGTTTGCAGATGACACCAAGCTTTGCAGTGTAATTATGTCCTTACAGGATGTCTCCAACTTGCAAGCTGACCTCAATGCACAATTTATTTGGGCAACTGTGGCAAATGAGGTTTAAACACTTGCCCACTGAGCCAATTTTGGCAACTGTGTGGGGAATGGGAGCGTTACATGGCTCCTATTCGCATTTTGTAGAATTGGGCTGCTGCCAATTCCAGAACTATCCTGTGGGCCGGTCTGCGCTCCAGGGGTGTGTGTCCACCCCTGGGCGACAGCAGGCGCTAGAAGGGTTCTGGCGGACTCGTTTTCCTCAGCAGCCAATCAGAGGGGTTGGTTCCCTCGCCGTGGCATGCTGAGGGAGGCTATATCTGGGGCAGCCGCCTTGGCCTGAGGGCTGTTCTTGTTTCCTGCAGGGTCCGAGTTCCAGGTGCGGCATCCACTTTCAGGGTGCGTGCATCCATGGACCCTGCAGCCATGGCCTACCTGGCCGAAGTTGCGCACCATGCAGAGCTTCACTCTAACATGGAGAGAGATCCCAGAAGCTGCTGGGTCTCAAACCTTTTCTAAAAGGATCTCAGGCTGGAAGCTGTACGGTGGGGGATCGGCTTGAGGAGAACCCGGAGGCAGGTTATCCAATAGGGCTTGAATGAACCATCGGGATCCAGTGACTCTAACTAAATCTATTGGGAGGACTCGCTCACTTCAATTTCATACTCATTCCCCGAGGCCCGAGCCAGGCCTGTGGCAGAGTCCTGGTCCTCCCAGCATTTGCAAGTGACGTTCCGGCTGCCAGGCCTGTGGCAGAGACCTGTCCGGGAGCACTTTACCCACTCCAATTGAAGTGGCGACGAACTGAGTTCATTACTACTGAGAGTAAGATTGCTCTCTCACTTTGCAATATCCAAGGCCTGATACTCAAGCTCTCTCTCTCTCTCCTCATCAACCTGTTCCTATCCTATACTACGTTGATGAAGGCCATGTTGGGCCTTGGAATAAAGCTTTGAAGAAAATCCAACTAAAGACTGGACATTCGCTCTCTTCTCAACTCACAAGTATCTCCCCTAGACACCTGCCAGGTAACACAACACGCCAATCCCACTTCTACTCAGCGGCTCCTGAATGGGGTAGCGCTACACATTAAAAATCTGCAGTTTTGGTAGAAAATTACATAGAACCCTACATGTGTATGTGATATATATTGTGAATATATATATATATTGTAAGCTGGGGATAGGTAGCGGGTACAAAAGCTCCCTGGGATGAGCCGGCACAGATACCAAAGTCCATAGGATAAGTAAACAACAGTTGGATGTTTATTTGTGCTATACAAAGTCTATTTACAGGTGCTGTACAGTGTGCAGAAAACAAAACAAACAAAAATAGTTTAAACAAACACATAGCTGTGTCTCGGCTCTAACTACACGATATGTAGGCTCTAACTACTAAGCTAAACAAGCCTACCGCTTGTTAGCTCAAAACACAACCTTCTCACCAGTCTTTTAACAACCTCCTTGCTCCTACAGATCCACACTATGGGCCAGATTCAAGTAGATGGGCGCTTCTTTACTTTGGAGTAACGTTTCTCATTTACGTTACTCCGCCGTAACTTTAGGAGCAAGTACTGTTATTCACAAAGCACTTGCTCCTAAAGTTGCCGCGGCGTAACGAAAATGAGCCGGCGGAATTCAAATTGGGCGGGTAGGGGGCGTGTATTATGTTAACTATGCGCGATCCCGCGGCGAACGTACTGCGCATGCGTCGACTGTCAGTGCGCATGCTCCAAATTCTGTCAGAGAACGTCAATGACGTCAATCCCCATTCACGGACGTTTTACGCAAACGACGTGAAAATTTGTAAACTCGACGCGATGACGACGACCATACTTAACATAGGATACTCCACTAGGGGGCTGGTTTTTCTTTACGCCGCTTATCGCTTACGTCACTGCGTCGGGCCCGAATACGATCGTGAATTTCCGATTCCCGCTGATTAACATATTCTCGGCGTTAATCAGCGGGAACGCCCCGAGCGCCATTTTTAAAATTGAAGTTCCGATACGACGGCGAAATACAATTACGCCGCTCGTATAGAAACTCCAACCCGGCGTTTCTTGTTTTCTGGTTACAGAAAACAAAAACGCCGGCTCAAAGTGACAGTTAGGCTGGAGTATCACTGATACCCCAGCCTAACTCTACCTGAATCTGGCCCTATCTGTTTCCCAGGACAGAGCAATGGCTGTCTGCTCAGGTGAGCTTAAATTGGCCTGGGGGAGAGGGCCAACACCTGACCCGGATCAGGGATCAGAGATCCCTGAACGTGTAAGAGAGGAGCCTGGGAGAGGTATAAACCCCGAACTGGACTTTCCCAGGCTCTCTCTGGGATGCTCTGCTACAATATATATATATATATATATATATATACACACATATATACACACACACACATATATATTTTTTTTTTTGGCAGAGGCCCTAGAGAATAAAATGGTGGTTTTTGGAATTTTATTTGTCACACAGTAGTTGTCCAAATTTTCAAATGCCAATTTTTTGGGAAAAATGCAGTTTCATTTATTTTAGTTTACACAAACACAATATAATACCCAATGTTCTGGTAAAATATAAATGATGATGTTATGCTGAGTAAATGGATACCAAATAGCGATAAACTACAGTACATCAAATTTTCCATATGCAACACTTTAAAAGCCTTTGCAGGTTACCAGTTTAGAGTTACATAGGAGGTCTGATCCTCGAATTATTGCTGTTCCTCTGACATTTGCAGTGATACCTCACGTGTGATGCATGTGTTGTTTACATACGCGTTCAGAACCAATGCATGCGGTCACCTTTGCGTGTGAGCACAGGGGGACTATTTATTTATTTTTGTAATTGTTTAGTAATTTCATTTTTTATTTATTTTTGGTGACAGCATGGGCCATGACAGGTCATTTTACCTTCAAAGCAGCAGTATAAACCAAGATCTGTTTAATCTGCTTCTTCATAAGCTGGAAACAACTTGTAAACAAACAAACCGAAACCGAAAGTGAGAGGATGTATAGGAGCGATGATTACTTTTACAGTGGTTTGGAACCTCAGTCCTGAAGTACCCCCACCAACAGGCCATGTTTTGGGAATTTCTCTTAGATAAAATAGCTGTCCAAAATACCAAGCCATTGACTCTGATTTAAAGCAAGATAAAGGAAAACATGCAAACATGGCCTGTTGGAGGTTGGCACAAGTCTCTATTGTAAATATCTCCTAAACCGTGTAGGTTTAGGAGATATTTCTATCACCTACAGGTAAGCCTTAATCTAGGCTTACCTGTAGGTAAAAGTGGTTGTACAGGGTGTACAACCACTTTAAAGTGGAGTTCCACCTTGAAAATTTTATTTTTTGCCAAAATCCTAAAAAAAATAAAAAAATTGTACTTACCAGAAATAGCAGTTGCTATGCGGAAGTCCGTAATCTGCCTCTTCATCATCCGCGGTGGGTCTACTTCCTCTGTCCTCCTGCGGTGTCTTCCTGTGAATGGGGCGCGTTGCCTTCTGGGAACTGTGTGTATCCCAGAGAGCAGACGGACCATTCACAAAGAGCCGCGCAGCTCGCGCAGTAGCATGCTTACTGAGGATGGGGTTTTATAACATTTAAAACTCAAGAAGAAAACAAAGTGGTCTTAGCGTGGCATCACTGATGACTAATATACAAACAGCTATAAAGGGCTGTTAGTTTATTAATGTACGTTTTTCTAAAATGCAACACTACATTTCAAAAGTCTGCAATGCAATATATGAATTTTAGTGAAATAGATATAATAATGATAAAACTTACAATATTGCTGTCACTCTTTTTTAGAATTTTCTCTCAAAATACACTATATTGTCAAAATACTTTTGACAATATACATTATAACTATAACTGTATTAGAGCTGCACAATTAATCGTTAACTGTCATTATGATTTTTTCTTGACAAAGCATTTTCCCCGATTCTTTCTATGCAAAGAATTCTCTGCTAAAACTGACAGCTGTCAAAGGATAATAAAAAAAAAAAAAAACAGGCAGTCTGCCAAGTATCACAACATTCCTCAGCCATGGAACTAACTATAAACATTGTAACATTTTGTCCTTTTTAGATCAAAGGAAGGCACTTCTGTATGAAAATGAGGGAAGTTTAACCACTTAAAGACTAAACCTTTTTCTGACATTTGTTGGTTAGAGATTAAATATTTTTTTGCTAAAAAATTACTTTGAACCCCCAAAGATTATATATCTATTTTTTTAGCAATGACCCTAGAGAATAAAATGTTGGTCGTTGCAATATTTTATGTCGCACTGTATTTGCACAGCAATCTATCAAATGCAATTACAAAAAAATACACTTCAATGCATTAAAAATAAAAAATCTGTAAATTTAGCCCAATTTATTTGTAGAATAGGAAAGATGATATGATCTTATGTACCATAAACTGTATGTACCATTTCATATTCTATAATATGTATACTATTAGCAGCAGTATTTTTGTTGGTAAAAGGGGCAAGATATAAGGCGTACACACGACCGAGAAACTCGTCGGGCGAAACTCATCGTTCTGCCCGTCGAGTTCCTAGTTCGGCAGTCAAAAAGCTCGTCGAGCCAAATTTTCCCATTGAACAACGACGAGTTCCTCGACGGGTTGCTCGGCGAAAAGTATACACACGACCGGTTTCCTCGGCAGAATACGTCTCCCTTTGAGCTTCTTGCTGAATTCTGCCGAGAAAATCGGTCGTGTGTACGCGGCCTTAGAGTACTGTAAGGGCTCATACACACTGAATTAAAATGCTTTTACAGGCATTTGAGCTTTTATTTCAGCTTGAAGAACTTGTACTTTTTTGGGCTGTTTTGCACATATTTATTGAGCTCCTTTGTGCTTCTTTGAGCTTTTTTGAGCACAATGCCGCGTACACACGACCATTTTTAATGGTCTAGAAAAACAATGTTTTTTTCAACCCGATTCTTGTCAAGACTGCCTTGCCTACACGCAATTGTGAAAAAAAAATGCTTGAGCAAAGCGCGGTGACGTACAACATGTACGACGGCACTATAAAGGGGAAGTGCTATTCAGATCGCACCACCCTTGGGGCTGATTTTTCTGATTTTGTGTTAGTAAAATTTTGGTGAGAGACGATTCGCGCTTTTCAGTCTTCGTGCTTTTCAGTCTTTGTGCTTTTCAGTCTGTTTCAGCGTGACGAATGTGCTATCTCCATTATGAACGCTAGTTTTACCAGAACGAGCTCTCACATCTCATAACTTGCTTCTGAGCATGCGCATTTTTTTCACGTCATTAAAGCCTACACACGACCGTTTTTCACGACGTGAAAAATGACAACGTGAAAAACGACGCGAAAAAATAGAGCATATTCTAAATTTTTAATGCCCATTTTTCACGTCATGAAAAATGCTCTGGAGCCCACACACGATCGCTTTTAATGACATAAAAAAAAAGGTCATGAAAAATGGTCGTGTGTACGAGGCATAAGTGTTTTTTTTTTTCCCCAAACTCGACCCTAAAATATATTTTCCTATTTTATGTGTTTTCAAGCTTCTTTGAGCTTTTTCATACTCTTTAGTGCATTTTTCGTGTGTTTTTGGGCACTTTTCTGCTTGAAAACTCCTCTCAAAAATGCGAGTTTGGTGGGGTGTTTTTCTGCCTGTAATGCCCCGTACACACGATTGGAAATTCTGACAGCAAAAGTCTGATGTGACCTTTGAACGGAAATTCTGACTGTGTGTATGCTCCATCGGACTTTTGCTGTTGGGATTACGACCAACAAAAGATTGAGAGCTGGTTCTCAAATTTTCAGACGGAAACAATTTGTCTGTAGCAATTCCGACACGCAAAATTCCGACGCATGTTCGGAAACAATTTGACGCATGCTCGGAAGCATTGAACTTAATTTTCTCGCCTGTCGTAGTGTTGTACGTCACCGTGTTCTTGACAGACGAAAGTTCAGAGAACTTTTGTGTGACCGTGTGTATGCAAGCCAAGCTTGAGCGGAATTCTGTCGGAAAAACATCCAAGGTTTTTCTGATGGACAATCTGATCGTGTGTATGCGGCATTAGAGCATATATGTCTGTAAACTACTGAAAAAGCTTATAGTGTGCATGGAGGGAGGTTTCCAGGCAGAAACAATAAGAGCTCAAAAAAGTTCTAAAGTCTGTAGGATCTGCTTTTTGAGCTGCAATGTCCATGAGCTCTAAACCCTTGTTCATTCCGGGCCGATTTGACATGCAATTTGACATGTCAAATTGCATGCCAAATAAGAGCTCATTGCTGTTCTATAGAATAGTGCCCACCGCCGAAAAGTGCCCGCGCTGCGCAGAATGGAAGGGCACTCCAGCTGATTTCCGTGATGTCACCATAGTGCATGCACACATTGTAGGCGGCATTTTTCGACGGGAGATACCATTTGACGGCCACAACTGAAAGATATGCAAAGAGCAGAGGGGGACAGTAGTTGTCAGATTGTGCCTCGCTGTTGCGGGACAGGTTTACAGTGTGCTGAAGGTTGGGTTTTGTCTGTGTGTTGTAGGGCAGGTTTAGTGTGTTGAACAGTGGGTTTTGCCTGTGTCTAAGGGTGGGTTGCAACACAGACAAAATCAGCGCTTCATCACAGCCATGGTGACGTCACACCAGCTGATCGGGAAATCAGCTGGAGTGTCCTTCTGTACTGCGCATGCGCGGGCACTTTTCGATGGAGGGCACTATTGGATAGAACACCGGCAATGGCAACGTCCTAATCAGTGTTATGCTGACTTTGCCGCGATTTCCAAAAGTAGTTCCTGCACTACTTTTGGTTACTTTCAGGCAACTATTTCAATAGACATCTGTGCATGAACCTGCACTGAAATGCGGGTTTGAAATTTCCGACCCGCCTTTAGTGTGAACCTGGGATCAGTGAAATAATCAGGAGTGTGAGTCCCAAACTCCAGGAAAGAAGAGATAATATGACAGCGGAGAAGAGGGCCTTACCCTACAGGCTGACACTTTATATGTATTCAGAAGAGAGACTGGCAGCCTGTACTGGATCATATGCTAAGGATTCCTACTCAGAGCCTGAGCTGCGACAAAAACATGGACTCACATCTCATCTACACATCAGTTATCTCTGATTGTTAACACTCATAGGTTTTTCACTGAGGTGACCATTTATTTGATGTCATATGATCACATGTCCATAAATACATTCATTGGTGAAATAATCAGTAATAATAGTCAGCCATCACAGTGTTGGCAGACATCTAGGTATATATAGATTTTGTTTCTATATATATATATATATATATATATATATATATATATATATATACACGAAAGAAAGCAGAAATATTATACATGTGGTGTATAGAAGGATGGAGCTATATATCATTATATATATATATATATATCTATATATATAGATATATATAGATATATATATATATACACACATATCGTCGTATTTTATATATATATATATATATATATATATATATATATATATATAGTACCATCCTTCTATTCACCACCATGTATATTTCTACTTTCTTTCGAGAGATGCTGGGACCAGTGATCATCTCCTCTAGAATACAATTATTATACAATCCTCCATGTAGATGAATGTGGGAAGGGTAATATGTAATCCTGTGGCAAGCTTCCATCCTTCCTTGTTTACCAATGTAATGGGGAATCCTAGAGCAACTTCTACCATGACAGCTCCATTGTGTAGTGCAGCAAGGAAAGGGTGCTGCTGATGTCACCCCCCTCCCGACAATGACACCTACTACTCGGTGCATGTAACCCGTGCAGTGCCAGGTGGTGGGGGTACCTAGGAGCTAGACATGGCATGTTTTAGTGGGCACTCACCCGTAGAATCTGCAGCTGGGACCTCAGTGCGCTGTGCCCGCTGCTGGGTCAGCATGCTGCAGGGTCACTGTCCTGCTACTTGGCAGCAAAACAACACGAAGGATCCTGATGTCACAATGCAGAGGTGCTTCCTGCTGCTCAGAGCATCCATAAGGACTAGAAAAGGAAAGCCGCTTCAATGTTACAGCCTCTTCTTCGTGCATAGTCCCATAGTAATGCTGGCCATTATGACAGCACAACTGTCCTGCCAAAGCACACTGCGCAAGCGCATAAACAGCTCGCTGACTGACAGCTAATGCCGCTGTTCAGTTGAACGAGGCATCCCCAGCGCCCCCTTCACTGTGCATGCGGCGTTGTTCAGCGTGTTGGCCGCTAGAGGGTGCAGGCTCATTATGAGCACACTGTGCTTTGCAGAGGCTGTCTTAGGATTCCCCAGTCCCAGGCAGAGGACTACTGACCATTTCCCTGGAGCTGGGCTAGTGAAGCCTTTGAATGTATAACCCAGCAGTCCGATTTTACAGTGAATACAGATACTAAAGCCCTGTACACACGATTAGCTTTTCGGACGACCGTTTGTCCGTTTTTTTTTTTTGTGGCATGCTAGTCTCATGACGAAAGTGCAGAGGTTACTCACCATACGAAAATTCTCTTAAGACAGAATACAACTTCAAAAGTGACGTAATATGTTGAATAGTTTTGTATGTGTTTTCTAATTTCTGTTTGTTGGCCGACAATAAAGTGTCGTTTGTATGCAAGACAAGTTCCTGGCCAACATCCTACGCTTTGTCCACGGAAAATCCGATCGTGTGTATAAGGCTTAAGACCCTCTTCACACTGGTGTGCTTTTGCTTTTCCTAGGGCGACAAAGGGGCATTGAAACCTTTCCCCATTAAATCCGATGTAACCGTTCACACTGTAGGCGCCCAAAATATATAGTAGCTATTTACTGTAACTATCCAAAATGTATATTAAGGAATTAAAGGGTTTGTAAAGGAAAACATTTTATCTTACTAGCTTCCTTTACCTTAATGCAATGCTGTTTTCATGTCCTCATTGTTCGTTTTTGCTCTCAAATTGCTGTAATTCTTCTCTGATCTCCACACTTCCTGGTTGTTTCCTGATGAAGACAGTGCTGGTAGCTTTCTCTCTGTGGTCACTAATCAAGGAGGTGTGATTACTGTGTGTCTAGTTTCTAGTTTCGTTTTCCAAACCATCACTGCTCTGTGGCTCTGTATGCTCTGTACAGCAGAGCGGCAGGAAACAACATGCAAAAACGAAACTAGAAACTACAGGTACATTATATGATTGTTTTTTATCTATTTATCTAGGAATCAGTTAACTATTATGGCCCAGATTCATAGAGAATTAGATTGTCGTAGCGTATCAGAAATACACTACGCCGCCGTTTTTTACCTGGCTCTACGTGGAATCCAGGTAGATTTTGTCCAGTAAACGACGGCGGCGTAGTGTATTTCTCCCGTCGCAATCCATCTGCACGAGTATGGGGCGTGAAGCATTTAAAATAGGCGCGTTCCCGCGGCGATCGAACTGCGCATGCTTCGTTCGCAAATTTCCCGCCGTGCATTGCGCGAAATCACGTCGTTACGTCGTAGTAGCGTCGTTTACGTACATTCCTATTCCCGAACGAGTTACGTTAAAATAAAGAATAAAAATTCAAATCGACGCGGGAACGACGGCCATACTTTACATGGGTTACGCACTGTTAGACCAGCAAAAAGCTCCTCTAACATTACGTAGCCAAAAAATGACGTTCCGCGCGGCTGCAGGAGCGATCCGACAAGAGGGGGCGGCTATTTGTTTTTGTCCGCCCCCCTCCGGATCGCTCTCAGCCAATGCGCGCGCCCGACCGCCCTGTCACTTCTTCCTCCTGTGTAAACACAGGAAGGAGGAAGCGACGTGATCTCTCCCTCTGCGTTTTTTTTCAACCACCGCTGAGGAGAGATCACAACACAGTAAGTCTGCACTAACACTACACTACACTAACACTTCACATAAACACATTTAACCCCCGCGATCGCCCCCCCCCTCCCCCTGTCACAGTGTCACTGAATGCAGTAATCATACATGTATGATTACTGTATTTAGTGTCAGTGTGACAGGCAGTGTAAAAGTCAGTTAGTGTTAGGTTCAGGGTAGCCCTGTACCCCCCCCTAATAAAGTTTTGACCCCTTGATCACTGCCCTAGTTAACCCTTTCACTCCCTATTGCCAGCGTCACTAAGCGATCATTTTTCTATTCGCTGTATTAGTGTCGCTGTTCCCGCTAGGTAGCTAATTTTTTTTATATTGCGATTTTTTTTTACTAAAGACATGTGGCTAAATAAATTTTGGCCTAAATGTTTGACTAAAATGTAGTTTATTGATTTTTCTTATAACAAAAAGTAAAAAATATTGATTTTTTTTCAAAAATGTCGCTCTATTTTTGTATATAGCGCAAAAAATAAAAATCGCAGAGGCAATCAAATACCACCAAAAGAAAGCTCTATTTGTGTGAAGAAAAGGACGCAAATTTTGTTTGGGAGCCACGTCGCACAACCGCGCAATTGTCTGTTAAAGCGACGCAGTGCCGAATCGCAAAAACCCCTTTGGTCATTTGGCAGCATATTGGTCCGGGTCTTAAGTGGTTAAAGTGGAGTTCCACCCATTTTTTTATGTTTGTCTGTGCTGCATGCCCTAATCTTATAGTGTTCAGAATGGACAATTTTTATTTATTTTGTTGCTTGTAAATACCTTTATTTTGTAGTCCTTCTTATTAGCCTAGGCTATTAAGTCACATGGCTATTCAGCAAGGGTTTCTGGGACAGGCATCATGTTTCCCAGTAGTCCTTGAAAACCTGACTGAAACCTATTACATTGCTTGTGCAGCACTGAGCATGTGCGACATATGCAAAGCTGAAATCCAGGAAGTCATACAGTCTGGCTTCATGATGCCCACACTTAAGATGGCCACAGTCTATTTCTAGATTATAAACTAATTATAATCTAAATGCTGTAACAACCTAACAAAACGGACCTTAGTTTACAGACTAACTTTACTAGAATACATTAAGCTTGTGTATTACAGGGGTATTTATATTTAAAAAGTGAAATTGTGGGTGGAACTCCCCTTTATACATGTGAAAAAAGGGGCGCTAACTGTTCCTATGTTAGACATATGTTGTGCGAACATTAGAGTGAACAGTGAATTATGGAACAATAATATTAAGGTGACACAACAATACAAGCAAATTGAACTGTGATTAAAATAAAATCAAAATCAAAGTCAAAATCAAACAAGTGTGGGCTATATATGTGCAAATAAATTATGGTGAACAGTGAATTGTTGCACAAAGTCCATCAAATAAAATTAGCACGGGTGTGTTGAAATTCAATGGTACTCTTAACGTGCTGAGTGTTGAATAATCCTTATATAACCTTCACCAAAATGCCACCGTTAGTGAGGATAGATGCTCCTTACCCAGTGTATTGACCTATTGCTATGAATAAGGTCAAAATGAGCTCAGGTTGCAGCTGCTGGCCAAGGCGGACTCGATATTGGACCCAGTGAAAGATGGATTTCATAAAATGAAAGAAGAAGCTTCCATAGTATAACCTTTATTTGTATAAAATGACACAACAACAAATGGCCTCTTACTTGATAAGGTGCCCGTGTGTACCACGGGCACCTTATCAAGTAAGAGGCCACTTACACTGGGTAAGGAGCCATCTATCCTCACTAACGGTGGCATTTTGGTGAAGGTTTATATAAGGATTATTCAACACTCAGCACGTTAAGAGTACCATTGAATTTCAACACACCCGTGCTAATTTTATTTGATGGACTTTGTGCAACAATTCACTGTTCACCATAATTTATTTGCACATATATAGCCCACACTTGTTTGATTTTGACTTTGATTTTGATTTTATTTTAATCACAGTTCAATTTGCTTGTATTGTTGTGTCACCTTAATATTATTGTTCCATAATTCACTGTTCACTCTAATGTTCGCACAACATATGTCTAACATAGGAACAGTTAGCGCCCCTTTTTTCACATGTACACAGTCTTAATCCAGTTTTCTGTATTATATAGGGAGCAGCTTTAGTTTAAGGTTACCACACTATTGTTATTTGGCGCGAGAACTCTCCTCACTTTTTACAGGAACTCCCCTTTAATGAAATGTGTTTGCAACAAGTTTGAGCTCAGCTGGTCCCCTTGCCCACAGCAACCAAATTATTTTCATTATCACACAGCTTAGATCGTGACTAATTAAAAGCGGATTGGCTGGGGTGCAGTTAAGACAAAGTTGGGACAAAGTTTGTCCCAGACACTTTTTATTTCTCCAGAAGATTACCTCAGTTTTGCTCCAAAATTTCAGTACACATCACATTAGGCATGCTTGAATCTGGTGACCCAGCACCATGATTCAACAAACGAATGAATTGGCATGCACCGCTTTTATTATTTAGGCATCGGTAGTGCTAATTAGGCAGATATATTGAGATTGCTGAATTTCCTGGCCTGCAACAGTCTTTGTAATTGTCCCAATATTGGAAGCAATTAATAAATCATGCAAACACCAAAACCCCATCATATGATATCCCCTGTCCATGATACATACTCTTTTTCAGAGGCTTTAGCAAATAGTTATTTCAAAGTAGCATTCTTGGTTCAATGTAAATAGATAGACAGGAATGATTAGGATGCTCATCTAAAGGGATGCCAGAGTGCTCCAATTTGTAAATATCTGGGAGTACCACTTGTGTGCATGAATAGCAGAGTGAGCTTGTTTATTCTTTATTGGTTTTGCTTATCTGGAAGGAGTGCTGGACATATACAGTATGTGTGCATTTGATTCTTTGTTTTTGTTTCCCAGCATTTGTACAGGGCAGCTCCTGTTATGGCTATGCTAACCTACATTGAACATAGCATGAAGATTCTGTTTTTAAAACTCTTGGCCCTCGTTCACATTGAATGCGGCTTGGAAATCGCATGACTTCATCTGGAATTGAATGATTTTAAAGCTGCATGTCATTAACTTCAGGTGCGACTTGCAGCTTCATGCACAGATGTCTATGCAAGTTGCACCTGAAATTGCACCAAGCACAATACAGTGCATTTTTATTCTGCATCAAAAACGCATGGACAGTGTTAAACATGGATTTCAATGCCCCAAGCTCACGCCAGAGCAATGCATCCCAGTGCAGCCAAGAAAAGTAGAGCATGTCTGCAACGCGACAAAACGTACTGGAGCGAACATGTCCTTAATTGAGATGAATGAAAAAAGAAGGGAAAGACCGCACTGGAATACATCAAAAAGGCATTAAAGATGCCAATGCAGAAATGCATCCAAAAAGCAGAAATCTTGGTGTGAACAGGCCTTTAAAGTCATTGTAAAGATAATTTTTTTTGTATTTTATATAAAATATTTTTTATACTTACCTGCTCTGTGCATGGGTTTTGCACAGAGCAGCCCCAGTCCTCCTCTTCTATGGTGCCCTGGTGCCGCTCCTGGCCCCGCTTCTTCATCGGATGCCCCCATAGAGAGACACTTTCCATGGGGGTACACATGCGGGCACGCTCACCAGTCCTGCTGCTGCGTCCATTGACATAGACAGCAGGACTCAGCCCCGACCCTGCTCTTGTGTCCCTGGAATTGATTGACAGCAACAGGAGCCAATGGCTCCCACTGCTTTCAATCTATCCAATGAGGACAGAGACAGCTGCTAGAGCCATTGGGCTTGTGCTCAATGCTGGAACGATCAGGTTCAGGTAAGAAAAAGAGGGGCTCTGGGGGGCAGCTGTAGCACAGAAGGTTTTTCAGTTTAATGCATAGAATGCAGCATGCATTGAGACTTTACAACCCCTTTAAGCTGAACTCTGGGAAAATTAAAAGTCCTGGTGCTGTTGCCGGACTGCATGAGTCGATCGCTCTTTTATGTCAAGGGGACAGCAGTTTTTACATACCGGATTCTCCTTTGTGCTGCAAGTCCAGTCTCTGCTGCCTCTTCTACCCTGCACTCCAGTGGTTGGATGTCTCCAACATCATTAAGAGCGATATGGGGACCATAGCTCTGCACTGGATGTCAGAATGCTGAGAAACAGTCCACTGCTGGATCGATCACAGAGGGGAGCTGTTTTTTTTCTTTTGAAGAGGGGGATTAGGTAAGTAAATGTGTGTTTACTATCCCCTAGGCTAAATGAGCAATTAACCATTGCAGTGCTAGCACAGCCCTATTGCAAGGGAGTTGGGCTGTAAGTGAAGAGGCGTGTCTTTTTGTATCTCCATCATTTAAAATAATAATTTAAAAAAACACTATAAATACCTTATGAAAAAAAACTTAAACAGAGATGTTTGTGCCAATTACAGCCCATAACAAGCCATTTCTGTCATATTTTTTAAATAACACAGAAAGAGGAATCTAACATTTGACTGGTTTCTATCACATGCAATGCATATAATATTTATTTTTACAGATTATTAAACATATTTATTTTTACAGATTATTAAACTAAAAGGAGAGACAAATAGGAGAGAAAAAATGAATTTCTGCCTGCTAAGTTGGGGCCCTTGAAGATGTTTGTGCGCATGAATAAGATATGTCTATGGTGTAAGTCAGGGGTCTCCATACTCTTCAAGCAAAGGGACAGTTTACTGTCTTTCAGACATAAGGGGGGCTGGATGTTGACCAGTGGGGGTAGAAAATTCCCCAGGGCCGAGCATCAGTGAGAATAAACATGGCCCAGTGCTGGTAGGCAGTAGGGGGAGGAATAGTGCTCCATCATTGCTATTAGTGGAATAAATAGTGACCCATTGTTGGTGTCATTGGGAGGAATAGTGCCCCATATAGTTGGGAGCAATACTGCCCCAAGGGACAGATGAAGGCTAGCAAGGGGCCACATCTGGCCCTCGGGCCGCAGTTTGGAGACCCCTGGTGTAAGTAGTTATAATCCTGCACCCGGTGGGCTAGGCTGAAATATGAAAGGGATCTTTATGATACAATGTTAGCAAATTGGATGATGAAGCAGATAGAAAGGCCCATTTGGGCCTAGTTCAGTAAAACAGCAGAGATACAGGGCAGGTGTGCATACTGGATAGAAAGCACAAATTCCTTAAAAGAGGAAAAGTCATAGGCATGCGCACAGGATGTGCCAGGTGTGTCCAGGCACACCCTAATGACCCTGTGCAGCACAGATTCCCCCTACTGCCCAGGCTCCCCCCACCGCAGCACTACCGGCTTTCCTCCTTTCCTCTCCTGCCGGGTGTTGCTGCAGGGATGTTTTAGGATAAGTGAGGCAAGGGGCTCCTGGTAAATATGTATTTATCAGCCCCTTCCCTTTCTGAATGAACATGGTGAGTGGGCACACCTATGGGAACAGTATAAACAATGTCAGTTTTCCAGCATGACTGGGGGTCCTGGACCTCCTCACCGCTCTTCCCCGGGATCACCAGCCAGAAACATGGAGGGATCCCCTTTGATATCTTTAAGCTGTCTGGGAAGGAGGATATAGACTGTAGCAGTGGGATGCCTTAGGCCCCTTTCACACTGGGGCGGGAGGTGCGGCGGCGGTAAAGCGCTGCTATTTTTAGCGCCACTTTACCGTCGGAATTGCGGCGGTATTCGGCCGCTATCGGTGCGGTTTTACCCACGCTAGCAGCCGAAAAAGGTTTAATACTGCCCCTCAATGCGCCTCAGCAGAAGTGCATTGCTGGAGGTATAGCCGCGGTTTCCCATTGCTTTCAGTCTGCTACTCCTGCTCCCATATACACTTGTAATACACAGTAGTGTATTTAAATTTTGTGCTGGGCCTGACTAAACTCATGGACCCCCTAATTTAAATATGATCCACCCCCTTCCTGTTGAGGCCACACCCCTTGCTGTTTAAGACACTTCCTGTTTGGCTATGGGACTGTAAGTCCTCGCTTACTCTATCAAAAATGAAAAAAAAAAGTGTTGATTATAGTTCTACTTTAACCACTTCAGATCCGCCCCATCGTCAAAATACGTCATTTTTTTAAAGATGGATATCTCGGTAACGGCAGCAGCTGCTGCCACATCTGAGATATCCATCTCTTCATGGGGCGGATCTGTACACGATAATGGCGGTCTCCGTGGCCGATTCACCGCGAGATCGCTGTTATCGGTGGCGGGAGAGGGTGCCCCCCTCCCGCCGCTCTCCCGCGCCCTCCGCCGCTTACCGTTGCCGTCGGTAACGGCGGAGGTGATCGGGTCTGCTCGTCGTTTGTCCGGGGATGCGACTGAGGGAAAAATGTCCCTCAGCCGTCCCCATACCTCTGCTGGGCAGAAGTGACGTCAAAACGTCAGTCCCGCACAGCGTCTTAAAGAGACATATTTTTTATTTACTTTTTTTCTTTTTTTTTTTTCTTTTGCATTTAAGTCTAAATATGAGATCTGAGGTCTTTTTGACCCCAGATCTCATATGTAAGAGGACCTGTCATGCTTTTTACTATTACAAGGGATGTTTACATTCCTTGTAATAGGAATAAAAGTGATCATTTTTTTATTTTTATTTTTAAAAATAAAAATAAATTAAAAGAAATAAGAAAAAAAAAAATTTAAAACGCCCCGTCCCGACGAGCTTGCGCGCAGAAGCGAACGCATATGCGAGTATCGCCCGCATATGAAAACGGTGTTCAAACTGCACAAGTGAGGTATCGCCACGATCGTTAGAGCGAGAGCAATAATTCTAGCCCTAGACCTCCTCTGTATCTCAAAAAATGCAACCTGTAGAATTTTTAAGGGTAAAAGTTTGACGCCATGCCACGAGCGGGCGCAATTTTTAAGCGTGACATGTTGGGTATCATTTTACTCGGCGTAACATTATCTTTCACAATATATAAAAAAATTGGGCCAAGTTTATTGTTGTCTTATTTTTTAATTCAAGAAAGTGAATTTTTTCCAAAAAAAGTGCGCTTGTAAGACCGCTGCGCAAATACGGTGTGAGAAAAAGTATTGCAATTACTGCCATTTTATTCTCTAGGGTGTTAGGAAAAAATATATATAATGTTTGGGGGTTTTAAGTAATTTTCTAGCAAAAAAAACTGTTTTAGTCTCGTAAACACCGAATCTGAAAAACAGGCTCGGGTCTCAAGTGGTTAAGCACAAATTTCTGATAATTTTATGGAGAGGACTAAGAAGATATAACCATGCCAATAGTGCAGCAGAAAACATAGCACAGTGAGGAAGGTTTGTGGTCCAGGAGGATAGTACAGTCAAGATTAGAAGCAGCACCCTCCTTCCCCCACAGTTGGGGTACACCCACATACCGGAAGCAGTGTGACTACTTTATGGGGGTGCTAGACTAATTTTCCCCTTAGCCCAGTCCGTCCCATAAAGTGTAGCGCAAGCCGGCGGGGACTTTCCGTGCTGCCCCCCTGCAAAGTGCTGCCCTAGGCCTGGGCCTTGTTGGCCTAGGCCAGGATACAGCATTGGGTACAGTAGTCCTTTCCCCAGCAATAGTAATGACTCCACTCTCTGCCCAAACTAAATTTCCCAGTACTCTGCAGTCTAAATTCAATCCCAGCAATAAGTATATCTACTTCTTCTATCTTGTGGAGGAAATAGAGTAAAATTAATTCTGGTTACACGGTTAAATATATATATTGTACCAGAGTGCAGTATAAAATCTCTGCAGACTATGAAATAAACTAAAACTTACGGTTGCAGAATCAAAAAAAAAAATTCTGCCAGAACTTCTTCATATCTAAACTATTTTTAAGCATATGAGATCAATAGCAATATAATATGTATAAGCTAAAAAGCACCCCTTGTACATTTAAATTTTTTAACTAAATCCAAACAGAGAGAGCCAATTCAGCCAATCGGTAAACAGGTCTCACACTCGCTTCTGATTGGCCGGATTGAGGATCAGTGTTTCAACAGCAAACATTCATTCGCTGTTATAACACAATTGGGTGGGATCGGAGTGCATACTCTCAAGCCCATCTGATTTTGAAGCCTCTAGAACCTTTCGCTCTAATCAGGTGCTTTAAAAAAAACGCCACTGTAATTAATGCACCCAGTATCCTGAAAGGGGCTGGACGCATGAATAGGGGGTGGCCGCGGTGGCCATAGATAGATTCATGCTATGCGTGAATCTATCTATTACCATATAGGGGTGGAGTGGAGGGAGGGGGCAGCGTCCAGGCGTCCCTAATGGACAGGCTGCCACTGTTGTCAGAGCTACTGCTTCTTAGGACAAATAGATTCCTTGTTCGTGGTCTCCTTAGGTGCCCCCAAGGGACACCCTGCTTCAAAGTCCACCATTGCTAGTTGGAAAAATAATTTGATCGAGCATATACTCTAAAACAAACACCTCATCTTGCAAAGTTGCGCACACACTCCATAAGATTTGTTGGAGCATCCTGGGCCTCTGGCCACAGGTGTAAATCAAAACCACCCATACAACAATAAATTAAGAATTATATCCTCTGTGAAATATGTGTAATTAAGAGTCTACTTTAATAGTGCATAATGCCACTATAAGACCGATTTATAAAACAAAAAGCTGCGATTACCCTAATTGTATAAGACACTCACTGTTTTAGTGATATAGCAAAGATTCATAAGTATGTGCACCTTATACAAAGACAATTAATAAATATACATAACCAATTCTTAAAGTGCAAATGTCCATAAAGTGTAGTCCACAATATAAAAGCTTGGTCTTTTTTTCCCAGTGTCACTCCTGCTCAAGCTCTTACGATACATGAGATCATTACCTCTCAAGTCTGAATACAGATGGTTTGCCTCCAGTATTTGCTGCTCTGGCGGCATATACACTGGAGACGGCTAAGTGCATATTTGCCCATAGCATAGATTGAATAGATAGAATAGTGAAAATCAAGTTTGTAAAACATAGCACTCTGCTTTATAAATGTGAAAGAGTATTTTCTTATGAATGGCAGTATGACCACAGTTGGGCTATACTGGGGCGCTATTCTAAATTTAGAGGGTGTCTGAGCCAATAGTGGGCTCAGACTTTGTTGAATTCTATTGAAATTAGCCTCTGTTCTGGCTATGGTTGCACTTGATAGTATTTTCCCCTGTTGTCTGTAGGTGGTTTTACCACCTCAAGCCCATGTTGGAACACAAGCGAACCATGGTGTGTTGAATAACCCTTCTCGGCAGCAGCCCAGTGGGAGTGGTGCCCCGCTGTGCATGCTGGGAGGAAATACTTAAGGGGCAGACGCTGGTTTTCGGGGTCCTTCGCCTCGTGGCCCTCCTGGCGCGAGTCACGTGTGTGTGATCTTGACTTCGGGACCACGTTGGCCCGAGGTCACATTTCCATGGAGTAGGCCCAGTTATGCTGGCTGGGGCCTACGATGCAAAAGGGGATCCCAAGCTGTCCATCCAAGTGGGGGAAGTTGCTCAACGAAGGAAACCGGAGGATGACCCACCCTGGAGGAAACCAAGCAAAGCAAGCTGATGTCTCGGGATACGCCTGGTGACTTAGTTATAAAGGGATCCACTACTCTATTTGTCTTGCAGTCCGCTGGGTCAGCTTAAAGGCTGGAAGTTCGGGACCTAATCCTGTAGCAGAGAATCCCTGACTACCAATCTTTCGTTCTTAGATGGCCTTTGGCAGAGGCTGTTCTCCTACTGTTCATGCATCATCCCGGCTGCTAGGCCATGTGAGAGGGGAATATACGGGTGAGCAATACCCACTCAGGAGTGAGTGGTGAATACTGGAACTTTAGACATTTTTCTGTGTGCTCTGTACCGCGTTCCTGAACCTTCATCCTTCTCTCTATACTCTTCACTTTCTTCACAAGTTTTGTGCAGCAAAAATACAACCTAACAGTTGAAGGTTTTACCTTATCTTGTGTGGACATTGCAATTTCTACAGACTTTCTTCCCTTGACAACGAACTGAGAGGTAACGTGCAAAACCCCAAATCAGACCAGCAGCTCCTATGGGAGTAGTGCTACATATAAATCAGTCCATTAAGCTGGCTTCACACCTGTGTGGTAATGTATGCATGTTAGAACACATCACCTTGCATTTTAAGATACATCAATGTGCTCAAGTATACAGTGGAACCTTGGATTACAAGCTTAATCCGTTCCAGGAAAATGCTTGAAATCCAAAGCACTCGCATATCAAAGCGAGTTTCTCCATAGAAGTCAATGGAAACTAAGATAATTTGTTCCACATTGACTTCTATGGCATACAATATCACATGTGGTGGTGAAGGTAGGGAGCGCCGGAGAGCCTCGAAAACCCTCGGAAAGGCTTGGAAACACCATGGAACGGAGTATTTCCTAGTGTTTCCAAGTATTTCCGAATGGTTCCGAACCACCGTGAGTGTCACCTGCACCCCGCACCTCTGGCCAAAGTGGCACTGCACACCCCATTAGCTTGAATTCTGATCCTTTTGCGAGACAACACTCGCAAACTGAATAAGAAAATAAATAAAACAGTTGCTCGTCTTTCAAAAAGCTTGTTAACCCCATTACTCGTAAACCAAGGTTCCACTGTACAGGAAATTGCAGCACAGTGATTATCACTTCTGCCTATCAGCAATAGGGTCATCAGTTCGAATCAAATTACGGGGCTACCTGCACAGAGTTTACATGTTCTCCCTGTGCCTGCATCGGTTTCCTCCTACAAAGCAGGCAGTGTGTTACTTGAGTGCAATTCAATCAGTGGCACTGCAATACACTAATACATGCATGGTATGATACTGTGCATTTCCTTAATGCAATGGCCTAATGCCGCGTACACACGGTAGTTTTTTGCGATGAAAAAAAACGACGTTTTCTGTGAAGTAAAAAACGACGTTTTTGAAACGTCACTTTTCAAAGACAATTTTGCATACACACCATCGTTTTTTCACAAAAAGCGAGGTTATGTTCACCACTCTTTTCCATTGAAGCTCGCTTCATAACTAGCTTCTGGGCATGCGCGGGTTGAAAAACATCGTTTTGAACAACGTTTTTGCTACACACGGTGACTTTTTGTGAAACAAAAAACGACGTTTTGAAAAACGACACAAAAAATTCAAGCATGTTGGAATTTTTTTTTGGTCGTTTTTTTGAAGACAAAAAACGACGTTTTGCCCACACACCATCAATTTAAATGACGTTTTAAAAAACATCGTTTTTTTTTCATCGCAAAAAACGACCGTGTGTACGCGGCATTAGACTTTGAAGCTGGGGGCTGTCAATGCATACTGCTGGTGCTATAGAGGGTTCAGACTAAACTCATACCAGATGAAAGCAGCTGCGTGATTATTGACAGAATAACAAAGAGTATAACATTAATGTGGAAGCCTATGGTAACTTCCCAGAGATTTGTAATACTTGCCTGTTAACCAGCGTAGTGAATAATTAATAAAAAAAAATGCACAGATTGTTGATAAAGAAGATCTGTTTATTTCAAAAAGTCATAAATATTTCAGTAGAGATGTCATGTAAATTATTTATAAACGTCTTATCAGTTATCTTGATGTAAACAAATACATACATAGGGCCAGATTCAGGAACACTTGCGCTGGAGTATTTCGATATGCGCCGCGTAACTGTGATGATGCGCCGTCGTTTCTATGTGCCCGTACCCACCAAACTAGATGCGCCCAGTAATGGGTCATTTGCGACCGGCGGAACGTTCCGACGCCAGAGTATCGTCAGCGCTTAATTTCGCTGGGCGCATCAGTCGCGCCTATTGATTTCCCCTGCAAATATGCAAATGAGGGATTTTTCCCAATTCACGAACGGATTAGCACCATACGCTGGCTACATGCGCCGCGCGTATCTGATCCGTCCGGCGCAAAGTTATTTCTACAAAAGGCTGCTTTATCTTTACTCCAGACGGTCACAGGTCAGCAGGAGAGCAGCTACAGCAGCGTTACCGACGATAGGAGCTAGCTGAGCACCCCCACTTGCAAGGACAACACCTCTGTGTGCCAACATGCCAGGGGCACTCGTGGTCCTAGAACTACTGATGGGTCCCCTGGAACCAAGAAGGCGGCCACGTGAGAGGATATACCGCACTCGTATGAACCTCTTTGGCATGGGGGATGAGGAGGTGTATCGCCTCTTCAGATTCAGCCCTGTTGCAATACTTGAACTAACCACAACCCTGCAGGATGACATCACCAGCCCAACACACCGATCACAAGCAGTGCAGCCACTGGTGAAGGTCCTGGCAACACTCCATTTCCTTGCAAGTGGATCATTCCAGCGTACAAGTGGAGTGGTGGCTGGGATGTCACAGTCCTCCATAAGCAGATGTGTGCACCAGGTTGTCCCTGCAATCCTCAGACGCATGTCCAACCAGTTCATCAGACCCACCACTGAGGAGCTGCGGCAGAAGGCAATGACAGATTTCTACAACATTGCCAGATTCCCACGCACTGTGGGGGCCATTGATTGCACACATGTGGCCCTACAGCCCCCCAGTGCCACAGAGCACATATACCGCAATCGGAAGCATTGGCATTCCATCAACGTACAGGTGATAGCCGATGCCCAACGCCTCATATGGCACGTCCGTGCCAAACACCCCGGGTCCAGCCATGACAGTTTCATATACCGTCAGAGCCCCATCCCAGCAGAATTTAACCAGAACATGTATGGGGACAGCTGGCTGGTTGGTGAGTGACATGGGAGTCAGGCATGACTATCCCCTCCCGTCATGCACAACAGAAATCGCACATGCATGACTAACATTCTCCTGTCTTTTCCCTTACAGGTGACTCTGCATATGCACTGGGACCCCATCTAATGACTCCTTTCCGGAACCCCCAAACCAGAGGAGAGAGAAAATACAATGAAGCACACATCAAAACCCGTGCAGTGGTGGAGCAAACATTTGGGCTCCTGAAGTCCCGTTTCCGCTGCCTGGATAAGTCTGGGGGGGCCCTATTGTATTCCCCTACCTTTGTGTGTCAGATCATCGGTGCATGTTGCATACTACATAACTTTGCTATGAAAAAAGGCCTGCATATTGACATACGTGATGACCTGACCCCCGACCCACACAGCCCCCCCCTGCCAGAGGACACCCAGTCTGCTGATGGAAGAGCAGTCAGGAGGGTCCTCGCCGTAGGCATCTTTGGACACTAAACCAAAACATTAATAACACAGACAATGCACGCGTGTACACCACTGGATCACACACACCACATGCACATCGCATTGGATTAGCCCAAGTCCAGCATGTAGGAGTTGGGAGCAGTAACGCCAGCGTCAAGGCCCCAATGATGTCACTGTCCATTCACACACCTTTCACACATCATTCATTCAGCCGTGGGGTTCACTTCACCACCACGGCCGAGGGTGACACCCCTTACTTTCAGGAGTGCCACCCTCTCACATTCACACACCATTCACACTGTCCCCTGCACTCCTGACCGTGTGCAGTACAAAAATAAATTAGAAAGATCATATCCTGATCAATAAAAGAAAAATAATCTCATAACCTGAGAAAAATAAAAAATAAACTCATGACCTGAGTATGTGAAAAATAATAATATAAAACCAGCCACAAAAAAAAGGCCTCATCGGGGATGCCGGGGGCTTCTTCTGGGGGCCCCTCTCTGGCTCCGCAGCTGCCTGGATGGAGTGGGTGGGGGTGGGGGGGCATCTGGAGGTGGCTGATCCCCAGGTGGGCCACTCCTGGCAGGTGTGGCCTGCGTGCCCTCCAAGGCCCTGGCTATCCGTCCAAGATAACTGTTGGTCTGGGCCTGCATCCGGAGCTGACGGGTCATCTGGTAATGCTGGGCCCGCCGACTCAGCCTCCCCTGCTCCCGGATGGCAGCACTGTTGGCCTGGACGGCTGCAGTGAGGTGCTGGATATCCCCCTGCACCTCCCCCAAAGTGGTGACCACTGCAGCGCAATTAGAGCTGACATCCTGCACTGCGTTGCTGAGGTTGGCAACGGAGCCCAGGCTGTCCGACACTTTCTGCAAGTGGTCCGCTATGGCCCCCATTTGTTCTGTCTGTCTGGCGTGATCCCTTGCCAACTGGTCCTGGACACCATCAGACACCCCCCTGGTCTTCTGGGTCGCCTTCCTGGGGCCAGAAGATGTATGTCCTCGGGTGGAAGGAGTCGCCCTTGAGGGGCTTCCAAGGATGGGGGAGGGGACGACAGACGGGCCAGGAGAAGGGGAGGAGACAGACAAAACCAAAGAAAAGTCCTGCTCTGCCACAGCAGGATCTTCCACAACCACCTCGGCAGGTGTGGCGTGGCCACTCTCCTCCTCCACAACCTCTTCACCACCCAGTGGCTCGGGCACACGATGGCGTGGGGGGGATGGGGTGGAATGCACGCTGACAGATGATGGCCCAGCTCCGTCATCTGTGGATGACACAAAGCAGACACATGTTGGTGGTCCCACACACTTGGCACATGTCCCCCCCCCCCCCAAATGCAAAACAACAAATAGGGGATTATAAAACACTTACCTGTCCTTGTGCCTTCCTCCACGGAGTCATAGCCTGCGACCCCCCTCCACCTGCTCCCTCTCCAGGCAGCGAGCAACCACCTCCTCCTCTGCGGTCAGGGTGACAGGACATGGGGGACCACCACCTGTGCCCCTCTCATACCTCCTGATGGAGGCCACCTTGTCCCTCACCTTGCGCCGCAGGTCATTTATTTTCTTTTGTATGTCCCCAGCAGTCCGGGTGGAGTAGCCCAGGACATTGACCCTGGCAGCAATCGACTCCAGGATGCCCTGCTTCCTCTCCCGGCTGGTCTTCCGGCTTTTTTTGCCATGGAGAAATTCATTCTCCGTCTCCATAGCCGAGATAATGACAGAGACCTCCTGGGTATTAAAGTTGAGGTTCCTCCTCTCTCTGGGGGTAGCGGGAGCAGCCATCACAGAGCAAAAGTATCTTCCCTGGGGTGGGGGGAAACGGAACTACTTTTGCGCCGGAATGGCGTTTCCGCCAGCGCTTTTAAGCGCCCAGCGGAACGCATTGCGCTGACGTTTCCCAGGAAGTGGTGCCGACGGAAGTTGTGAGCATGCGCACAAGGGGGCGAGTGGAGCCGCACTCACTGCGCATGCTCCGTGGATGATGCGCTGAACGTAAGCCTCTGCGCCGGGCTCCGCCCATCATTTACATATGATCACACCCACTTCCACTTGCGTCGGGTTACGCCAGCGCATTATCGTTACTCTGGCGCAAGTTTACGCGCAACTGCTATGTGAATTACAGGACTTGCGCTGAAAGGGTCTTCAGAGTAACGTAAATGAGAAGCGTTACTCCAGAGGAAAGATACTCTCATCTACCTGAATCTGGCCCATAATGTGTGCATTAATATATAAATAGGGTGGTAAATACACATTGCGCTATGAGGAGTAAGGATATGCAGTATATACAGTGCCTTGAAAAAGTATTCTTACCCCTTGAAATTTTCCATATTTTCTCTTGTTACAACCAAAAACGTAAATGCATTTTAATGGGATTTTATGTGATGGACCAACACAAAGTGGCACATTATTGTGAAGTGAAAGGAAAATTATAAATGGTTTGCAACATTTTTTACAGAAAAATATGTGAAAAGTGTGGTGTGCATTTGTATTCAGCCCCCTTTACTCTGATACCCCTGACTACAAATATAGTGGAACCAATTGCCTTCAGAAGTCTCCTAGATAGTAAATAACTAATAAATAGAGTCCACATGTGTGTAATTTAATCTCAGTATGCATACAGCTGTTCTGTGAAGCCCTCACTGTTTTTTAAAAAACCTTAGTGAACAAAGAGCATCATGAAGGCCAAGGAACACACAAGACAGGTCAGGGATAAAGTTGTGGAGAAGTTTAAAGCAGGGTTAGGCCATAAAAAATGATCCCAAGCTTTGAACATCTCATGGAGCACTGTTTAATCTATCATCAGAAAATAGAAAGAGTATGGCACAACTGCAAACCAAGACAGTGGGGCTGATTTACCAAGCCTGTGCGCCAAGACTCATGGTGCACAAGCAGGAGTAAACCTGTTTTTGAGATTTACAAAAGAAACACGCTGCCAGTGCAGCGTGTTTCCTCATTTACTAAAGTGCCTAATGCGCCCAGGAGAGGGCGCACAGCACGCCAGTACAGAGCTGGCGTGCGGCATTTAGTAATGTAAACATCGGGGATTCGGGCGGGAGTTTATGAGGGGAGGGAGGGGGGTGATGCAGGGGAAGTGTAGTGACATGTGTTTGAACGTGTGTGGCGGGCCGATTTGAAAGGGAAAGTGACTTTTGGTACCCGATCCCCGTGCCCTTGCAAAGTACGCTAGAACCTCGGAAGGTTCATTTGCATACTGGGCATGCGCAGAGGGATAAATCGGGGCTTTGCGTGCGCCTCTTCAGTACGCCGGGAAAATCTTGGTAAATACCAAGCGGCGTAGCAGTGTTTGCACTGCCTGGAGCGGCGCACGGCAAGCTCCGAGCTGTTCTCGGGCTGCGCCGACACTAAAGGGGAACTCCGCGCCAAATTTCAAATTTGAAACCGGCGCGGCTTCCCCCCCAGGGGCACAATAGGCTCTTCGGCTTGGTCCGGAACGTGAGGGGTTAACCCACGCCAAAATCGGCGTGGGGTTCCCCCCCAGATCCGTACCAAGCCCTCATCCCAGGCATGCAGTCTGGCCGGACAGGAATGGGGGTGGGGGACGAGCGAGCGCCCCCCCCCCTCCTGAGCCGTGCCAGACCACATGCCCTCGACATGGGGGAGTGTGTGCTTTGGGGTAGGGGGGCGCTGCCCCCCCACCCCAAAGCACTCTTGTCCCCATGTCGATCGGGACAAGAGCCTCTTCCCGACAACCCTAGCCATTGGTTGTCGGGGTATGCGGGCGGGAGCCAATCAGAATCTGGGAGCCCCCTTTAATAAGGTGGCCCCCAGATTTCGGGCCCCCACCCTATGTGAATGAGTATGGGGTACATCGTACCCCTACCCATTCACCTGGTTTTAACTTTGAGGGTCTTCTGCCGCCGCCCCCTTCGAATTTTTCGGCCTGGACGGGGGTCGCACATCCCATCCAGGACTTGGACGTGGCGGGCTTCTCGTCGCTGTTTTCTGCCGCTGCCCCCTTCACCACGAAGCTCCGTGCTTGTTTGATGAGGGCAGCGGGCTTCCGACGTCTTCTACCGGGGCGAGGGTCGTACATCCCACCCCGGATTTCTTCGCCGGCTTCTGCCCTGGCTCCTCCCGGGGCCAGGGCTTCTTTTGCCGTCTTCCGCCGGAGGGCGCCACTCTCCGGGCTTCTCGTCGTTGTCTTCCGCCGCGGGGGCCAGGCCTTCTTCTTTGCCGCCCCCTTTCGAATTTTTCGGCCTGGACGGGGGTCGCACATCCCATCCAGGACTTGGACGTGGCGGGCTTCTCGTCGCTCTCTTCTGCCGCTGCCCCCTTCACCACGAAGCTCCGTGCTTGTTTGATGAGGGCAGCGGGCTTCCGACGTCTTCTACCGGAGCGAGGGTCGTACATCCCACTCCGGATTTCGTCGCCGGCTTCTGCCTGGCTCTAGGATTAAGCCAGGTCTTGTCGTCGCTGTCTTCCGCCGCGGGGTGACACTCGCGGGCTTCTTCTTCCATTCGATGTTGACACGGCGAGGTCCGGCGCTGAAATGCCTTCTGAGCGGCGGGCAAGGACTTATATTGGCATAGGGCGTGGGCGTGGTTATGCCAACATGTGACCTTAACCCATGTGACAGTGATGTGATGTGACATCACTGTCACATGGGTTAAGGTCACATGTTGGCATAACCACGCCCACGCCCTATGCCAATATAAGTCCTTGCCCGCCGCTCAGAAGGCATTTCAGCGCCGGACCTCGCCGTGTCAACATCGAATGGAAGAAGAAGCCCGCGAGTGTCACCCCGCGGCGGAAGACAGCGACGACAAGACCTGGCTACTCCTGGAGCCAGGCAGAAGCCGGCGACGAAATCCGGAGTGGGATGTACGACCCTCGCTCCGGTAGAAGACGTCGGAAGCCCGCTGCCCTCATCAAACAAGCACGGAGCTTCGTGGTGAAGGGGGCAGCGGCAGAAGAGAGCGACGAGAAGCCCGCCACGTCCAAGTCCTGGATGGGATGTGCGACCCCCGTCCAGGCCGAAAAATTCGAAGGGGGCGGCAAAGAAGAAGGCCTGGCCCCCGCGGCGGAAGACAACGACGAGAAGCCCGGAGAGTGGCGCCCTCCGGCGGAAGACGGCAAAAGAAGCCCTGGCCTCGGGAGGAGCCAGGCAGAAGCGGAGGAGCCCGAGGTGGGGCGACACCCCCGTTGTTCTCCGCTGTTTTCGGCCGGCCCCCCCCGGATGTAAAAGAGCTTCATTTTGGGGTGGGGGCACAGTCGAGCATGGCGGAAAGCATGGGTGGGTGTTTCCCCCCCCCCGGCAGAAAACGGCTAGAAGACCGAGGAGTGGCGACGCCCCCGTTGTTCTCCCGCCATTTCCGCCGGCCCCCCCCCGGATGTAAAAGAGCTTGATTTGGGGTAGGGGGCCTGGCCGAACATGGCGGAGAGCATCGGTGGGTGTCTCTCTCCCCGGCGGAAGGCGGCGGCGAAGACCGGGGGGGGGGTAGGTGTACCCCCCCGGCGGAAGGCGGCGACGAAGACCGGGGGGGGGGGGGGTAGGTGTACCCCCCCGGCGGAAGGCGAAGACCGAGGAGGGGTAATTTTTTATTTATAAAACTACGACCAAAAGGTTAACAAATATATAAAATAAACAAAATAACAAAATAAACCAAATAACACAAAAACAAACAACAAAACACAAACCATCAAATCACCGACCTCCACCCACCAAGAAATAACTATAAAGAAAAAAAAAAAAAAATAGCACCAGAACAGGTATTTACAACAGGCTCACTGGTACAAGAGAACGTCTTTATAGTCCATCAGAAAAGCTTGCCCAGATCATTGCCAAAAAAAAAAAAAACACTTAAAACGGCTCACTGGTACAGTAGGGAGATATTAAAGTCCATAGAAACCACTACTGTCCAGATCATCGCCAACCCACAACACACCCCACCATCACAACAACAAATACCTACAACCCACGTATGAGCAAGAACATGATAGTCAGACATGTCTGTAGCCTTATTTCAAAAAAATACCATAAACAAAATCTAAGGGGGTGAAAAAGGATAGATGCCCCTACCCATGGAGAGGGGCAGAGCCGTGACCTAAGGGGGCTGGAAGAGGAACCCCCTCCATAAATGGGCACACCTCTCAGGCCCGACCCTGCTCCTTTCCAGATCCCGCACCTTCACCAACTCCCGAAAGATACCGCCCACCACCTCATGCACAGGCAGGATTTTGTCCCTAGTGGACACCAAACACCGAGCGTGCCAAGTGTAATAAAGCACAACTAGGCTGACTAAATAAAGTGACGATAACTCAAATCCCCTGCGGACCCCAAAATCACCATACACTCGCTCAGCATAGGTCAGGGCCGGAAGGCGGGGGTAGCCAATGGCACCCCCTACCTTCGTAAGAACCTCCATGTTGAAGGGACATTGGACCAGAAAATGGTCCATGGTCTCCAATGTCCCACCACATTCCTGACGGGGGCAGTCCCTGTCCCCCAGGTTCCTGTATTTGAGATTCGCACGGACATAGGGCCAGATTCAGGTAGATGAGAGTATCTTTCCTCTGGAGTAACGCTTCTCATTTACGTTACTCTGAAGACCCTTTCAGCGCAAGTCCTGTAATTCACATAGCAGTTGCGCGTAAACTTGCGCCAGAGTAACGATAATGCGCTGGCGTAACCCGACGCAAGTGGAAGTGGGTGTGATCATATGTAAATGATGGGCGGAGCCCGGCGCAGAGGCTTACGTTCAGCGCATCATCCACGGAGCATGCGCAGTGAGTGCGGCTCCACTCGCCCCCTTGTGCGCATGCTCACAACTTCCGTTGGCACCACTTCCTGGGAAACGTCAGCGCAATGCGTTCCGCTGGGCGCTTAAAAGCGCTGGCGGAAACGCCATTCCGGCGCAAAAGTAGTTCCGTTTCCCCCCACCCCAGGGAAGATACTTTTGCTCTGTGATGGCTGCTCCCGCTACCCCCAGAGAGAGGAGGAACCTCAACTTTAATACCCAGGAGGTCTCTGTCATTATCTCGGCTATGGAGACGGAGAATGAATTTCTCCATGGCAAAAAAAGCCGGAAGACCAGCCGGGAGAGGAAGCAGGGCATCCTGGAGTCGATTGCTGCCAGGGTCAATGTCCTGGGCTACTCCACCCGGACTGCTGGGGACATACAAAAGAAAATAAATGACCTGCGGCGCAAGGTGAGGGACAAGGTGGCCTCCATCAGGAGGTATGAGAGGGGCACAGGTGGTGGTCCCCCATGTCCTGTCACCCTGACCGCAGAGGAGGAGGTGGTCGCTCGGTGCCTGGAGAGGGAGCAGGTGGAGGGGGTCGCAGGCTATGACTCCGTGGAGGAAGGCACAAGGACAGGTAAGTGTTTTATAATCCCCTATTTGTTGTTTTGCATTTGGGGGGGGGGGGACATGTGCCAAGTGTGTGGGACCACCAACATGTGTCTGCTTTGTGTCATCCACAGATGACGGAGCTGGGCCATCATCTGTCAGCGTGCATTCCACCCCATCCCCCCCACGCCATCGTGTGCCCGAGCCACTGGGTGGTGAAGAGGTTGTGGAGGAGGAGAGTGGCCACACCACACCTGCCGAGGTGGTTGTGGAGGATCCTGCTGTGGCAGAGCAGGACTTTTCTTTGGTTTTGTCTGTCTCCTCCCCTTCTCCTGGCCCGTCTGTCGTCCCCTCCCCCATCCTTGGAAGCCCCTCAAGGGCGACTCCTTCCACCCGAGGACATACATCTTCTGGCCCCAGGAAGGCGACCCAGAAGACCAGGGGGGTGTCTGATGGTGTCCAGGACCAGTTGGCAAGGGATCACGCCAGACAGACAGAACAAATGGGGGCCATAGCGGACCACTTGCAGAAAGTGTCGGACAGCCTGGGCTCCGTTGCCAACCTCAGCAACGCAGTGCAGGATGTCAGCTCTAATTGCGCTGCAGTGGTCACCACTTTGGGGGAGGTGCAGGGGGATATCCAGCACCTCACTGCAGCCGTCCAGGCCAACAGTGCTGCCATCCGGGAGCAGGGGAGGCTGAGTCGGCGGGCCCAGCATTACCAGATGACCCGTCAGCTCCGGATGCAGGCCCAGACCAACAGTTATCTTGGACGGATAGCCAGGGCCTTGGAGGGCACGCAGGCCACACCTGCCAGGAGTGGCCCACCTGGGGATCAGCCACCTCCAGATGCCCCCCCACCCCCACCCACTCCATCCAGGCAGCTGCGGAGCCAGAGAGGGGCCCCCAGAAGAAGCCCCCGGCATCCCCGATGAGGCCTTTTTTTTGTGGCTGGTTTTATATTATTATTTTTCACATACTCAGGTCATGAGTTTATTTTTTATTTTTCTCAGGTTATGAGATTATTTTTCTTTTATTGATCAGGATATGATCTTTCTAATTTATTTTTGTACTGCACACGGTCAGGAGTGCAGGGGACAGTGTGAATGGTGTGTGAATGTGAGAGGGTGGCACTCCTGAAAGTAAGGGGTGTCACCCTCGGCCGTGGTGGTGAAGTGAACCCCACGGCTGAATGAATGATGTGTGAAAGGTGTGTGAATGGACAGTGACATCATTGGGGCCTTGACGCTGGCGTTACTGCTCCCAACTCCTACATGCTGGACTTGGGCTAATCCAATGCGATGTGCATGTGGTGTGTGTGATCTAGGGACATCAGTGGTGTACACGCGTGCATTGTCTGTGTTATTAATGTTTTGGTTTAGTGTCCAAAGATGCCTACGGCGAGGACCCTCCTGACTGCTCTTCCATCAGCAGACTGGGTGTCCTCTGGCAGGGGGGGACTGTGTGGGTCGGGGGTCAGGTCATCACGTATGTCAATATGCAGGCCTTTTTTCATAGCAAAGTTATGTAGTATGCAACATGCACCGATGATCTGACACACAAAGGTAGGGGAATACAATAGGGCCCCCCCAGACTTATCCAGGCAGCGGAAACGGGACTTCAGGAGCCCAAATGTTTGCTCCACCACTGCACGGGTTTTGATGTGTGCTTCATTGTATTTTCTCTCTCCTCTGGTTTGGGGGTTCCGGAAAGGAGTCATTAGATGGGGTCCCAGTGCATATGCAGAGTCACCTGTAAGGGAAAAGACAGGAGAATGTTAGTCATGCATGTGCGATTTCTGTTGTGCATGACGGGAGGGGATAGTCATGCCTGACTCCCATGTCACTCACCAACCAGCCAGCTGTCCCCATACATGTTCTGGTTAAATTCTGCTGGGATGGGGCTCTGACGGTTAATGAAACTGTCATGGCTGGACCCGGGGTGTTTGGCACGGACGTGCCATATGAGGCGTTGGGCATCGGCTATCACCTGTACGTTGATGGAATGCCAATGCTTCCGATTGCGGTATATGTGCTCTGTGGCACTGGGGGGCTGTAGGGCCACATGTGTGCAATCAATGGCCCCCACAGTGCGTGGGAATCTGGCAATGTTGTAGAAATCTGTCATTGCCTTCTGCCGCAGCTCCTCAGTGGTGGGTCTGATGAACTGGTTGGACATGCGTCTGAGGATTGCAGGGACAACCTGGTGCACACATCTGCTTATGGAGGACTGTGACATCCCAGCCACCACTCCACTTGTACGCTGGAATGTTCCACTTGCAAGGAAATGGAGTGTTGCCAGGACCTTCACCAGTGGCTGCACTGCTTGTGATCGGTGTGTTGGGCTGGTGATGTCATCCTGCAGGGTTGTGGTTAGTTCAAGTATTGCAACAGGGCTGAATCTGAAGAGGCGATACACCTCCTCATCCCCCATGCCAAAGAGGTTCATACGAGTGCGGTATATCCTCTCACGTGGCCGCCTTCTTGGTTCCAGGGGACCCATCAGTAGTTCTAGGACCACGAGTGCCCCTGGCATGTTGGCACACAGAGGTGTTGTCCTTGCAAGTGGGGGTGCTCAGCTAGCTCCTATCGTCGGTAACGCTGCTGTAGCTGCTCTCCTGCTGACCTGTGACCGTCTGGAGTAAAGATAAAGCAGCCTTTTGTAGAAATAACTTTGCGCCGGACGGATCAGATACGCGCGGCGCATGTAGCCAGCGTATGGTGCTAATCCGTTCGTGAATTGGGAAAAATCCCTCATTTGCATATTTGCAGGGAAATCAATAGGCGCGACTGATGCGCCCAGCGAAATTAAGCGCTGACGATACTCTGGCGTCGGAACGTTCCGCCGGTCGCAAATGACCCATTACTGGGCGCATCTAGTTTGGTGGGTACGGGCACATAGAAACGACGGCGCATCATCACAGTTACGCGGCGCATATCGAAATACTCCAGCGCAAGTGTTCCTGAATCTGGCCCATAGGGCCAGATTCAGGTAGATGAGAGTATCTTTCCTCTGGAGTAACGCTTCTCATTTACGTTACTCTGAAGACCCTTTCAGCGCAAGTCCTGTAATTCACATAGCAGTTGCGCGTAAACTTGCGCCAGAGTAACGATAATGCGCTGGCGTAACCCGACGCAAGTGGAAGTGGGTGTGATCATATGTAAATGATGGGCGGAGCCCAGTGCAGAGGCTTACGTTCAGCGCATCAACCACGGAGCATGCGCAGTGAGTGAGGCTCCACTCGCCCCCTTTGTGCGCATGCTCACAACTTCCGTCGGCACCACTGCACAGGAAACGTCAGCGCAATGCCTTCCGTTGGGCGTTTAAATGCGCCCGTAGAAGCGCCATTCCGGCACTAAAGTATATCCTGCTCCCCCTCCCCGCAGTGATGTTACTCTTGTTCTGAGATGGCTGCTCCCGTTCCCCGCAAACACACAGGAGAAAGCTGAACTTTAATGGCCAGGAGCTGTCAGCCATCATCTCGGCTATGGAGACCTATGATGTCTTCCTCCATGGCTGTAAAATTTGACAGACAAGCATGGACAGAGGTGTTGTCCTGCAAGTGGGGGTGCTCAGCTAGCTCTTATCGTCGGTAACGCTGCTGTAGCTGCTCTCCTGCTGACCTGTGGCCATCTGGAGTAAAGATAAAGCAGCCTTTTGTAGAAATAACTTTGCGCCGGACGGACGAGATACGCGCGGCGCATGTAGCCAGCGTATGGTGCTAATCCGTTCGTGAATTGGGAAAAATCCCTCATTTGCATATTTGCAGGGGAAATCAATGGGCGCGACTGAAGCGCCCAGCGAAAATAAGCGCTGACGATACTCTGGCGTCGGAACGTTCCGCCGGTCGCAAATGACCCGTTATTGGGCGCATCTAGTTTGGTGGGTACGGGCACATAGAAACGTCGGCGCATCAGCACAGTTACGCGGCGCATATCCAAATACTCCAGCGCAAGTGTTCGTGAATCTGGCCCATAGAGTCGTCCATGGAACGACCTCCATGCGAGATCCCAAAACTTACTTGGAATTCTAGAAGAATTCAAGAGGGCTAGCCCCTCCGTGAGGACCCTCTCAGGGCAGTCCCTCAAAGACAGGGGCTTCAAAATGTCCGAGGCCATGACCCTCAGGTACAGCTCCCGCCGACCCAAAGAGCCCACCTCCAGGGCAGTTATCCGCCACTGCCTCAGTACCTTTAATGCCAGGGGGACATAGGAAGGGAGATACCCATGCGATCTCCTCAGATCGCCGGGCCTCCCCCCCTCCCCCCACTGCCTCAAGAACAGCAAGAGCCAGTCCTTGCATGAACACTCCCACCAGGAAGGCTCGTCCACAAATATGGACTGCAAATTGTATTTAACAAAGATGGTGACAAAGAACACCACCGGGTTGACCATGTCCAACCCACCTTGCCGTCGCTGGCGGTATGTGACCTCCCTCTTGATCAGGTTCAGTCTGCTTCCCCACAACAGCAGGAAGAACAGACCATAGACCCGAGCATAGAGAGATGCTGGCAAAAGACACACATAGGGCCAGATTCACGAACACTTGCGCTGGAGTATTTGGATATGCGCCGCGTAACTGTGCTGATGCGCCGACGTTTCTATGTGCCCGTACCCACCAAACTAGATGCGCCCAATAACGGGTCATTTGCGACCGGCGGAACGTTCCGACGCCAGAGTATCGTCAGCGCTTATTTTCGCTGGGCGCTTCAGTCGCGCCCATTGATTTCCCCTGCAAATATGCAAATGAGGGATTTTTCCCAATTCACGAACGGATTAGCACCATACGCTGGCTACATGCGCCGCGCGTATCTCGTCCGTCCGGCGCAAAGTTATTTCTACAAAAGGCTGCTTTATCTTTACTCCAGATGGCCACAGGTCAGCAGGAGAGCAGCTACAGCAGCGTTACCGACGATAAGAGCTAGCTGAGCACCCCCACTTGCAGGACAACACCTCTGTCCATGCTTGTCTGTCAAATTTTACAGCCATGGAGGAAGACATCATAGGTCTCCATAGCCGAGATGATGGCTGACAGCTCCTGGCCATTAAAGTTCAGCTTTCTCCTGTGTGTTTGCGGGGAACGGGAGCAGCCATCTCAGAACAAGAGTAACATCACTGCGGGGAGGGGGAGCAGGATATACTTTAGTGCCGGAATGGCGCTTCTACGGGCGCATTTAAACGCCCAACGGAAGGCATTGCGCTGACGTTTCCTGTGCAGTGGTGCCGACGGAAGTTGTGAGCATGCGCACAAAGGGGGCGAGTGGAGCCTCACTCACTGCGCATGCTCCGTGGTTGATGCGCTGAACGTAAGCCTCTGCACTGGGCTCCGCCCATCATTTACATATGATCACACCCACTTCCACTTGCGTCGGGTTACGCCAGCGCATTATCGTTACTCTGGCGCAAGTTTACGCGCAACTGCTATGTGAATTACAGGACTTGCGCTGAAAGGGTCTTCAGAGTAACGTAAATGAGAAGCGTTACTCCAGAGGAAAGATACTCTCATCTACCTGAATCTGGCCCATAGCTTACAAAGAGAAACTCAGGCAATAAGTACGTCTTGACCAAGCTTACCCTTTCCCTCAGGGAAAGTTTCCAACCTTTCCAGGCCTTCACCTTCCGAGTGGCACTCACCAGCCTGCGCTCCCAGTTTAGCTTGGGATAATCACCCGGGCCGAAATGAATGCCAAGAACTCGAATCTCTGGTACGGGCGTGGGGAACACGTCCGGAAGGGGGAACTGCTCCCCCTCCTTCCCCAACCAGAAAACTTCACTCTTGTCCCAATTGACCAGCGAGCCTGACGCCTCAGAGTAGCACCCGATCTGGGACTCCACATAATGGGCCTCCTCACGACCAGATACCACCACCGAGACGTCGTCCGCATAGGCCACAACCCTCACCGCCGAAACCGGACCCCCGACAGGTCCCACCGGAACCCCCCCCAGACGCCCGCAGTCTAGCCTCCTTACGAAGGGGTCGACCGCAAAGATGTACAGGAGGGGGCTCAGCGGGCACCCCTGCCGGACGCCAGAGTCCACGGCAAAGGCCCGGCCCACCCAACCGTTGACAAGAGGGAAGCTCTCAGCTCCCCTATACAATACCTGCAGCCAATCAACGAATTGATCAGGCAGACCGTATCTCCTCAGAAGCAGCCAAAGGTACTCGTGGTTCACCCGATCAAACGCCTTAGCCTGATCCAATGCAAGCAGATACCGCTCGCTGCCATCAGCCCTGCACCTTTCCACAGCCTCCCGGACGCTCAGGACGGCACTAAAAGTGCCCCGGCCAGGAATTGTGCAGTGCTGAGAGGGAGACAGCATCCTGCCCGCCAAAGCAGACAGACGTGTAAACAAGATCTTTGCCAGTATCTTCCTATCTGTGGTAAGAAGGGCGATCGGACGCCAATTCTCCACCACAGACGGATCTTTCCCCTTTGACAGTAGGATCAGAGCTGACCTTCTCATTGAGGGAGGCAGCAGGCCATAGGCCAAACATTCACTAAACACGTCCCTCAGATGAGGAGCCAAGAGGCTCTTAAAGGTTTTGTAGAACTCGGCCGTGAGCCCATCGGGCCCAGGTGACTTTTTAGAAGCTAAAGAGCTAATAGCCTGCTCAACTTCAGCTACCGAGATCTCTTCTGTCAGAGAGTCAGGAAGGTCAGACCCCACTTCCAGCGGGGTCTCATCAAGGAATTCCCTGACTTTCTCCATGTCTAGAGGCCGCTTCTTCAGGAGGTCCGAAAAGTGGTCTCTGACGACACCCAGGATCCCCGATCTGGACCGGACCAGAGATCCTGAGGCATCCTTCAGGCCATGTACGACCTTCGACCTCGCCACCTCACCACAGCTCCTGTAGGGATCAGGAGAGATAAACTTCCCATAATCCCTCTCAAAAACCAGGGAGGCGAGACGGTCGTACTGACACTCCTTCATCTGCGCCTTCAGACCGGATATCTGTTCCTGAGAGCCCCCAGAGGACACCAGGCGGTCAAGCTGCCTGCGTAGTCTCTGGTAAGCCTGGTACTTGGAAGCTGCCCTGTACCCAGAGATTTCCCGGAAAAAGTCGCCAGACCTCTTTTTAACTACTTCCCACCACTCAAGGCGGGAGCAGTTGCCCTCAAGGAGCGAGGTCTGGCCCAGGAAGAAAACCTCATAGGCTTCCCTAACCTCAGGATCCTCCAGTAGCGACCCATTCAGGCGCCACAAACCCCTCCCTTTCTGAGGAGTGTCAGCGACATTCAGGGCCACAGATACCATACAGTGATCGGAGAACTCTACCGACTGCAGCTCAGGAGCCGAGCAGACAGAGTCCTCCTTTAAAAAAAACCTATCTAATCTACTCTTACTACTACCTCGGGAAAATGTGAAACCAGTGAGGTTGGGGAGGTGACGAACGTGCACATCCACCAACCTGGCCTCCCTCACTACGTTATTCAAAAAAATACTATCATATCCCAGAGGGTTGGCGGCACCTGCCCGGTCTTTGGGCCTAGTGATCATATTGAAATCGCCACCAAAAATCACCTGCTGGGACGTAAAAAGATAAGGCTTAACCGCCGTAAGGAGGCTCCTCCTCTCCCTCCTAGTTTGAGGCCCATAAAAATTTATGAGCCGGAGGAATTGCCCCCTCACGACAGCGTCCACCACCAGACATCTACCGATCTCCACTTCAATCACTCGCCGGCAAGCCACCGGACCAGTCTTAAAAAGGACCGCAACCCCACTGCAGGGCTCGGCCGCAAGAGACCAGAGGGAGGGCCCACATCTCCACTCCCTCTTTGCTAGATGCATCTCTGCCACAGATGCCAGCCAGGTCTCCTGCAAAAACAAAATGTCAGCTTCAACACGGCTGAGAAAATCGAAGGCCATAAAACGAGCTCCCGCAGAACGAATACTTGCGACATTAATGGTCGCAAGCCGTATTGGAGAGGGTACCGCCATCAGAATGATTGAAAGTGGTCATGTTCTCCTTCATACTACAAACACAAAAACATATTTACATATCTACACTTCCTCCTCCTCTGAGCCCGAGGAGGAGGAGAAGATACCAAACGGGTTCCCCAGGGACACCCCACTTCGTGCCCCTGGGGGAACCCCACCCTTCACTGGGGACTTCCCGCCCCCAGATCTGGCAGCCTTCCCCTTCTTCTTTTTGCGTCTCACCTGCTCCCACTCCTGCCACCTCTCCGAGATGACTACACCACCCCCCTCCTCGGACCCGCTGCTCGAGATTTCCCTCTTGGATGAGGCTCGAGCAGCTTCCATCTCCATGGCCACAGGGCCAGAGGAGACTCTGGGTCCAGAAGGGGGGGGAATGGAAGAGGCAGGAGGGGGGCCAGAGACAGGGGAGAGGACAGGGGGGGGACCAGACTTAGCTGGACGGGAAGAAGAAGGGGAAGGGGGGGGACGGGACTTGGGAGGGGGGGGGACGAGGGGGGGGGGTACGAGGAGGGGAAGATGAGGGAGGAGGGCATGGGGAAACAGATGGAGGGCCAGGTGGATGGGTGGGGCAATGGTGAGGAGGGGGAGAGGGAAGGGGGATGGGGATCGGCCCTGCAACATTAGGAGAGGAAGGCCCTGGCCCCGGACCCTCAGGCCCGGGACCCCCAGGCCTCCCCGACTCCTCCCCACCGGCTCCGCCCTCCGGAGGATCGGGAGCCTCCTGGCCAACCGAGCCCGTGTCCCCCGGGGGGGGAGCCCCACGCCCACGCCTGCTCCGCCTTCTTTGAGGCAATGGGCCTGTTGGTCCCTCCGGAGTAGTACTAGGGGCTCCAGGATCCCCACCCCCCCGGCCATCACTCGCCGGGGGGGCTTCGGCCGCTCCCGGCCCGGGAGGTCCCCCCCCTGAGGAAGAACCCCGATATGCTTTGGGACACCTGCTAAATGGGTGCCCCATCTCACCACACAAGTTGCAGCATATCTTCCCACATGACTCGGACTGGTGGCCAAACTCGTGGCACCGGCCACATCTGACCACCGTGCAGTCCGAGCTCATGTGGGTCGGGCTGCCGCACTTGAAGCAACGACGGGGCTGTCCCGGGTAGAACGCCAGGATCCGGTCTCTGCCTAGAAAGGCGCTGCCAGGGAGGTGGGCAACACTGTTGCCCTCCCTCTTGAGCCGGATCCTGGTCAACCAAGCCCCGGTCCAGACCCCGCGCTCATCAAGGTTCTTCCTCAGGGGGGTCTGCAACTGCCCGTACCTCCCGAGCCAGGTGGCAATGTCCTCCGGAGGGAGCGACTCATTCCTCACCAGGATGGTGATGTTCTTAACCTCCTCCTGCCTGGAGATGGGAATGAGCCTGTACCTCTTCCAAGGGTCAACGCCCCTCACCAACCCAAAGCCGGTGATAAAGCGTTCCATACACACAGGAGTGACAAAACTTATATCAAACTCCCGTGTGTTGGTGGGATGGATGACAGCAAAAAGGTCATCCACCCCAAAACCCAAGGAGAGTACCAGGCCCACCACCTCACCTCGAGCGGGGCAGGGGTCCGGACCCTCGTACCGAAGCTGGACAACATTCCTACGCCTCCTCTCTGGACCACCTGTACCCCTCGTCCACGCCGACCCCTGCGTCCTCTCCTGGTCAGCAGGGGGGGCGCAGAAATTCTGGGCGCCAAACCGGCTGTACAGGTGGTCCAGAGGGGCACGAGAGCCCAACACCTGGGCGAAAGAGCGACCCCCCTTTAGGGCAGACAATAAGTTGGCCTCCGGAGACCCCCGAAAGATGTTCTCCGGAAGTGGGGCACCCCCCTCAGCACCCCCAGAAGTGGGGGGGGGACGGGGGGGCCCCCATCCCTGCCGGTGGTGTTGCACCCACCCCCGCTGATATACCCTGACCACCCTGACCCACCACCTTTGGCCTGACTACAGGCTCCCCCCCCCCCGGGACCACAGCAGAGGGGGGTACCACCCCCACCAAACTCCCCCACCCAGACCCCTCCGCGACCACACCAGCCCCTTGGGACTCCACCTGTACTGGGGGGGAGCCCCCCTGGGACCCCTCCAACTGCCGGATATAATCATATGCTATACAGTCCACTGGGAGGGGTCCCACCTGACTTTCCCCCCACCCCGCCTGTGCTGCAGGGAGCCCCTCGGGGCCTGTGGCAGTGTCCATGAGGACCTGGGGGGGTGGCAGCTTACCGTCCAATTTACCGTCCTCACCGTCTCTGTCCATCTCCTGCTGGGGGTGCCTGGAGGTGCCTGCTGCAGCGTCTGGGGCTGGGCACCCCTGCACCCCCGGCCTCTCATCCCCCAGGTCCCCTGAGCCCCCACCGCCCACCGCAAACTCGCGGGGGGGCACTTCCGGTCGCGGGACGGGCACTTCCGGTTTCGGTCTGGTCACTTCCGGTTCCGGTCTGGTCACTTCCGGTTCCGGCTGGGGCACTTCCGGTTCCGGCTGGGGCACTTCCGGTTCGTGGGCGGTCACTTCCGGGTCCCGGTCTACTCCACCCCCAACAGCCGGCGCCATCTTGGCCACACTGCACACAAGCTGTTTGCCTCCAGATGACCGCAGCACAATGCCTCCACCATGTGTCTGCCTCTCTCCCGATGACATAGCAGCCGCAGGAGCAGTCCCTGGCCTTTCCATGGCCAGATCCTCCCGCTCCACTGCAAGCTGAGGGGTCATGGAAGCCGACACATGGCGGGCTTCAGCTGTGGCAGTGCGACCATCCTGGGGGAGCCTGGGTATGCTGACCTGAAGATGGCGGGGGGGTACCGCCGGCGGCACCTGGGCCCGGCGACCTCCTGGATCACTGGACTCCCCGGACTTCGCCAACCCCCCAGTCCCTTCCACGGACCGAGGGATCGGCTCCCGGGAACCCTCCCCAGGTTTTATGGCCATACTGGGCCCTGCACCACCGGCACTCGCCCCCCCCCACTGCACCCAGGCTCCCCTGACTTTCCTGGCTGTTTGGGGGGTTGGGACCCCTTCTTAGACCGCCCGCTCCTCCTCGCTGCCTGGCTCCCTTCCCGGTTGGCCTGCTGGAGGGTCCTCCGGAGCTCCTCTAGGAAGTTCACCTCTCCAGCCCCACGTTGGCAAAAGCCCCCCAGGTATTCCCATATTTCTTTTACTTCTAGTCCTAGGGTGGTGATGGCCCCCTTGAATTCAGATCTCTTATTACTGGAGCACCTGTCCCTCTTTTCCCTCAGGCCTGCGAGAGTAGTCATCTTTTCCACGCAGGCCTGAGATATCCTCACCAGCAGGGATTTGATTTTATCCCGCCTCCTCCTGGTTCTTGCCTCATTCTCACCTGGCTGAGGGGCTGTCCAGTCTGAGAGACCCTCCTGGGTCTCCAGGAAGAGACGGTCCTCCCTGCTGATGGTGGTGGCGGTGGTCTGGCTGGAGGGCAGGTGCTGTTGACTCCTCCGGAGGCCGGAAGCCGGTCCACCTCCGGGGCTGAGGGAGGCCATCCCACCCCTCTTCCGGGGCAGGGGGCTGGGGGCTGGAGGCTGGTCCTGGTAGGCTGGAACACAGGAGCTCTGGAAGACAGGTCTTCTCTCCTCTCCAGCAGGAAGCAGAATGAGCTCTGTGGGAGGAGCCGGAACTACTGCCAGTGGGAGGAGCTGCACTGAGACCGAGGAGGGGTAATTTTTTTTTTTTTTTTTATTTATAAAACTACGACCAAAAGGTTAACAAATATATAAAATAAACAAAATAACTAAATAAACCAAATAACACAAAAACAAACAACAAAACACAAACCATCAAATCACCGACCTCCACCCACCAAGAAATAACTATAAAGAAAAAAAAAAAAAATAGCACCAGAACAGGTATTTACAACAGGCTCACTGGTACAAGAGAACGTCTTTATAGTCCATCAGAAAAGCTTGCCCAGATCATTGCCAAAAAAAAAAAAAAAAAAACACTTAAAACGGCTCACTGGTACAGTAGGGAGATATTAAAGTCCATAGAAACCACTACTGTCCAGATCATCGCCAACCCACAACACACCCCACCATCACAACAACAAATACCTACAACCCACGTATGAGCAAGAACATGATAGTCAGACATGTCTGTAGCCTTATTTCAAAAAAATACCATAAACAAAATCTAAGGGGGTGAAAAAGGATAGATGCCCTACCCATGGAGAGGGGCAGAGCCGTGACCTAAGGGGGCTGGAAGAGGAACCCCCTCCATAAATGGGCACACCTCTCAGGCCCGACCCTGCTCCTTTCCAGATCCCGCACCTTCACCAACTCCCGAAAGATACCGCCCACCACCTCATGCACAGGCAGGATTTTGTCCCTAGTGGACACCAAACACCGAGCGTGCCAAGTGTAATAAAGCACAACTAGGCTGACTAAATAAAGTGACGATAACTCAAATCCCCTGCGGACCCCAAAATCACCATACACTCGCTCAGCATAGGTCAGGGCCGGAAGGCGGGGGTAGCCAATGGCACCCCCTACCTTCGTAAGAACCTCCATGTTGAAGGGACATTGGACCAGAAAATGGTCCATGGTCTCCAATGTCCCACCACATTCCTGACGGGGGCAGTCCCTGTCCCCCAGGTTCCTGTATTTGAGATTCGCAAACACGTCCCTCAGATGAGGAGCCAAGAGGCTCTTAAAGGTTTTGTAGAACTCGGCCGTGAGCCCATCGGGCCCAGGTGACTTTTTAGAAGCTAAAGAGCTAATAGCCTGCTCAACTTCAGCTACCGAGATCTCTTCTGTCAGAGAGTCAGGAAGGTCAGACCCCACTTCCAGCGGGGTCTCATCAAGGAATTCCCTGACTTTCTCCATGTCTAGAGGCCGCTTCTTCAGGAGGTCCGAAAAGTGGTCTCTGACGACACCCAGGATCCCCGATCTGGACCGGACCAGAGATCCTGAGGCATCCTTCAGGCATGTACGACCTTCGACCTCGCCACCTCACCACAGCTCCTGTAGGGATCAGGAGAGATAAACTTCCCATAATCCCTCTCAAAAACCAGGGAGGCGAGACGGTCGTACTGACACACCTTCATCTGCGCCTTCAGACCGGATATCTGTTCCTGAGAGCCCCCAGAGGATACCAGGCGGTCAAGCTGCCTGCGTAGTCTCTGGTAAGCCTGGTACTTGGAAGCTGCCCTGTACCCAGAGATTTCCCGGAAAAAGTCGCCAGACCTCTTTTTAACTACTTCCCACCACTCAAGGCGGGAGCAGTTGCCCTCAAGGAGCGAGGTCTGGCCCAGGAAGAAAACCTCATAGGCTTCCCTAACCTCAGGATCCTCCAGTAGCGACCCATTCAGGCGCCACAAACCCCTCCCTTTCTGAGGAGTGTCAGCGACATTCAGGGCCACAGATACCATACAGTGATCGGAGAACTCTACCGACTGCAGCTCAGGAGCCGAGCAGACAGAGTCCTCCTTTAAAAAAAACCTATCTAATCTACTCTTACTACTACCACGGGAAAATGTGAAACCAGTGAGGTTGGGGAGGTGACGAACGTGCACATCCACCAACCTGGCCTCCCTCACGTTATTCAAAAAAATACTATCATATCCCAGAGGGTTGGCGGCACCTGCCCGGTCTTTGGGCCTAGTGATCATATTGAAATCGCCACCAAAAATCACCTGCTGGGACGTAAAAAGATAAGGCTTAACCGCCGTAAGGAGGCTCCTCCTCTCCCTCCTAGTTTGAGGCCCATAAAAATTTATGAGCCGGAGGAATTGCCCCCTCACGACAGCGTCCACCACCAGACATCTACCGATCTCCACTTCAATCACTCGCCGGCAAGCCACCGGACCAGTCTTAAAAAGGACCGCAACCCCACTGCAGGGCTCGGCCGCAAGAGACCAGAGGGAGGGCCCACATCTCCACTCCCTCTTTGCTAGATGCATCTCTGCCACAGATGCCAGCCAGGTCTCCTGCAAAAACAAAATGTCAGCTTCAACACGGCTGAGAAAATCGAAGGCCATAAAACGAGCTCCCGCAGAACGAATACTTGCGACATTAATGGTCGCAAGCCGTATTGGAGAGGGTACCGCCATCAGAATGATTGAAAGTGGTCATGTTCTCCTTCATACTACAAACACAAAAACATATTTACATATCTACACTTCCTCCTCCTCTGAGCCCGAGGAGGAGGAGAAGATACCAAACGGGTTCCCCAGGGACACCCCACTTCGTGCCCCTGGGGGAACCCCACCCTTCACTGGGGACTTCCCGCCCCCAGATCTGGCAGCCTTCCCCTTCTTCTTTTTGCGTCTCACCTGCTCCCACTCCTGCCACCTCTCCGAGATGACTACACCACCCCCCTCCTCGGACCCGCTGCTCGAGATTTCCCTCTTGGATGAGGCTCGAGCAGCTTCCATCTCCATGGCCACAGGGCCAGAGGAGACTCTGGGTCCAGAAGGGGGGGGAATGGAAGAGGCAGGAGGGGGGCCAGAGACAGGGGAGAGGACAGGGGGGGGACCAGACTTAGCTGGACGGGAAGAAGAAGGGGAAGGGGGGGGACGGGACTTGGGAGGGGGGGGACGAGGGGGGGGGGTACGAGGAGGGGAAGATGAGGGAGGAGGGCATGGGGAAACAGATGGAGGGCCAGGTGGAGGGGAGGGGCAATGGTGAGGAGGGGGAGAGGGAAGGGGGATGGGGATCGGCCCTGCAACATTAGGAGAGGAAGGCCCTGGCCCCGGACCCTCAGGCCCGGGACCCCCAGGCCTCCCCGACTCCTCCCCACCGGCTCCGCCCTCCGGAGGATCGGGAGCCTCCTGGCCAACCGAGCCCGTGTCCCCCGGGGGGGGAGCCCCACGCCCACGCCTGCTCCGCCTTCTTTGAGGCAATGGGCCTGTTGGTCCCTCCGGAGTAGTACTAGGGGCTCCAGGATCCCCACCCCCCCGGCCATCACTCGCCGGGGGGGCTTCGGCCGCTCCCGGCCCGGGAGGTCCCCCCCCTGAGGAAGAACCCCGATATGCTTTGGGACACCTGCTAAATGGGTGCCCCATCTCACCACACAAGTTGCAGCATATCTTCCCACATGACTCGGACTGGTGGCCAAACTCGTGGCACCGGCCACATCTGACCACCGTGCAGTCCGAGCTCATGTGGGTCGGGCTGCCGCACTTGAAGCAACGACGGGGCTGTCCCGGGTAGAACGCCAGGATCCGGTCTCTGCCTAGAAAGGCGCTGCCAGGGAGGTGGGCAACACTGTTGCCCTCCCTCTTGAGCCGGATCCTGGTCAACCAAGCCCCGGTCCAGACCCCGCGCTCATCAAGGTTCTTCCTCAGGGGGGTCTGCAACTGCCCGTACCTCCCGAGCCAGGTGGCAATGTCCTCCGGAGGGAGCGACTCATTCCTCACCAGGATGGTGATGTTCTTAACCTCCTCCTGCCTGGAGATGGGAATGAGCCTGTACCTCTTCCAAGGGTCAACGCCCCTCACCAACCCAAAGCCGGTGATAAAGCGTTCCATACACACGGGAGTGACAAAACTTATATCAAACTCCCGTGTGTTGGTGGGATGGATGACAGCAAAAAGGTCATCCACCCCAAAACCCAAGGAGAGTACCAGGCCCACCACCTCACCTCGAGCGGGGCAGGGGTCCGGACCCTCGTACCGAAGCTGGACAACATTCCTACGCCTCCTCTCTGGACCACCTGTACCCCTCGTCCACGCCGACCCCTGCGTCCTCTCCTGGTCAGCAGGGGGGGCGCGGAAATTCTGGGCGCCAAACCGGCTGTACAGGTGGTCCAGAGGGGCACGAGAGCCCAACACCTGGGCGAAAGAGCGACCCCCCTTTAGGGCAGACAATAAGTTGGCCTCCGGAGACCCCCGAAAGATGTTCTCCGGAAGTGGGGCACCCCCCTCAGCACCCCCAGAAGTGGGGGAGGACGGGGGGGCCCCCATCCCTGCCGGTGGTGTTGCACCCACCCCCGCTGATATACCCTGACCACCCTGACCCACCACCTTTGGCCTGACTACAGGCTCCCCCCCCCCCGGGACCACAGCAGAGGGGGGTACCACCCCCACCAAACTCCCCCACCCAGACCCCTCCGCGACCACACCAGCCCCTTGGGACTCCACCTGTACTGGGGGGGAGCCCCCCTGGGACCCCTCCAACTGCCGGATATAATCATATGCTATACAGTCCACTGGGAGGGGTCCCACCTGACTTTCCCCCCACCCCGCCTGTGCTGCAGGGAGCCCCTCGGGGCCTGTGGCAGTGTCCATGGGGACCTGGGGGGGTGGCAGCTTACCGTCCAATTTACCGTCCTCACCGTCTCTGTCCATCTCCTGCCGGGGGTGCCTGGAGGTGCCTGCTGCAGCGTCCGGGGCTGGGCACCCCTGCACCCCCGGCCTCTCATCCCCCAGGTCCCCTGAGCCCCCACCGACCACCGCAAACTCGCGGGGGGGGCACTTCCGGTCGCGGGACGGGCACTTCCGGTTTCGGTCCGGTCACTTCCGGTTCCGGTCTGGTCACTTCCGGTTCCGGCTGGGGCACTTCCGGTTCCGGCTGGGGCACTTCCGGGTCCCGGTCTACTCCACCCCCAACAGCCGGCGCCATCTTGGCCACACTGCACACAAGCTGTTTACCTCCAGATGACCGCAGCACAATGCCTCCACCATGTGTCTGCCTCTCTCCCGATGACATAGCAGCCGCAGGAGCAGTCCCTGGCCTTTCCATGGCCAGATCCTCCCGCTCCACTGCAAGCTGAGGGGTCATGGAAGCCGACACATGGCGGGCTTCAGCTGTGGCAGTGCGACCATCCTGGGGGAGCCTGGGTATGCTGACCTGAAGATGGCGGGGGGGTACCACCGGCGGCACCTGGGCCCGGCGACCTCCTGGATCACTGGACTCCCCGGACTTCGCCAACCCCCCAGTCCCTTCCACGGACCGAGGGATCGGCTCCCGGGAACCCTCCCCAGGTTTTATGGCCATACTGGGCCCTGCACCACCGGCACTCGCCCCCCCCCCCACTGCACCCAGGCTCCCCTGACTCTCCTGGCTGTTTGGGGGGTTGGGACCCCTTCTTAGACCGCCCGCTCCTCCTCGCTGCCTGGCTCCCTTCCCGGTTGGCCTGCTGGAGGGTCCTCCGGAGCTCCTCTAGGAAGTTCACCTCTCCAGCCCCACGTTGGCAAAAGCCCCCCAGGTATTCCCATATTTCTTTAACTTCTAGTCCTAGGGTGGTGATGGCCCCCTTGAATTCAGATCTCTTATTACTGGAGCACCTGTCCCTCTTTTCCCTCAGGCCTGCGAGAGTAGTCATCTTTTCCACGCAGGCCTGAGATATCCTCACCAGCAGGGATTTGATTTTATCCCGCCTCTTCCTGGTTCTTGCCTCATTCTCACCTGGCTGAGGGGCTGTCCAGTCTGAGAGACCCTCCTGGGTCTCCAGGAAGAGACGGTCCTCCCTGCTGATGGTGGTGGCGGTGGTCTGGCTGGAGGGCAGGTGCTGTTGACTCCTCCGGAGGCCGGAAGCCGGTCCACCTCCGGGGCTGAGGGAGGCCATCCCACCCCTCTTCCGGGGCAGGGGGCTGGGGGCTGGAGGCTGGTCCTGGTAGGCTGGAAGACAGGTCTTCTCTCCTCTCCAGCAGGAAGCAGAATGAGCTCTGTGGGAGGAGCCGGAACTACTGCCAGTGGGAGGAGCTGCACTGAGACCGAGGAGGGGTTTCGCCCCCGTTGTTCTCCGCCATTTCCGCCGGCCCCCCCCCGGATGTAAAAGAGCTTGATTTGGGGTAGAGGGCCTGGCCGAACATGGCCGAGAGCATCGGTGGGTGTCCCCCCCCCCCCGGCGGAAGGCGGCGGCGAAGACCGGTGCGGGGCTGGAGCCCCCCCGGCAGAAAACGTCTGGAAGACCGAGGGGCTCCGCCCCCGTTGTTCTCTGCTTTTTTCGGCCGGCCCCCCCGGATGTGAAAGAGCTTATTTTGGGGTGGGGGCCTGGCTGGACATGGCGGAGAGCATCGGTGGGTGTCCCCCCCCGGCAGAAGACGGCGAAGCCCGGGGCCCAATGGGCTGGTGGTGGGGGGTCCCGGCAGAAGACCCCCGGAGCTGACTAATAAATTATTTTTTTCTGTGTGTTTTTTTTTGTGTTTACACTTTTCCACCCGGTGAATGGGTAGGGGTACGATGTACCCCATACTCATTCACATAGGGTGGGGGGCCAGAATCTGGGGGCCCCCTTAATATAGGGGGCTCTCAGATTCTGATAAGCCCCCCGCCCGCATACCCCGACAACCAACGGCCAGGGTTGTCGGGAAGAGGCTCTTGTCCCTATCGACATGGGGACAAGAGTGCTTTGGGGTGGGGGGGCAGTGCCCCCCTCCCCCACAGCACACACTCCCCCATGTCGAGGGCATGTGGTCTGGTACGGCTCAGGAGGGGGGGGGGCGCTCGCTCGTCCCCACCCCCATTCCTGTCCGGCCAGACTGCGTGCCTGGGAGAAGGGTTTGGTCTGGATCTGAGGGGGAACCCCACGCCGTTTTTTGGCGTGGGTTTAACCCCTTATGTTCCAGATCAAATCTAAGAGCCTGTTGTGCACCTGAAGGGGGACCCCCACGCCGTTTTTTTTTATAATTTGGGGTGGAGTTCCCCTTTATCCCGGTCCTGTCAGGGGGGGGGGGAATGCCTGCTCGTCTGTCCCTACAATGTATGAACAGCGATCTGTCATTTCCCCTACACAGTCCCACCCCCTTTACAGTTAGAACACACCCAGGTAACATATTCAACCCCTTCCGCGCCCCTAGTGTTAACCCCTTCCCTGCCAGTGTCATTTTTATAGTAAGCAATGCATTTCTATACCATTGCTCGCTACAAAAATGCCAAATCTCACAAAAATGTGTCCGCCACAATGTCGCAGTAGCCAGAAAAAACAATGATAGCCACCATTACTAGTAAAACAAAAAATTATTCCAAAAAAAACCCATAAGACCAACCCCTACTTAGAACTTTTGCCCAAACCAATCAAACGCTTATTGTGATTTTTTGCAACCAAAAATATGTCCAAGAATACTTATCGGCCTAAACTGAGGGCAAACATTTTTTGAATATATTTTGGGGAGATTTATTATAGCAAACAGTAAAAAAGATGTTTTTTTAGTTACCAAATTGTCGCTATATTTTTGGGTCAAGCAAAAATAAGAAAAAACGCAGAGGTGATCAAATACCACCAACAAAAAAAAAATAAAAATTTTTTAGGGGGGGGGGGGATGAGGACGCCAAATTTGTTTGGGGGCCACGTCGCACAACCACGCAATTGTCAGTCAAAATGACGCAGTGTTGAAATGCAAAAAATGGCCCCGTCAGTGACCAGTAATATGCTCTGGGGCTCAAGTGGTTACAAATTAAGAATACACTAAAGTTAGCCCAATTTATGGCCATAATGTGAAAGATGATGTTACACCGAGTAAATAGATACCCAACATGTTACACTTTAATATTGCACACACTCATGGAATGGCGCCAAACTTCAGTACTTGAAAATACCCATAGGCAACGCTTTTTTATGTGTTTCAGGTTACCAGTTTAGATTTACAGAGGAGGTCTAGTGCTAAAAGTATTGCTCTCGCTCTAACGTACGCTATGATACCTCACATGTGGGGTTTGAACGGGGGTTCAATATGTGGGCGGGGCTTACACATTTAAGGCCCGCCCACATATGGAAACATTCTTCAAACCACACATGTGAGGTATCATAGCGTGCGTAACAGCAAGAGGAATATTTTTAGCACTAGACCTCATCTGTAAATCTAAACTGGTAACCGGAAACAATAAAAATGCTGCTTGTTCGCTTCTGACTGCGAGCTACTAGGGACAGGGGCGTTTAAATTATTACTATTTAGGTTTGTTACGTAAAAATTCTATAAGACCTCCCGTTCAGCTTGTAAAGCATCACTTCAGGGGGACCCAAAAAAAATTAAACACCTCTAATGCTTTCATCCGCCATTGCAGATTTGATTCTGGTACTGCATTTCGAGTGAACTGGGCATGCTCGAACACTTAGAAAAAGAAGTTGGAAGTTTCATCCTGAAAATGACTTGCATCTTTCTGAGCATGCTCAGAAAGCTGTTTTTTTGGCTTAGTAATTTAAGGACATCCTTAACAGGTGTAAGCAGTTACAAGTGCACACAAACTAGAGGCTGACATTTCTTCATGTGTTTCCAATTGGTTCATTAGCACACATGTTATAAAAAGCGTGGATACTGCACGTGTCAGCTGCCCCTCAGAGGGGGCAGATTTGCTGGCTGGAAGTAATGGCGGAGTGAAACAGAGATGTTTTGGAGCAAGTTTTGTATTTTTTGATGTTTTCTCTGCTACATAATTTTGCTAAATGTTTCTCAAGATGTTAATGACTAATGTTTTAATCCTGTGGGTCTATCCTGTTATTTCAAAAGCATGATTTATTTTCCAATGACTGTGAAATAAACGTTGGTCTTTTTTGTTTTTAGGTGTTTTTATATATTTTTGGTGTGTTTATTTGTAATTTTTTGTTTTGCTTTCCTTGTTTTGTGGACCAATAAAATTACTTTCAAATTTTGAAGTTTGTTTTGTGATATTTTTTTCATGCTATGGATTTCAACCGCTGCAGCTGAACTAGTTTGGGCCTAAACCATCAAGTGTGATTTGTCTCTAAGCTCTTTCCTGGTGTGTATGCATGAAATGTTTAGTCACCAGAAAAGGAAGGACAAAGCGGTAAGTATTGTTTCCTAGAACTGATGTCCAGACTGACTTTTTAAAGCACATGTGCAAGATGTAGGAAAAGCTGCATAACAGGGCCTGTTGGAGGGGGGTGGGGGGGGGGTGGTGTATTGGTGGACAGGCTTGAAGTGCTGATTTACAGCGCTGTGCTTGAAACTAGCACAAGACAATCCTATTCTAATTGTGGGTTGTTTGAGGGAAGCCAATTGAGTGTTAGAACCCCTGCTAGTGTTTTTAGGTTGGGCTTTGTGTCCCTTTTCCTAAAATTGGCTTCACTTCCTGTCACACAGCTGAACAGGAAGTGAGGTTAAAACCCTACCAATGGCCTTTTCTTCGGGGCACAGGTCAATCTAACTAGTGTCACCATTAAGCAAATTGCACTGCAGTGTACACCCCAAATGATTAGTTATTTTGGGGTTTAGTAAAGGCAAAGCCGCTCTGCAGTAGAAGCGTAGGCAATGAAAATCAGAAGGGAAGCACTGATGGTTTTTACTTCCAATCCCGCCAAGTTTTGAGTTTTCTTCCTTGCTTGTCCACTTGTAGTGCAAAGTGGATTTGCCTTTAGTAAATGGACCCCAAAGTCCAAGATTCCTACTAATTTGGGGTGTACACAGCAAAATGCAATTTCCAAAATGGGAAACTATTTATATTGATCTGTGTGTCCCCAACAAAACATTACTCAGGTGTTTCCCTCACTTCCTGTTTGGCTGTGTGGCAGGAAGTGAATGAATTAAGTAGAAAGTGACAACATTTGTGAGGTGTCTTTACCCTATCAGGGGTGCAGGCATCCCCAAAACAAACAAGAAAATAGTTGATTTAACATTGGGTGGTGTTTGTGGGGGTCCCTAACACACATTCATACATATTAGCAACGCTGGATCCTGGCCTATTGGCATGGTTATATTTTCTTAAGCCTCTCAATAAAATGATCTGAAATTTGGGGTTAAACTGGAACAATAATCATCACTTTTATTTTTTGGATTTCTTTCATTTTGGATAGAGTTGGGGGGGGGGGGTTAGAAGCTCTGTCAGTTTATTTTGTATTATCCCTGTCCGTTTGGGGAGATTGGCCTTCACTTCCTGCCCCATAGCCAAACAGGAAGTGATCGAAAAACTAGGCAAATTAAGGGCCCCCCCAGGTCCCCCCCCACAGAACTTGTGTGTGTCCCCTGAAAATTCCTGGGTGGGTCATAAAAAAACAGGGTGTGGCCTTGACAGGAAGGGTGGGTCATTTTTCTATTAGGGGGTGCCAAAATTTGGTCAGGCCTAGGGAAGCACAAAACCTAAATATCCTACTGCATATTAGGGCTTATTTAGACAGGATCCAATTTACAGCATGTTTTTAGATTGTGGGAGGAAACCCGCACAGGGAGAACATGCAAACTCCAGGCAGATAGTGTCACGGGCGGGATTCGAACCAGCAACCCTTTTGCTGCTAGGTGAACATGCTACACACTACACTACTGTGCTGAACGAACATGATCGCAGCTGAAAGCATGAGATGTTTTTTTTTTTACCAATTCCATGCTTTCCAGCCTGGAGGACAGATGTGGGGTCTAATTGACCCCGCCTTTCTCTATAAAGAGGACCTGTCACACACTAGTCCTATTACAAGGGATGTTTACATTCCTTGTAATAGGAAGAAAAGTGAAAAATAATACAAAAAAAGGGACAAACAAGTGCAAAAATGAAAATATTAAGTTAAAAAATAAAATAAAAAAGGAATTTAAATGCTCCTGTCCCTAGTAGCTCGCACTCAGAAGCGAACACGCATGCAAGTCCCACCCACATATGTAAACATCCTTCAAACCCCACATGTGAGGTATCATAGCGTGCGTTAGAGTGAGAGCAATAATTTTAGCACTAGACCTCCTCTGTAACTCAAAAGTGGTAACCTGAGAAAAAAAGTCAAGCGTTGCCTATGGAGATTTTTAATAACGAAGTTTAGCGCCATTCCATGAGTGTGCGCAATATGAAAGCGTGACAAGTTAGGTATCTATTTACTCGGTGTAACATCATCTTTTACCTTATCCCTAAAAATTGGGCTAGCTTTACTGCTTTCTTATTTTGTCATTCATGAAACAGTTTTTTTTTTGAAAGCCAAAAAAAAACAAAAACGTTTGGAAATTTTTGGCACAAATACTGTTGGAAATGTGTCCGAAAAAATGGCCGCCACTTTATTCCCTAGGGTGTTTGTTAATAAAATATATATAATGTTTGGGGGTCCTGAGTAAGTTTCAAGGAAGAAAATATAATTGTTACATGAAGGAGAGAAGTGCCAGAATAGGCGCGGTATGGAAGTGGTTAAAGTGCAACAATAAAAGTGAAAAATTCCTTGAAATTTCGTACCATGGGGGGGGGGAGGCAATTAGGGCCGCCATCAGGCATGGGCCCCCTGGAGCAGAGAATAGGGGGGGGGTGCCGCCTGATATTAAGAAGGGGGGGGCTGCCGCAATTTGATAAGCGGGGGGTTCCTTTACTAAAAAATACATATAGAAAAATATATATTAAAAAGGGTGGTAGCCATCCGGGGGCCCTGGGGACCACTGGGCCCTTTAATAAAAATAAACCTCTGGGCTCTTTAATGAAAAATAAATTACAATATCTATATATATATATCTATATATATAAAATAATAAAAAAGGGGGTTGCCTTGGGAGCTCTGGGCCCTTTAATAAAAAATAACTACCAAAAATCTAAAAAAAAAATAACATTGGGTGGGAGCTGCGGTGGCTCAACGTGAATGGCACTGCGCTGACAAGCCGTTCACCTCTGCAGCCAAGGGTTCGAATCCCGGTCTCGGCTACATGTGAATTGAGTTTGGTGGTCTCAGCCCGGCTCCCGATGGGTGTGCTATGCAAGGTACGCCTGTGTTTAGTACGCCCCCCCCCCCCCCCCAAAAAAAACACCACACTTGCACGCACTTTGGCCATGAGGTCTCCTAAAATAAAGGGAGGCGAAGGACCTACAGGGCTGGCTGGGTGGGCTACACTCCCTCATAGGGGGAGTCCCTCTGTCCCATCGGGCTCCCAAGTGTAGCAGGTGGGGTAAGTGGGAGGCCCCCCTCACACCCACCATTGCCACCGGGGGCATGGAGAAGGATGGCGATTGCAAGTCCAGCTCCTCTCTCTCGACTTCACGCACAAAATACACTTTAAAAAAGAAATTAAAGTAAAAAGTAACAAACCTGGGGAAAATGTTTATAACATTTTTAGAAGCAAAAATAATAACCAAAAAATATCTAATTTTTTTTTGTTTTTTTTTTTTTTAAAGGTGGGGGGTTGTCATCTGGAGCCCTGGGGATCTCCGGGCCACTGGGGACCTCCAGACCCCTAAAACAAAACATTGGCCCTTTAATAACAAAAAATATGGGGGGTTGCCACCCGGGGCCCTGGGGGCCTCTGGGCCCCTGGGGACCTCCAGACTGCTAAAAAATATTAAATTCCAAAAATTGGCCCTTTAATAAAAAATCCTACAAAAACCAACTAACAAATATATATACAAAAAAAAAAAGAGGGGGGTTACCATCTGGGGCGCTGGGGGGCCTCCAGGCATCTGGGCACCTCCGGACCCCCGAGCCCCTTACAGGTGTACAGGGCCGCCATCATGAATTTTGGGGCCCCTTACACAGCTTCAGGCAGAGAACCAGGGGGGTGGGGTGCTGCCGCATGAAATTGAGAAGCGGGGGGGGGGGGTGGTGCCGCAAATTGAGGAGCGGGGGGGCCCTTTACAAAAATTTTGACAGAAATAAGAAATAAAGAAAAATATATATAAAAAAGGGGGGTAGCCATCCGGGGCCCTGGGGACCTCTGTGCTCTTTATAAAATAAAAATAAAAAAGAGAGAAAATACATATATATATATTTTTTAAATATAACATTTATCGAAAAAAATTAAAAAAACAAGGGGGTTGCCTTCCAGGGCCCTGGGGACCTCTGGGCCCTTTCATAAAAAAAAAAAAAAAAAATATATAAAAAAAAAATATATATTTTTTTAAATATATATATTTTATTTAAAAAAAAGGGCTTGCCATCTGGGGCCCTTAGTGGCCTCCGGGCCCCTGGGGACCTTCGGAGCCCTTAAAAAAATAAAAATAAAAATAAATGTTTTTTTTGTTTTAGGGTGGTTCCCATCCGGGCCCCTGGGGGCCCCTGGGGACCCCCGGGCGGTGTAATCCCTGTACCCCCCTAATGGCGGCCCTGCAGGTGTACTGCCTGTACCCCCCTGATGGCGGCCCTGGGTGTAATGTCAGCATGTGAAAAATGACATTCTGAAGGAAAAAAGCCATTTAAAACTGACTCGCGGCTATAATGAATTGTCAGCTCCTGGAAATTGCAGGAGAATTCATTCATTAAAAACACCAAAAAAAAAGCGTGGGGGTCCCCCCAAATTCAATAACCAGACCCTTTAGGTCTGGTATGGATATTAAGGGGAACCCCGCCGTCAATTTAAAAAAAAAATGACGTGGGGTTCCCCCCAAATATCCATAACCAGACCCTAAGGGGAACCCCGCCGTCAATTTAAAAAAAAATGGCGTGGAGTCCCCCCTAAAATCCACACCAGACCCCTTATCCGAGCACGTTGACCTGGCCGGCCGCAGAAAAGAGGGGGGGACAGAGCGCGGCCCCCCCCCTCTCCTGAACCGCACCAGGCCACATGCCCTCAACATTGGGAGGGTGTTTTGGGGTGCCCCCCAAAACACCTTGTCCCCATGTTGATGAGGACAAGGGTCTCTTCCCCACAACCCTTGCCCGGTGGTTGTGGGGGTCTGCGGGCAGGAGGCTTATCGAAATCTGGAAGACCCCTTTAACAAAGGGGCCCCCCAGATCCCGGCCCCCCCCCTGTGTGAAATGGTAATGGGGTACCTTGTACCTCTACCATTTCACGAGAAAAAAAAATGTAAAGGGTTAAAAACGACAAGAGCCGGTTTTTGACAAGTCCTTTATTATCTTCTTTCTTCTTTCCTTCGGGTTTCTTCTTCCTCCTTCTTCTTCCTCTGCTTCTGTCTTGGGTCTTCTATTCCCGCATCTTGCCCGGCGTGTTCTTCCATCTTCTTCTCCTTCCGCTGTCCTTCTCGTCCGCATCTTCTTCTCCTTCTTCTTCTTCGCCGGAGGCGCCGCTTCCAATTGAAATCCCCGCTGTCTGCCGGACCACGCCCCCCCCATTCTGACGCCAGGGGCAAGCTCTTAGGAGTGTGCTGCCAGTGCGTCAGAGGGGGGCGTGGTCACATGTCAGAGGGCGGGCAATTCAATTTGAAGCTTGTGCGCGGCTTTTTCTTTGCCAGAGTCGCCGCTTCCAATTGAATTGCCCGCTTTCTGGAACATCTGACCACGCCCCCCTCTGACGCACAGGCACCACACGGGGACTTTCCTAAGAGCTTGCCCGTGGCGTCAGAGGGGGGGCGTGGTCCGGCAGACAGCGGGGATTTCTAATTGGAAGCGGCCGCTCCGGCGAAGAAGAACAAGAAGAAGAAGATGCGGACGAGAAGGACAGCGGAAGAAGATGGAAGAACACGCCGGGCAAGATGCGAGGAATAGAAGACCCAAGACAGAAGCAGAGGAAGAAGAAGGGAGGAAGAAAAACCCGAAGGAAAGAAGAAAGAAGATAATAAAGGACTTGTCAAAAACCGGCTCTTGTCGTTTTTAACCCTTTACATTTTTTTTCTCGTGAAATGGTAGAGGTACAAGGTACCCCATTACCATTTCACACAGGGGGGGGGCCGGGATCTGGGGGGCCCCTTTGTTAAAGGGGTCTTCCAGATTTCGATAAGCCTCCTGCCCGCAGACCCCCACAACCACCGGGCAAGGGTTGTGGGGAAGAGACCCTTGTCCTCATCAACATGGGGACAAGGTGTTTTGGGGGGCACCCCAAAACATCCTCCCAATGTTGAGGGCATGTGGCCTGGTGCGGTTCAGGAGAGGGGGGGGGCCGCGCTCTGTCCCCCCCTCTTTTCTGCGGCTGGCCAGGTCAACGTGCTCGGATAAGGGGTCTGGTGTGGATTTTAGGGGGGACTCCACGCCATTTTTTTTTTTAATTTGGGGTGGAGTTCCCCTTAAATTCCACACCAGACCCGAAGGGTCTGGTTATTGAATTTGGGGGGACCCCCACGCTTTATTTTTTCGTTTTTTTAATGAATGAATTCTCCTGCAATTTCCAGGAGCCGACAATTCATTATAGCCGCGAGTCAGTTTTAAATGGCTTTTTTTTTTTCTCAGAATGTCATTTTGTGCAAAGACATATTTCTAACCACATGAAAAGTGCACTTTATTCACCTGCTGACATTCCCCCCCCCCCATGGTACCAATTTTAAAATAATTTTTCAAATGACGTGGGGGTCCCCCCAAATTCCATTACAGGCCCTTCAGGTATGATATGGATATTAAGGGGAACCCCGCCGTCAATTTAAAAAAAAAAGACGTGGGGTTCCCCCCAAATATCCATAACCAGACCCTTCAGGTCTGGTGTGGAATTTAAGGGGAACTCCACCCCAAATTAAAAAAAAAATGGCGTGGAGTCCCCCCTAAAATCCACACCAGACCCCTTATCCGAGCACGTTGACCTGGCCGGCCGCAGAAAAGAGGGGGGGACAGAGCGCGGCCCCCCCCTCTCCTGAACCGCACCAGGCCACATGCCCTCAACATTGGGAGGGTGTTTTGGGGTGCCCCCCAAAACACCTTGTCCCCATGTTGATGAGGACAAGGGTCTCTTCCCCACAACCCTTGCCCGGTGGTTGTGGGGGTCTGCGGGCGGGAGGCTTATCGAAATCTGGAAGACCCCTTTAACAAAGGGGCCCCCCAGATCCCGGCCCCCCCCCTGTGTGAAATGGTAATGGGGTACCTTGTACCTCTACCATTTCACGAGTAAAAAAAATGTAAAGGGTTAAAAACGACAAGAGCCGGTTTTTGACAAGTCCTTTATTATCTTCTTTCTTCTTTCCTTCGGGTTTCTTCTTCCTCCATCTTCTTCTTCCTCTGCTTCTGTCTTGGGTCTTCTATTCCCGCATCTTGCCCGGCGTGTTCTTCCATCTTCTTCCGCTGTCCTTCTCGTCCGCATCTTCTTCTCCTTCTTCTTCTTCGCCGGAGGCGCCGCTTCCAATTGAAATCCCCGCTGTCTGCCGGACCACGCCCCCCCTCTGACGCCACGGGCAAGCTCTTAGGAAAGTCCCCGTGTGGTGCCAGTGCGTCAGAGGGGGGCGTGGTCCCATGTTCCAGAAAGCGGGCAATTCAATTGGAAGCGGCGACTCTGGCAAAGAAAAAGCCGCGCACGAGCTTCAAATTGAATTGTCCGCCCTCTCACTTGTGACCACGCCCCCCTCTGACGCACTTGCAGCACACTCCTAAGAGCTTGCCCGTGGCGTCAGAGGGGGGGCGTGGTCCGGCAGACAGCGGGGATTTCAATTGGAAGCGGCCGCTCCGGCGAAGAAGAAGAAGGAGAAGAAGATGCGGACGAGAAGGACAGCGGAAGGAGAAGAAGATGGAAGAACACGCCGGGCAAGATGCGGGAATAGAAGACCCAAGACAGAAGCAGAGGAAGAAGAAGAAGGAGGAAGAAGAAACCCGAAGGAAAGAAGAAAGAAGATAATAAAGGACTTGTCAAAAACCGGCTCTTGTCGTTTTTAACCCTTTACATTTTTTTTTCTCGTGAAATGGTAGAGGTACAAGGTACCCCATTACCATTTCACACAGGGGGGGGGCCGGGATCTGGGGGGCCCCTTTGTTAAAGGGGTCTTCCAGATTTCGATAAGCCTCCCGCCCGCAGACCCCCACAACCACCGGGCAAGGGTTGTGGGGAAGAGACCCTTGTCCTCATCAACATGGGGACAAGGTGTTTTGGGGGGCACCCCAAAACACCCTCCCAATGTTGAGGGCATGTGGCCTGGTGCGGTTCAGGAGAGGGGGGGGGCCGCGCTCTGTCCCCCCCTCTTTTCTGCGGCCGGCCAGGTCAACGTGCTCGGATAAGGGGTCTGGTGTGGATTTTAGGGGGGACTCCACGCCATTTTTTTTTTAATTTGGGGTGGAGTTCCCCTTAAATTCCACACCAGACCCGAAGGGTCTGGTTATGGATATTTGGGGGGAACCCCACGTCATTTTTTTTTTAAATTGACGGCGGGGTTCCCCTTAATATCCATACCAGACCTAAAGGGTCTGGTTATTGAATTTGGGGGGACCCCCACGCTTTTTTTTCCCTTTTTTTAATGAATGAATTCTCCTGCAATTGCCGGGAGCCGACAATTCATTATTGCCGCGAGTCAGTTTTAAATGGCTTTTTTCCTTTGAAAAATGACATTTTGTGCAGAGACAGTTCTAACCACGGGAAACATGCGCTTTTTCACATGCTGACATTAGAGACCCCCATAGTACGAAATTTAAAGAAAAATTACACTTTTATTATTGCACTTTTAGCATTATTAAAATCACTGCTCCCGAAAAAACGGCCGTTTTAAAAAATAAAAAAAGCATTGGTACATGTCCCCTGGGGCAGGACTGAGGTCCCCAAACACTTTTTAGGACAAAACTTGCAGATTAGCCTTTAAAATTCACAATTAAGATTTCCCCCATAGACTTATACAGGGAGTTCGGCGGCGGCTTCACTTATCAATCACATCGCGCTGCTGCTGCCGCCGGTTCATGCGCCTAATTAGGGCTTCATCCAGCGCACTAATTAAGGCATGTACCGGCGCAGCGCAGCTTCATTAGTAAATCAGCCCCATTGTCTTCCACCTAAACTGACAGGCCAGGCAAGGAGAGCATTAATCAGAGAAGCAGCCAAGAGGCCCATGGTAACTCTGGAGGAGCTGCAGAGATCCACAGATCAGATGGTAGAATCTGTCTACAGGACAACTATTTGTCATGCACTCCACAAATCTGGCCTTAGGGAAGAGTGGCAAGAAGAAAACCATTGTTGAAAGAAAGCCATAAGATGTCCCGTTTGCAGTTTGCGAGAAGCCATGTGGGAAACATGTGGAAACATGTGGAAGAAGGTGCTCTGGTCAGATGAGACCAAAATTTAACTTTTTGGCCTAAAAGAAAAATGGGGGTTGATTTACTAAAACTTGAGAGTGCAAAATTGGGTGCAGCTCTGCATAGAAACCAATCAGCTTCCATTTTTTTTGTCAAAGTTGAATTAAACAATCTAAAGTTAGAAACTGATTGGCTACCATGCGCAGGTACACCACATTTTGTACTCTTCAGTTTTATTAAATTAACCCCTATGTGTGGCGGAAACTAACACTGCACATCACCCTGAACACAACATCCCCACTGTGAAACATGGTGGTGGCAACACTATGTTGTGGGATGCTTTTGTTTAGCAGGGACAGGGAAGCTGATCAGAGTTGATGGAAAGATGAATAGAGCCAAATACAGGGCAATCTGTTTAGAGTCTGCAAAAGACTTGAGACTGGTGCGAAGATTTACCTTCCAGCAGGACAACTACCCTAAATATACAACCAGAGCTACAATGGAATGGTTTATATCAAACATGTTCATGTGTTAGAATGGCCCAGTGAAAGTCCAGACCTAAATCCAATTGAGACAAGGCTTGAAAATTGCTGTTCACAGATGCTCTCCATCCAATCTGACAGAGCTTGCGCTATTTTGCAAAGAAGAATGGGCAAAAATGTCTCTAGATGTGCAAGACATCCCCAAAAAGACTTTCAGCTGTAATTGCAGTGAAAGGTGGTTCTACAAAATATTGACTCAGGGGGGCTGAATACAAATGCATGCCACACTTTCAGATATTTATTTGTAAAAAATGTTGAAAACCATTTATTATTTTCCTTCCACTTCACAATTATGTGCCACTTTGTGTTGGTCTATCATATAAAATCCTAATAAAACACATTTACATTTTTGGTTGTAACACGGCAAAATGTGGAATACTTCTTCAAGGCACTGTACTGCATGATGATGAACATACTTTTTGCACCTAAAAAGCGCCTGAAAACTGCTTCCCATTAATTTCAATAGATGCTTTCCCACTGGGCCGTGTGCTGGTGGTGCAAAAAGTCCTGCAAGCAGCATTTTTAAGGCATGTTTGGAGTGCTTTAAAAAGGACCCCAAAGCTGTCCCTGTCAATTGAAATGAATAAGAAGCGCTTCCAAAGCGCCGCAAAATGGCATTTTTTTTGTTAAAAAAACAAAGCACACGCTAACGCTGCAAAAGCGCCTGATGTTTTATGGGCAGTTTTTGAGCGCCTCAATGTGAAAGGGGTTTTATAGTTTTATGCTAAAGTAAAATTGTGTTCTAAATGTTATGCCAAAAAGAGAACAAGCTGGCTTTATGGTTATTTATTCTGATATCATATCAGAAAAAGAAGACATGGTAAGATGAAAAAGGAGGACACCCTAACCCAATCAGAATTCACTCTGCTGATATCAACCCGGTACTAGAGAGATTATGATTGGTTGCCATGGGTTAGTGAATTTAAAACATAATGAAATCCATCAATTTAACTATTTCACAAAATAGTCACATTCAAGGCATGAATAACTGTCACAGTTTTATACAAATTGTTAACCATCTGGTGTCCTAACTGGTGACATTTGCAGCACCAATGGGGACTGCAGATCAAACAGAGGCCAAGATGGCAGCTTCCTTGGCTGTAAATCTTAGGAGAGTTTAGTTCTGCTTTAAGAACTATTTATAAGGCCATATGACTTAAAAGGTAACTCCACTTTTGTGGGGAAAAGAAATAGAAAATAAAAAATGGCATAGCATATTTATTTGTTACGCAAGACATAATGTAATTGAATGTTATTACATTTGACTTTCCTTTTCAATCTGCAGCTCTGTAAATTTCTGTACAATTCAATGCTATATGGCAACCTGCAAGTGTTCTATATTCTGTTGGCGCATAGAACTTCCTCAGAAATGTGATTTCCAGCTTGTGTGATTGGCTCACTGATATTATCAGAAGTCTGCACTAAGCTACAAGTCAGGCCGCGTACACACGACCGAGAACCTCAGCAGAATATGTCTCCGAGCGAGCTTCTCGCTGGATTCTGCCGAGGTTCTCGGTCTTGTGTACGGGGCTTCAGATTTTAGCCACCCTCTGTAACAAAAATTAAATTTTTGTGAGATATTCCCAAAAATGTAACTATTGAGAATCCTGCATTTGTCTCATTAGAACACTGCAAGTGCATTGGTTGACTGACAATGAAAAAGTCATTCAGGCTCACTCTACAGACAAATTCACTCTTATTGCTTTTTCGTCAGAGAAACAAAAGGTAGGAATCTGCACTCAGAGGAGGTTGTTATTTTTCTCAGCAAGAGTGGAGTTATTTTTTTTATTTAATTTTTTTCGTTCCTAAAACACAACCGTATGTTAGCACAGCCAATCTTGTCACAGCACCAATTAGGAAACCCATGCAGGGGTCACGGGGAAGCAGTACATTACGTAAGGGTGTCAGATATTCTACAGGTACTATAGACAATTAACATCAAATAACTGGTATGGCTCATGCTCCAGACCTAAATCCGTAATGAAACAGCCCAGACAAATAATGTGCACCAAAGGGCCTTCTATTTGGATCCTCAAGGGAGGCCATCAAATACCCAGTGACCCACCTAGTCGGCCGCAGTGGTAGAGGGTTCTGCCAACCATTTATCCCACACTCTGTCATATTTTTTGGGACAGCTTTTATGTAGATAGGTGTACTTGTATAAAGGCAGCATTTCTTTTCCATAGAGAAATGGATGGGGAAGCCTGTTGCTTCCAATATAGTGTGATGGTTTTCCTGGCATAGAAAAGTAAGAGGCCCTATAATGCAGCAATAGTAGACAAGTATCACAAATAACTATAGTTTGGTCCTAAATCGTGGCCACAGTGGCAGCCAGAGTACCCCTAACAAATAAGACTGACCTTCTTGGGCAAACTAGCCCTTGTTCTGTATCTCTCCTACTTTTCCTCTTGATGAATGGGTGGGGGCCGGTGACTGGATCTGGCTCTGCCCCTCCTGGTTGCTTGGCTGTACCCCCTCACTCTCAGGGGTGTCAGGAAGCTTGCCCAGTTTTCCCAGGGCTCGACAGCCAGACAGCAACATTGTAATTGTACTATGTCACCCCATCTACTGTGTTAGCAAAATAACTCACACAGAGGCCAATTGTAGTTCAACTTCTTCTTTACTGAAGAATTGCAGTATACAACAGTCACTCAGGCATTGGGGCCAAACATAGTTAAAAAAAGGATTCTCTTCATAAAACACTTCCATAGGCTTGGTGAAATATCCCTTGAGCCCATATCCAGGTGGACTCCTCCAGGAGAAAGGAAGGGTAAAGTGTCAGCTTCTCTTTATGGTTCTCCTTCCCATGGCCAGCAACATACTCTCTTTCTAGACTCCTCCCCCTTTATAAGGGATCCTTCCATGCAGGAAGCACACTTACTCTCCTGCCTGAAAGCATTTAAAAGGGACACACTCTTAAATGGGCCACATAGTGCACCTTGATCAACTTGGTAACCAGTCGTGGGCCACAATGAGCGGAGCAGGCGGATGACAGGTCACAGCTACTCTATTGGCCCTCTGATCTGCCCAGATGGAAGGGGATGAATTCCCTTCTGTTTTTCGGATTGGAGGTAGGCGGGTGTATACGGACACCTGTCGCTCTGTAGAGGTGAATTGAGGGTCCCATTTGGTTGGGTTGATCGTGTGGAAAGGGGCCTAAGACTGCTTTCACACTGATGTGCTGTGGTTTACCCACACCGCCGGTGCAGCGTAGTGCACCTGTGTCTATCCTGCAGGTTAGCTGAACTTTTCCATGGACTCCGCTTGTAGCAAAAGCTGGCGATGTAGAGGACGCATCAGCTTCATTCACAACACTGATGCTGCAGTATGGCGGGTCGGCAACCTACAATCTGGGCTTGCCAATCCAGAGCAGGAGGTCGTGGGCCACATCAGAGGGGCTCCGCGGGCCACATGCTATAGAGGCATCCCAGAATTGGTAATGAGAAACTAACCAATCTATTTTGCTTTGTCACAGAATGCCATAATAGACGGAATGGGAGAGAAAGAGGAAGCGGGTTTCCTGGGGATCCAAAGTGTTCCTTTCTATTTGATTGCTTTTACTCCCACCGGGATCCGGTTATGCCAATAACAGAGTGTCATAATATACGGTATGTGTTATGTAAGTTAATTCTTTGATATTAAAATTATTAATGATCAATGGTATATAAAATGTATTGTATCTAATGTAAGATTATAAAATTATAGATTATTATCCCCATTTCTGTCTAAAGAAGCAGTATTCATCTCTTAAACATGTTACAGTTACATTTACTATCCATCTGAAATTTTTTGGTATATTCTGGGATAGTCATTTGATGCATGTCCTAGATTATTGAACACTGAATAGTTGGATGTTAGATGACATTCATAGGATAATATTTACAGTCACAGTTACAAACACCATGCATAAGAAAATTTTGAGGTATATTTAGCAATAGATATTCATGTGTTGTATATCCTAGAACAAGGGCCTCCAAACGTTTTAAACCAAGGGTAAGTTTACTGTCTTTCAGACTTTAGGGGGGGCTGGACTGTGACCATTGGGAGTAGAAAATGTCTTAGCATCAGTTGGAGTAAACTCCAAAAGTTGGTTTCACTGGTCGAAATTGTGCCCCATCATTGGTGTCAGTGGTAGGAATTGTGCCCTATCGCTTGTGTCAGTGGGAGGAATTGTGCCCTATCATTAGCATCAATGCAAAGAATTGGGCCCCATCATTGGTGTCATTGGGAATTGTGCTCCATCATTGGTGTCATTGGTAGGAATTGTGACCCATTGTTGAGTTGAGTTGAGTTGAGGTGCACTTTCTATAGCGTGGTCAATTACCCCGGAGGATCCCGACACGCTGGTGTCATTGGGAGGAGTTGTGCACCTTCGTTGGTGTCGGTGAATAACTTGTGCCTCAAGGGCCGGATAGAAGCAAGCAAAGGGCAGCATCTGGCCGCCAAGCCGCAGTTTAGAGACTGCTGTCCTAGAATATAAGACACTGCATAGCTGGATGGTAGATGGCATGCGTAAGGGAATATTCTTTTGTAACTGAAATATTGTTCTTTTCAAATATTTAGCTTTTATTAAAAATAAATTTAAGAGTAAATAGTTGAATGACTGGATATTGCAATGAATATAACATACTGACACCATAAAATCCCCATCTATGTTTTATAATAGAGGACTTGTTAAAAGCTATGTATGAGTTTATTCACTTTTCACTTTTGTTTTGTGAATGAGTAGGGGGACTATGTATCACTTACTCATTCACATTGGGGGGCGGTAGCTGGGGATATTGTTAAAGAGTATTTCAGATTATTCACATTGAGGGATGGTATTTGGGGATATTGTTAAAGAGTACTTCCAGATTCTGAAAAAGCCTCTATCCCATAGACCCCCACAACCCCCGGGCCAGGGTTGTAGGTAAAAGGCACTATGTTTAAGGAATGTGGCCTGGTATGGCTACATGCTCGAATGGCTGCATGGATCTTTTTGAGGGAACCCAACATCAGACATGAACTGTCCCTTATTAATATTTATATCACACCGTCATCTAAGATAAGGGTCTGGAATAAATTACAGGAATCCCCGGCTGTTTGTTTACAAAGAGAAGTAATCAGCCGAAGCTGGATTATTATAAGATGAATTTGTTATAGATGATTGGATTTCTTACACAGTGTCTGTGGTGAAGCACATTAGAAAAAAAGTTTTATATATGACACATTTGTTTCTCATCACGGTGATTGGATGGCTTTGTGAAAATGTTGTCACTTTTTATGGGACTTTTTGCAATTTGGACTTTCATTTTATTACAATATATGATTTATGGTTTTGATTGATTTAGCGCCTTTTTTTTTTCACCACTTCAAAGGGGGCAGCTGCACTCATAGTTTGTATATCCTCTAAATTTGGCACCACAACCTATCACTTATTTGAATTTTCATTTAAAATATTTTACAGCCCTAATAGTGCTTGTTTGTGTCCTAAATTCACTATAACAGTTTTGAAAACGGAGGATTTACTATCGGGTTGCCTTTTCTATTAATTATAAGTTTGTTTGTTAAATGGCTCCCCCTTGTGTATAAAAAAAAATATCAACACCATTTGCAACTGTTATGCTGTTTTCTAGTTCTACCCAGTTAATGTGTTGATATTGTTTATGGAAATAAAAAAATATTTAAATACATATTTCTGCATTATCAAAAAATATTTATTCAGTTAATAATACTTTGAGAGCATTAACAAAGCAGCAAAATAAAATTGTACTGTTGCACAGATATTTTAAAATATTTAACATTAGCATTTGCAGTATTTACAATAAATGTAGGTAGAGGGCTGCTCCAGTTGGGCAGGCGCTGCTTTAAAGTTAGAGGGTCTGAGTTTTAGTTGACTCAGACATGTGTAGTTATGACCAAATTTAGCCCCTGTTCCAGCCATGGCTGTGCTGGGAGTAACCACCAATGTTCGCCTGGGGGTCTCATTACCACCCCAGGCCAAGGGTGGCAGCAGCAGAGTCAGGGTGTATTGGGTGTCCCCCTCGACAACCAATCAGTGGGGGTGATCATCGTGCTGTGCATGCTGGGGAGGGGTACTTAAGGGACAGACGCCAGTGGACCGAGGTCATCGGTCTGTTGTCCCACCCCCTCGTGGCCCACCTGGCCGGGGTTGCGTGCTCCTGAAATCCTGGCTCCGGGACCACTTTGGTCCAGGGTTGTGATCTATCTAAGTAGGCCTAGTAGTCAGACTGGGTCTGCGCTTTTAAGGTGATCCTGTGCTGTCTGTCCTGCGGGAGGAAGCCACTTGATGATAGAAGCCAGGGGAGGACCTATCCTGGAGAGGACCATGCAAGAGGCTGGTATCTTGGAAGAAGGCCTGGAAACTTAATCGAAGGATGCACCATACACTGAGAGGCTTGATGGTGATTGCCTTTCAGATCTGAGTTCTACAGAAATGAATCTGGAGAGACCCGGGTGCTGAATCCTGTGTTAGGGGATTCTGGACTAAAAGCGTCTCCTCATAAGGGAAGATCTGTGGCAGAGACTGTACTTTATTCCGTACGCCATTCCGGCTGCTAGGCCAATGACAGGGACCTATCCGGGTGAGCAATACCCACTCTGGCTAGAGTGGCGACGAGAACTGTTTGCTGGGAACAAGAGTGTTTCCTAATTGAGATTATGCATCTGAACCAATCTACCAATTCACCCTTCCACCCCTCCACCAATTTCTTATTTTCTAACCAAGTTCTGCAAATAAATATAAGAAAAGGTAGTGTAAGAAAAGGAAGTGTAAAGTGTGGACATTGAACTTTTTCAACTCTCTTCTACTACCCTGACGGCGAGAAAATAGAGGTAACGTGCCGCCCGAAATATTTAGCAGCTCCTCCGGGGGTAGTGCTACATGTATTAGTAGATTTCTTTTACTACTACGTCTGTTTGCATAGATAGATGCTTTTTGTGGAGCCACAAGACATTTTAACAGTAAAATCTATGGACACACACACAACACTTCATAAACGATTCTTAGGTGGTTTTTCATTGCCTCCAATTTAAAACACATGTGCCAGTAAGATTCACCTGCAGTGAATATTTGGTGAATGTCACACTCACTGCTTTATAAATATTCCCCCTGGAGTAGATCCAAACCCAAACACTAAAATCTCATGATTCTCATCAATCTCCCCAGGGCTCCAGAGCTTTTATCACCTCCCCAGCCACCTTCTGGACACTCCCCTTCAGGGATTAGCTAATGCATGATAAGTATTCAGGCTGGTCATTTGCCTCTCCTACCCCCATATTCTGGTAACTTCTTCCAGAAACAGGGGGGAGCAGTCAAACTCCCAGCCTGTGAGGCCGCGTACACATGATCGAATTTATCTGCTAAAACCCGGTCCGACGGACCGTTTCAGCAGACAAATCCGATCGTGTGTACGGGCGAGCAGACAGGTTTGTCCATCAGACAAATTTCAAAGCATGCTTTGAAATTTGTTCGCTACAAACCTGTCCGTCGGATCTGTCCGCTGGTTAGTACACTAACCAGCGGACAGAACTGTCCGCGAATGCGTCAAATGAATTTGACGCATGCGCGGAAGCATTTTATTTCCGGGTTTGGTGACGTGGCGGCGTCAATGTCACCGCCACATCACCACGTTCCCTAGCCGAGGGGATTTTCATCCGATGGTGTATACACACCGTCGGACGAATATCCGGAGGAGACATGTTCGCTGGAAACGGTCCGTCGGACATGTTTCAGCGGACATGTCCCTCCGTGTGTATGCGGCCTGAGACCCTGAACGGACCAGAGCAAACAATCGCTGTTCCCCTGACTAGAGAAGGAGCCGAAAAGCTAAGTTTTCATAGAATCCTACATTAGGAGGGTACTACACTCACATAAGCTAAAAATATAATTTTTTATAGCTATTTTAATCTTTACTATTCTCATTAAAAATACTTGGTTATCCTGCCATGAAAGTGCACTTGGAAGTGCAATCACTGTAAATCTGAGGGGTAGATCTGAAATGAGGGGAAGCTTTGCTTATTTTATTATCCAATCATGTGCAAGCTAAATTGCTGTTATTTATTTTCCTTGAATGTCCCCCTCAGGTCTACAGTGACTGCACTTCCAAGTGCACTTTCAGTGCAATTTAAAGTGCACTTTGCACTTGTAGTGCAAAGTGGATTTGCCTTTAGTAAATAAGCCCCTCTGTGTAAAATACCATGCATAAAAGTACACAATATAACATTTGTGAACAAATTAAAAACATATGTGAACAAATTAAGCAATGTATGAATAATAATATAGCATCCCCTTCTCAAAAACGATCACACCTCTATTTGCTTCATATGGCATACAGAACACCTGCCAAACTTCATAAATGGGGAATGCGTGATACACCCCTCTGTCCAATGTGTGTGAGGGATCATGGAGACCTCATACACATGCTCTGGAAGTGTCCAAAAACTTTTTCGTTACTGGAAGGAAATCCTTGACGTGATTTCTCAGGTCTTTGCCTTTGTCATACCGAGAGATCCAATAGTGTGCCTGCTGAGTCCCGTGGATGGGGAGACATTAACCCCTTCTACTCGAACTGCGATCCTTCGTCTATTTTACGACACACGAAAGGTGATCGCTCAACTTTGGATCACTCCCAGGGTTCCCAATAGGCAACAATGGATTGACCAGGTAAATAAATTATTAATCAGAGAAAAACTGACATACCAACATAGAAATGCACCACAAACATTTTATACAATGTGGCGGGCCTGGTTGGATGTTCCGGAGTTGGCACCTCATCAGTTGATCAAGGACATACTCCTACAAGGATAGTACTTGGGCAGAGGTGGTTTGAGGGAATGATTAGTTTGGTTGCTATATAATTTATGGAGGACATATGGTGGCCCTGCTGGGTCGGGCGGATTGTTTGGATGATACAAGTTCCCAGGGCTCTGGGGCCGGGTATGGTGTGATACTACATTTCAAGTGTTTTACTTATTTCTGTTTTGTTTTTATATATTTTTTTTCTTTTATTTCTATGTTAACCAAAGGTATTTGGTTATTTTAACTACATTTTTTCTAATTTCCTGATGTATTTTTTTGTACTGACCCTCATGGCACACAACTCTTTTCTGTTTGGGTGATTCTGTATTGGTTAGCAAATTATTTTGTGTGGACAAATTGTGTCTCTCTATCAATGCATTATCTTGTATATTATGTATTTACACTATGAAAAAACAAATAAAAACAATTTCTGATTTAAAAAAAAAGAATATACAGTAGCATCCCAAAATATTATAGTCCACCACCTGAGTGAATAAATTATTTCTCCAAACAATCCTTGTATTATAAGATAAAGTTCTGGTAAAACCAGGTCTTGTTATATTTTTTAACTTTCCACCTGTAGCACTACCCCCGAAGGAGCTGCTGGTTTGTTTTGGGTGGCATGTTACCTCTATTCCTCCGCCGTCTAGGGTATCAGATGAGAGTTGAGAAGAACTGCAATGTCGACACTTAGGTGTCTTTTTCTGTGCTTTATTACCCAACCGGGTAAAATAATGTAGCGCTACCCCATTCAGGAGCCACTGATTAGATTGGGATCGACGGATTAACCACTTGTCATCTGCCCACCGTCAAATGACGGCGGGCAGACGACTCCATTGTTCTGACATCACGTCATATGACGTGATGTCCCTTTAAAGCCACGGGCGGGCGCGCGCGCACCCGCCGCTCTGCGGGGATCCTGTGCGAGTGCCCGGCGGCAACGATCGCCGCCGGGCACACGCGATTGCTCAGTAACTGAGCTGGGACGTGCAGCTCTGTGTGTAAATACAGAGCTGCACGTCCCTGTCAGGGAGAGAGGAGAGCGGTTGTGTCCCTTGTACATAGGGACACAATCGGTCACCTCCCGACAGGAAGCTCGCCGAGACCATACACACGGCCGAGGTCCTCGCTGGAATGTGCATTCCAGCGAGGTTCTCGCTGGTTTTCAGCGAGAACCTCGGCCGTGTGTACGGCGGCTGTGTGGTGTCTAGGGGTGGATGTAGTGAGTAGAGCAGTAACGAATGTCCAACCTATAGCTGAAGTTTTCTGAATGCTTTATTTTCCTGGTACAACACGACCAACACATCAACTTAGAGGTAGATAGGAAAAGGTTGATAAAAGTAGAGTGGCTTCGCAGAGTCAGGCTTGGATAGAGAAAGCAGTCCTGCTTTCGCTAATTAAGTCAATCACGTCGCCACTCCAGCCGGAATGGGTGCAGTGCACCTGGACAGGCCTCTCACACCGACCTGGCAGCCAGAGTGTCACTGAAAAAGCTGAGAAGGAACAAGTCGCTGCCACCGACTTGGCTCTAGAAGATAAGTAGAGGCCTCTGCCACAGGTCCGGTACTTAAGAGCAATAGAGCATATCCTCTCAATCCTGTCCTCTTGAGATGCGGAACCCCAGTAAGTCACTGAGGTTCCTCAGTCACTTCAGTGACCCTGAGCCATGAGAGCCCAGAGTCGGGAACTTCGCGTAGCACGGACCCCGGCCAGGTAGGCCATAGTGGTGGGGCCTGTGATGTGCGCACACCCTGAAGGTGGGTGCCGCACTTGGAACCAGGAACCCGCGAAGAACCCCAAAAAATGGCGTCTGCCACAGATATACCCCTCCCCAGCATGCCCCGCGAGGGAAAAGCTCCTCCAATTGGCTGCTGGGGAAAAGCGGCTCTGCCTGAACCCCTCTGGCGCCACCTGCCGCCCAGAGATGGGACAGAGAGGGCTGACAGCTGCCGAATTTGAACAAATCAACCTAGGTAAGAGCAAGTAAGTCCCTCACCCTACTTACTTTAGCGTAGCGCCCTTTCTGAAAGTAAGGGGGCGCTACAATAATAAAAGTAGTAGTTGAAGAGGTAATAGGTAGTAGGTTCAGGTGTATAACTTTGTTCGGAAAGAATCCTGCTTCCAGCAATGTAACTTTCATCGCCACTCAAGCCGGAGTGGGTATTGTGCACCTGGATAAGCCTCTCTCACCAGCCTAGCAGCCAGGATGTCACACAGAAACTTTAGCAAAGTCTCTGCCACAGACCTTCCCAAAGGTGGAGATGTTTTCAGTCCTGAATCCTTCTCAACACAGGATTAAGCACCCGGATCTCTCTTGAATAAACTTGTGAATTCAGAACTGACAGGCGCCCATCATTCAGCCTTTCAGTAATAGTGCATCCTTCGATGAAGTTCAAGTCCTGAGATACCAGCCTCATGCTCGGTGCTCTCCAAGACAGGTTCTTCATCGGGTGGCCTTCTCCCTCAGGATGGACAGCACAGGACCACTCTGCGGTTGTAGACCCAGTCTGACTACAAGGCCAACATAGTAGATCACAACCCCAGACCAACATGGTCTCGGAGCCAGGAACACTTGAACACGCACCCCCGGCCATGAGTCCCACACACGGGGGGTGGTGGGACGACAGACCAGCGATCGACGACTGATGACCCAGAGCTAATGATGTCTGTCCCTTAAGTACTCTCCCCCAGCATGCACAGTGAGGCGATCAACCCCAACTAATTGGCTGCCAAAGGGGAACAGCCAACACATCTTGACCTGACTGCTGCCACCCTTGGCCTGGGGTGGTAACGACACCCCAGACAACAATAGTGGTCACTCACAGTACAGCCATGGCTGGAACAGAGGCCCAAATTTGGTAAAACAATGCAGTCTGAGGTAATTAAGTCTCTAACCACCCTCTAAATTTAAGGCAGCGCCATCTATGAAAGTAGCAGGGTGCTACACACCATCAAAGAAAAGTGCTGCACCTGAAATGTCCTCTTAGCCAACACCACTCTGTGCTCACCTAATGTCAAGCTGCGTGGCTTGATGAGAAGCTGTCATCCAAACTACTTAGCCTTCAACCTTCACCAAATACCGGGTTGATTATAAGATTCAGTGCTTTAGAAAACAAAATGATAGGGAAATTATAGGGTTAGATCTACTTTACCAGCAGCATGCTAGTAGCAGTGGCATGTAATAATAGACATTAAAGAGCATCAGTTAGCTTTCAACAATCTAATTATACTATTCAGCTGAAACCTGAAGGCAGATTGGCTGCATAAAGATTACCGCATACAACTGCTTTAACTCAGTTATGAAATAAATCCAAAACTGTTTTTCATTGGCTCACTGCCATTTGTTTTTCATTGCAAATCACCATTCTTCAACCTTCTAGAAAAGCTTGCACAAGTTGTTACAATCATGTACTTTCCATGTATACTGTTGTTTCACTGCTCAGCTCATTTCTGTTGGAATGTACATCCTGAATGTACCAACAGCCCATAATAATGGCCAAAGACCCGTGCAAGGGCCATGTTTGCCCGCACTGGGATGCACATATGTTCTGTGCATCCCTCCCCATGTAGGCACACCATCTAATGTCAATTGGGATGCAGCAGCTGCACAGACACAGCCACTGCTCCTAATTTAACATTTTGACGGGCACCCACACAGATGTCAAATTGGATGTAGTGGCGGTTTCCTTGCAGCCGCTTCATCCCATTGGCATAAATAGGACTGCCTGCACATGAATGCACAGAACACCTGTACATTCCCATGCAGGCAAACGTGACCTTTGCAAGGGTGTACGCTTAGGTCAAGGCTCCAAATTTCAAGTCCTGAGCTACTAACCAGGCCTTAAGAGTTACATGCCACCAGTTACCCCACCAATCCCCTACCCTGCCTGCCCCTAATTCCGCCCCTAAACACACCCTCATAAACTATCTCATGAAATAACACTCATGAAATAAATAAATATTAACAAGAACTATCAGTGCAGCCTCATCAGTGCCCATCAATGCAGCCTGTCAGTGGCCCTCAGTGCAGCATTATTATTTCAGCTTATCAGTGCCGCCCCATCAGTGCCACCTTATCAGTGCCCATTAGTGCAGTCTATCAGTGCCCATCAGTACAGCCTCATCAGTGCTCATCAATGCAGCCCGAGGGCTTTCACACTGAGGCGATGCGCTGGCAGGAGAGAAAAAAATCTCCTGCAAGCAGCATCTTTGGAGCGGTGAGAGGAGCGGTGTGTATACCGCTCCTTCACTGCTCCTTCCCATTTAAAACAATGGGAAACCACGGTAATACCGCCCGCGATGCGCCTCTGCAGAGGCGCATTGAGGGCGGTATTAACCCTTTCTCGGCCGCTAGCAGGGTTAATACCGCACCGCTAGCAGCCGAATCCCTCTTCAATTCCGACGGTATAGCGCCCGCTATTTTTAGCGGCGCTATACCGCCACTGCACCTCCACTGCCCCATGTGAAAGGGGCCTTAGGCTGGCCACAATAAAAGGCCACTCTAAAATGTGCAGTTTTATCACACCGCACAATGCCACAGATGTCGCAAGTTTTGAGAGAGCGTGCAGTTGGCATGCTGACTGCAGGAACGACTACCAGAGCCGTTGCCCTTGAATTGAATGTTAACTTCTCTACCATAAGCCGTCTTCAAAGGTGTTTGACAGTATTTGGCAATACATCCAACCGGCCTCACAACCACAGACTATGTGTATCCACACCAGCAAAGGAGAAGTGCACAAAAACACAGATTTGGGCAGAATTGTGTACATAGAAAAAGTCGCAGATCTTTAACCAATTGGCGTCCGCGCTATAGTCGAATGACGGGCACAGCGCGGACCCCAATTGCCAGGAGGCCTTCAATACACGTCCTACCCTTCTTGCGAGGCTCGCTGTGATCACAGAGTCACTGAGAATCAGCTGATCACAGATCCGTGTAAGGGGCCGGTCACGGCCTCTTACCACATGAACAGCTATCAGCCCCCCCTCCTCACGCTGAGGGCAGAGGGGGTTTTAAGCACGTGAGGCTCTAACAGGCTTCAAAAAAGGGTGGGCTTGGGGCTCAGAGCACTGCGCTCCAAGCCCACCCATTTGTGTGAGAATAGCAAATTAATATTCGCTATTCTCACACTAATCCTCCTGGCTCCTGTCCAATCGGGAAGCGGGTCGTGAGACCCGTCACCTGATTGGCTGAAGTGACAGGAGATCCTATTGGACACCTGGGGGGTGGTTGTTTGTTTAACCCCCCCCCCCCCAAAAAAAAACACCAGCCACCACTGCTTAGAACCCTCAAACATTATATATATTTTTTAGCAGAGACCCTATAGAATAAAATGGTGGTTGTAACAATATTTTATGTTGCACTGTATTTGCGTAGCAATATTTCAAACAATATCTTTGGGAAAAAATTAATTTTCATGAATTAAAAAAAAAAACAGTAATGTTAGCCCAATGTTTTTTGTATAATGTGAAAGCTGATGTTATGCAGAGTAAATGGATACCTAACATGTCATGCTTCAAAAATGCGCATGCTCGTAAAATGGCGAAAAACGACAGTATTTAAAAGTCCCCATTGGCGACGCTTTCATTTTTTTTACAGGTTACCTGTTTAGTGTTACAGAGGAGGTATATACAATTATTGTTCTTTCTCTAACGATCATAGTGATACCTCACACGTTTACGTATGCGTTCCCTTCAGCGTGCAAGCTCGGAGGGATAGGGTGCTTTCAATTTTTTTTACTTTTTCTTACTTATTTTACTTTTTGTTTTTACACTGTCCTTTAAAGAAAATATGTGATTACTTTTATTCTTATTACAAGGAATGTAAGCAACATATTTCAATATAAATAAGCTTGACAGGTCCTCTTTATTGTGAGATCTGCGGTCTTTTTTGTGAGATCTGCACTCTCATTTGTACTTAAAGGCAAAATAAAATATATATATATATATATTTTTTACATTTTCTAATTAAAAGAATGTGTCCCTTTAAGGCCGTTAGACGAAAGTGACGTCAGACATCGCTCTGGTCCTCCAAGGGCATAGAGTTGAGCGGGGGCCATCTTGCCCTCATTCGACTTTCTGTCCATCTCGCCATGGGATCGGATTGTTTCCCCCCTACCGACGGCACCGGTAAGTGGGGGAAATGACTGGGAAGTGGCGGGGGGAGCACCTTTCCCGCTAACCATAAAAGATTGATTCTGCAGTGACACTTCCACCGGGACCATTTTTATGTGAAAGAGGATCGCCCACTGTTTAAAAAAAACATTGGGATTATGGCAGCCGCTATAAAACGTCAAAGTAAAGTTGTATTTATACAGTGGGCAGTTGTCCACGGAACTGTTAAAAAAAAAATGCTTATTGCATCATAACTCCCAAATTTGTATCTTTTTGTTCCTCAAATCATAGTCTTACGTCCTTCTACCTCTTTTTTTGTTTGATAAATATCGTAATAAAAATATATTACCATATATACTCGAGTGTAAGCCAACCCGAATATAAAAGGCACTTAATTTTACCACAAAAAAATGGGAAAACGTATTGACTCGAGTATAAGTCTAGGGTTTCCATGTGCATGCCTCACTGTATCCATGTGCATGCCTCACTGTGCCCATGCCTCACTGTGTCCAAGACTAGAAAAAGAAAGTGACCGCTCAGTAGTGATCAAAGAGCCTCCTCACTGAAACCAAACCATGGGTGCTGGCAATGCAATAGCCTAGTACTAGCTATAACTAAGCACTGAAGTTACAATGCGAAACGCGAAACACATTAGCTTTTGTCCCAATTTTTGCTATGGCATGTTAATTTTGTGATTGGTTTTATTTAAAGGAACATTTTTGGAGTGCGGCTGTCCAAGTTTCTTTCGTATTTTTGCCTGTCCAAGACTAGACTGACGTTTAACATGGAAGTCTATAGAAGGGGTGCCCGGCTTTGAAAAATCGGTGCTCCCCAGCCGTAGGTCCCCTAGACAACAAACTTTGTACACTTGTAGAGGAGAAATGGGGCTACATTTGTGTTAAGTTATGGGTCCAGGGGACCTACAACCAGCTGGTACTGGGTCACTAAATTCACCAGAGAAATTACCATTTAACATGGGAGTCTATGGAAGGGGTGCCCGGCTTTGAAAAATCGGTGCTCCTTGGCTGTAGGTTCCCCAGGACAACAACCTTTGCACACTTGCAGAGAAAGAGTGGAGATACATGTGTGCCAAGATTGGGGTCCAGAGGACCTATAGCAAGCCAGTACCGGGTCCCCAAATTCTGGGAGATCAGGCGCAAAAAGGTGACTCGATTAGAAGCAAAACTATTTGCTGAAAAACTTGGCTTATACTCAGAGCTTTTTTTCTCAGAAAATAGGTGCAGGAACTCAACCACGACCCGTTCAGATTTCACAAACAGTAGAAGGGTCTTAAAGGGGCATTAAATACCAGAATTGCATTACATACAGTGTGCAGAGTTCAGGGGGTTACAAAGCAGTCACTTGTAAACACAGAAACCAGACTTCTGTGTTCACAAGTGATTGTGGTGAGCGGGCACCAAAGGGTCTGAGCCAAAGGTGGTGGAACTGAGTTCCACCAAGTTCCCCCAGAAAAAAAGCCCTGCTTATACTCGAGTATATATGGTACTTATCATTTTAAACAGTGTTTGATAAACCTTTCATTCTTCCTCTAAATGATTGTGCTTGTTGTTTTGAAAGGCACGTAAAAGAAAAAAGAGACAATTAAGAAAATAGTATTTGTGGATTTAACCAACTATTTTTGGCATATTGCTTTTCGTGGTTGGCATAACAGGAGTGTAAGACGAATATGTCCTCTGCCCACATACTCTACTTTGTGCTCTGTCCATCTTTTTCATGTCAGAAAGTTGAGAGGTATGATTACATAGGGCATTCAAAGTGCCGCTCCATATCATGTGTAACCTTTACCAAGTAGAGTTTTTAATCCTGAACCTGATTAAACCTGTACTAGCTAGCAGAAGTTCAAATTTCTGTCCCAGTCTCACCCTAAACAGCAATATCAGTGCCAGCCCAGTTAATTCATTTCTGTCTGGGAAATGACAGGGCAAACAACTCTTTTTCTGTCAAGGGTGGATGTGTTGAGATAAAAATAGTGACAATTTTTGAACTGACTGCCAGCATGGGACCCTTTGATTGACAGGAACATGTTCTCCAGGATCAGGTCTTCTAGGTGAATGTCCATTTCACAGTCTCTGTCTACAACATTCGGATTGTGTTCTTCTCCTTTGGAACTCTTCATTCCAGATTGATGTTAGAAAAGATATGATATTTTCTATTGCAATTTGACACCGTTCAAATTCACTATTCCAGCCTCTGTCAAGTACACAATATAAGGTAACAAATATGTGCTTAATGTGCAGAATTTATATCTAAATCATTATCACTTTTTCAACTATTTCTTAGAACATATGCTAGTAATGTTAACTACGCTATTGAAGAATTTCTCAACCAGGGTTCATCTCGAGGATGCAAGAAAATTCCTTGAACAATAAGCAATGTTGGATGAATCTCCTTTCTATACTAACCAGCAATACAACATAGCATATTTACACTGACATCTAATATCAGGGGACGCCACATTTTTGTGCTGTCTGCATTTATTTTCTGTTATTATTATTCATTTCATTTCTTGATTATTACAAAATTTTACATAGAAACCAATTTGCTTCCAGTTTTTTGTTTTTGGCAAAGCTTAATTGAACAAGCTGAAGTTAAAAGCTGATTGGCTACCATACACAGCTGCACCAGATTTTTCACTCTCTAGTTTAATTAATTAACCCAATTGTGTATCAAATATGCTAGGTTTGTTATGTTATTCATTCTTATATATAAAATGTTCTACAATTTAGTGATAATGCTAATATACCGCAAACTGATGGCATTATATAATTTAACAGGGGTTCCTGTAAAATATTTTAATGCCTTGTACACACGATCAGGCTTTTTCCTGGCCAAATCACATCGGAATTCCGATGGAATTCCATCGGAGTAAAATAGAACATGTTCTTTATCTAAACTCTGACGGAATTCCACGGAAAATCCAATAAAAAACTCAGATGAAGCCACACACGATCGGAATATCCGATGGAAAAAGTCATAAGGGTCTCTCCAGGTTAAAAAGTTTGAGAAAGGCTGCTTTAATGGAAATAAATGATATTGTACTGTAGTTAGTAGAGGAATACAGATATACAAAGCACAGGCTCCAACTTTTTTCCACAGTTTAAAAATATTGTAAATTAGCAATTTATAGGAACATAATCAATCGTCAGGTGTTTTGCTATACTATGCTAAATTGTGCTAAATTCAGTGTGCTAAATTGTGAATCATAGTTTACATGTTCAGATCTGTGTTTTGGGGTAATGTTTGTCTTTTGCCTGTATTCTGTATATTGAGCATTGCATATTTTGATCATGAAGAAAGATAAAAAATATGGTATTGATTCTTGCTTTTACTATTTCCAAGGGACCTGCTATGAACTAACTTTCATATTATCCAATGTTAAAATCTGGGGAACCAATTTGGTTAGTCTTTATTGACAGCCTATACAATATACTGGTAAACAGTGATGGACTTCTGCTCGTACTTCAAGCTTCTGCCCAGATATGGGCTATTATTTATTTTATCAATTTTATTCTTATACTGTATGCTTTACCATAACTAATGTTGCACTAGTAAAGATAACAAAGTAGAGAAGATAAAGACAGGTGACCAGCTTTTCTGTAATGTCATGCTTTATGCCTAAATGATGTCCAGCATTAATTCATTTTTGTAATTGGCTCTTATTACCTTGTAAATATGTCATTAGGGTTAAATATCCTACTGGATACACAGCTATTGGAAATTTAAATTCCAGTCATTTATTATCACAGCAGTTACTTTACTGGAATTTGCTGCTGTAACACTTTACACAAAGTGACCTATTTATAGAAAGTGCAGGAAAAAGTTCCCCACAAAAATGGAGAAGTTGTCCATGGTGATCAATTAGACTTCTTGATTCATTTAATAATTATGAAGATATACTGTATACTATAACAAAGATCAACTCGGATGGGTACGTTTTAGGCTGGATTCACACATATGCGAATTGGATGCAGGTTTCCCCGCGTCCACATCGCATGACAGGCAAGTGTGACAGTCTCTCAACTGAGGCCCGGGGAAGCCACAGTCCGCATTCAAAAAGGGTCCTTTGCATCTTTAGGTCCGATTAAGGTTCAAATTCAGGCAAAGATTTAGACCTGAATTACACCTGAACCGGTGCACAGGAACGCACCAGACCCCAGGCACGAACCCGTGACCGCACATATGTGAACACAGCCTTACACTAATGCTGGGTATACGCTCTTCGTTTTTTCTGTTTAGTCGGGGGGGGGGGGGGGTTTATGAATGAAAACACAAATGAATTCCCTCATCTACACAATCAAGGTGGACAGAGGAATAATCCCGGCTGTCCTATCGTATTTTGACAGTGGGACTCCTCCATCAAAATACACTGATCAATTGATTGGCTGCAGTGGCAGATCAAATAAAAATTTTCCCTCCTTAGTTCCTTTTAACCAAGAATCATGGATCTGAGTCAGGTTACAGTGAAGCTTGGGGACTCTATCGCAGTAATCAAAATGGCCTCTGCCCTTTTCACCCTAAAGGCTTGATACTCAATTCCATGACACGGAAAAACTGCCAGCCATCAGTGTCCAGTGGTGTCTAACTTGGCAATAGTGAGAATGTAAGTTAGTAGGTTGTTGTCTGTCTTGATTTTGAACTCTGCCCCATATAAATAATCATTCAGTTTGCCCACCGCTGCCCATTTAAAGACCAAGAACTGCAGCTAGTGAGCAGGATAGTTCTTCTCAGCCGAGTACGACTCTGACTAATGTATGCAATGGGGTTTGGACGACCATCATGTTCGTGATACAATACTCCACCAAACCCCCCACTACTAATATGTATTTTGTAGGGCCAAGCAGGATTAGCATAGGTTAGAACAGGTGCCAGTTAAACTTTAGCTTTAGCTGTTTAAAGACATGTTTGCATTAATCGGACCACTCTTCTTGTATCAACACCCTGGATTTATTCAGCCCTTTAGTTTGGTGAATTTGGTTTGAAAACTTTCAATTATTTTCCTCCTTCTTTAGAATGCTAGTGAGAGATAAAGCTGTCTTGGCAAAACCTTCCACAAACCTTTGTCTTGGCAAGTAACAACAGCTTCAAACTTCTTGAGGTCCATGGCTACACCCACTGGTGAAAAAACAACATGCCTCAGATAGATGATAGAGAGGTGGCAGAACTGGCACTTCTCCAAAGAAAGTTTCAGCTCCCCTTCATGAGATCATTTGAGTACTTTCTGCAAACATTGCCTATGCTCCTCCAGTGTTCCTACAAAGATTATCAGGTAATCCATATACACCAACACAAACATTTTAGAACATTCTAAGGCTGGCCATAGTAGGATAGTTTTTGGGGGATTTTCATTCAGCCAGCCGGCTTAACTGGACAACTTTTCATCTGTCTATGGCCACTTGGCCAGCTTAACCATGTATGGTCAGCTTAACAAAAGGTTCCTACAGCAATATTTGCATAGGGCAAAAAGCCGCCATCCCCTAAGTGACTGTTAACTTATGCACCAAGCTGTGCATTGCGGGAGGCTGATAGGAGTGTGCAGCATATGTGTACAGTATCTCACAAAAGTGAGTACACCCCTCACATTTTTGTAAATATTTTATTATATCTTTTCATGTGACAACACTTACGAAATGACACTTTGCTACAATGTAAAGTACTGAGTGTATAACAGCTTGTATAACAGTGTACATTTGCTTTCCCCATAAAATAACTCAACATGCAGCCATTAATGTCTATACCGCTGGCAACAAAAGTGAGTACACCCCTAAGTGAAAATGTCCAAATTGGCCCAATTAGCCATTTTCCCTCCCCGGTGTCATGTGACTCGTTAGTGTTACAAAATCTCAGGTGTGGATGGGGAGCAGATGTGTTAAATTTGGTGTTATCGCTCTCACTCTCTCATACTGGTCACTGAAAGTTCAACATGGCACCTTATGGAAAAAAAAATCTCTGAGGATCTGAAAAAAATAATTGTTGCTCTACATAAAGATGGCCTTGGCCAGTGATGGCGAACCTTGGCACCCCAGATGTTAGAGACATTGCGCTCCTCCACCTTCCGTTTGAGGATGCCCCACAGATGCTTAATAGGGTTTAAGTCTTGGCCAGTCCACCCCCTTTACCCTCAGCTTCTTTAGCAAGGCAGTGGTCATCTTTGAGGTGTATTTGGGGTCGTTATGTTGGAATACTGCCCTGCGGCCCAGTCTCCGAACACCGGCTCTGCTTCAGTACGTCACAGTACATGTTGGCATTCATGGTTCCCTAAATAAACTATAGCTGCCCAGTGCCTGCACTACACTTGCAGCCCCAGACCATGACACTCCCACCACCATGCTTGACTGTAGGCAGGACACACTTGTCTTTATACTCTTTATCTGGTTTCCACCACACACTCAACACTATCGGAAGCAAATAAGTTTATCTTGGTCTCATCAGACCACAGAAAATGGTTCCAGTAATCCATGTCCTTAGTTTGATTGTCTTCAGCAAACTGTTTGTGGGCTTTCTTCTGCATCATCTTTAGAAGAGGCTTCCTGTGATGACAGCCATGCAGACCAATTTGTCATATCCAATACCTCTGGATATGACGCTAAGCACTTGCACTCAACATCTTTGGTTGACAATGGCAAAGCCTGTTCTGAGTGGAACCTGTTAAACCACTGTAAGGTCTTGACCACTGTGCTGCAGCTCAGTTTAAGGGTCTTGGCATCTTTATGTAGAGCAACAATTCTTTTTTTCAGATCCTCAGAGGGTTCCATGTTGAACCTCCAGTGGTATGAGAGAGTGAGAGAGATGACACCAAATTTAACACACCTGCTCCCCATTCAAACCTGAGGCCTTTGTAACACTAACAAGTTACATGACACCAGGGAGGGAAAATGATTAATTGGGCCCAATTTTGACATTTTCACTTGGGGGTGTACTCACTTTTGCTGCCAGCGGTTTAGACTTTAACCACTTCCCGATGCATAGTCAAATGACGGCCACAGGAACCTTTTGTCGCTCTGGGTGGCCATCATATGAAGTCCTGGGAATCCCTACAGTGTTGAGAGCACGCACTCGCCACATTACAGGGGACATGACGCACAGGCCCGACTGCCGCGATGTCTGCCGGGCACCCGCGATTGCTCGTCACAGAGCAGGACCTTGGATCTCTGTGTGTAAACACAGAGATCAACATCCTGTCAGGGAGAGGAGACCAATGGTGTGTCCCTTGTACATAGGGACACCGATCGGTCAACTCCCCCAGTCAGTCTCCTCCCCCCACAGTTAGAATCACTCCCTAGGGAACACATTTAACCCGCTTGATTGCCCCCCTAGTGTTAACCCCTTCCCTCCAATCACATTTATACAGTAATCAGTGCATAATTATAGCACTGTTCGCTGTATAAATGTGAATGGTCCCAAAATAGTGTCAAAAGTGTCCAATCTGTCCACCACAATATCGTAGTCCTGACAAAAATTGCAGATCACCGCCATTACTAGTAAAAAAAAAAAATAGTAATAAAAATGCCATAATTCTATCTCCTATTTTGTACACACTATAACTTTTGCGCAATCCAATCAATATACGCTTATTGCGTTTTTTTTTTTTTTTACCAAAAATATGTAGAATAATACATATCGGCCTAAACTGAGGAAAACATTTTTTTTTTTAAATTGGATATTTATTATAGCAAAAAGTAATAAATATTGTGCTTTTTTTCAAAATTGTCGCTCTTTTTTTGTTTATAGCGCAAAAAATAAAAACCGCAGAGGTGATCAAATACCACCTTTTATTTGTGGGGGAAAAAATGATCAAAATTCATTTGGGTACATTGTCGCATGATCGTGCAATTCTCATTCACAATGTGACAGCACTGAAATCTGAAAATTCGCCTGGGCAGGAAGGGGGTGAAAATGCCCGTTATGGAAGGGGTTAATAGCTGTGCGTTGAGTTATTTTGAGAGGACAGTAAATTCACACTGGTATACAAGCTGTATATTAACTACTTTACATTGTAGCAAAGTGTAATTTCTTCACATGAAAAGTTATGATAAAATATTTACAAAAATGTGTACTTTTGGGAGATACTGTATATTTTTGTTGAATAGGTGATAAGACATACAGTATATTGATCTTCAAAATACTGTATTAGGATTGTCCTTCTCAAGTTTCACTAATGTTGTGATATAGGGGATCAAGACGATCCATAAAATTGATATAAAAAATTAAAAATGTAAACATATGTATGCAAGGAATGCATAGCAGAAAATAACATTTGATTTCTTTATTATCATATTCAATGTTCCTTCTTGTATTTTTTTTCATTGTAGTATGGAAAGGAATTCCTCAGACCAACATGGTATCTTTCTTCATCCAGTGGTGAGTATATAAATAACTGTACTTACAATCTAAAAAGGGCTGGAGACTGTGCTTGTGTTGCATTAGCAACATAGTGCACTATATTGAAGACTATACATAATGATGAATAAAGTATATTGTTGTCCTGTAATAAGGCAAGGAAGCATATAATGAATAACAGGCATGCTTTGGGTTTATGGTAGGAGTATATATTTTAGATGTTATTTTGACATACAGTAACCGGTATCCAGAAGGTTATCTTAACTAAGCAGTAAAGTGACTTTGTCACAAAATTATAAGTTAAAATTACTACTGCTGTACCTGTAAAAAATAATAATATGTGTATGTATATACTGTATATATAAAATAAAATACATACCTCTTCCTTTGCCACACTGCCAAACATCGCTTTGATGTAGAGCCTACTGAATTTTCATCAGAACTGACACCTCCAGAAGTGTTGATTTCTTGTGTCCCCCCCCCTTTCTCCATTTACTGGTTCCTTGCCTTATTAGGGGCTCTGCCACACACAAATGCAACCATATAACCAGACATAATGCGGCAGAAGAGCAGCTACTGTAAAACAGACTTAATAACATCTTCAAAGTTATTAACCCGAAAACAAAAAATTTATTTCAGCTTACCAATCATTAGATGTGGTGGCTGCATTCATTTTTATTTTTTTTCCCAATTTGCGATGCAGGTGGTTACACTCACTTCTCCCCTGTGTTTATGGATGAGCAACCTAGACACATTTGGACAGCAGCATTGTCAGATGGACCTTACATAAGTGACTAATAATTAATTTTTTTATTCAATTTCTTTTTATTAATCTTTAGCGTAATAATTTAAAGTCTAATTTAAGCTAACATTATTTAGCAGGTAGAAAAATAGTGCTTATTCCTTTTGGGATAAATGTTTTAAAGTGATAAGAAAGTCACAATTTTTTTTATTAAAATAAAAAATAATGTTATACAGTACTTACCTGTTCTGTGTAGTGGTATTGCACCCCAGCTAGCGCTGCCCCCATAGCGGGCCATGTGTTTTGATGGCACTCGTGCGGGCTAGCTGCTGAGCTGGGCTGTGAACATTCTTAGACTTGTTTTACGTTAAGCATCTTAGTGGTATTTCTGAGTGTGGCTCGGGGTGAATTTTCCATACCAAGAGCATTAACCCGGAGCCACACACAGGGCTGCATCGCAGTGTCCAGGGAAAGTTACTTACCTTGTCCCCAGGATCCTGCGATGTCTCCCCAATGTGTGCGGTGGATGTTTTTTGCTGATGTACTGTATGCCGGGCTCCGTTCCCTACGAGCAGCACGACACATGGGGGCGGAGCCCAGCGGGAAATTCAAAAAGTGCAAAAAAACAGAATACATACAGTAATGTAATCTTACAGATTACATTACTGTATCAAATAATTTAACCTCCCTTTTGTCTCTAGTGCTTTGTCCAGTACCCTGCATGCAGTTTTATATTATAAATACTGTTCTATCTGCCTTGAAACTGGAGATTGCCAATAGCAACCAAAAAGTGTCCTTTTACATCAAAAAGATTTTAGACTTCAGATTCCGGCGGATATATCCTAACTCTTCTCCCTGAACTTTACCCCCCTGCTTATTAGGACCCAAGCTGATTTGAACACCTATGCATCTAAGCGGCTCTCATGGTTAGGTAGAGTGAATGCCCTGAAAATGGATGTTCTCCCAAGGTTCCTGTATTTGTTTCAAACTATTCCTATTCGTATACCCAATTCTTACTTCAAAAAACTACACCAGATGTTCTCCAAATTTATTTGGAATGCTGCCCGTCCCAGAATACGATACGAAACTCTATCTCTTCCAAAGGCTAGAGGGGGAGCCCCGAACGCCTCCTTATATCATAAGGCAGCGGTATTCACACGTAAACTGGATTGGTTCCATCACTCTTCAACCAAGCTCTGGGTTCATCTGTAAAGCCACATGAACCCAATTGAACTCCCCGCTCTCCCATGGATCTTGCCCACAGTTCAAGGGGGTTCGGGCCCTCTCAGCGACCTTACCTTCCAGACGATCCAGGTCTGGGATCGCCTTCGGTCCAGAGGGGGCCTGTCGAATTGCATGGGGCCTTTGACTCCCTTCTTTGGGACCCTGGCCTTTCCACTAACTAGATTCGGACCTTGGCGAAAGGAGGACCATAGGAGACTTGCCCAGGTCCTTCGAGCAGACCCCACTCTAAGGGCAGATACCCCTGCCGACCCGACCTCCCGACACCCCATGCAGTGGCTTCACAGGCAACAGACCACTTTCTACATCCGAACTTTCCCATCCATTCCAGACATCCTCGCTGACCCGATGGGATTCGAGGTGCTGCTTCTACAGGCAGAACCTCCAACGCATGTGGTATCTCAACTCTACTCCCTGCTGCTTAATATCCTCTCCCCTGATCCCCCGCCGTTTACGGTGGCCTGGGAGACAGACCTGCGCCATCCTATCTCCCCTATTGACTGGCAGAAGTGTTTTACCCTGACACACAAACTATCCTTGGCCACTAATGCCCCGTACACACGATCACTTTTTGTGATGAAAAAAAATGACATTTTTAAAAATGTCATTTAAAATGATTGTGTGTGGGCAAAATGTCATTTTATGTCTTCTGAAAAATGACCAAAAAAAAATTCGAACATGCTCGAATTTTTTATGTCATTTTTTAAAATGTAATTTTTTGTGTCATAAAAAATGATCGTGTGTGGGCAAAACTACGTAAAAAATGACGTTTTAAACCCGCACATGCCCAGAAGCAAGTTAGGAGACGGGAGGTAAAACTACCATTCATAATGGAGTAAGCACATTCATCATGCTGTAACAGACAAAAAAGCAGGAATCTTCTTTTACTAACAAGTAACCAGCTAAAAGCAGCCTCAGGGCAAATAGAATTTCCCCTTTAGAGTGCCGTCACTTTGTTCATCATTTTCCAAAAATGATGGTGTGTACGCAACGTCATTTTTTAAAATGAAGTTTGAAAAATGTCATTTTTTTTCATGAAGGAAAATGACATTTTTTTTCATCACAAAAAGTGATCGTGTGTACGGGGCATAAGACTCAGGAGAAGGGGTTCAAGCTGCAAACAAGATGGTACAGATGCCCAACAACTATCAAACACTTAAACCCTGCAGTGTCAGATATCTGCTGGCGATGTCTGAGATCCCGGGGAACCATGCTCCACATCTGGTGGGAATGTCCTCCTGTCCAGGGATTTTGGCAGCAGATTTTCAAACTATACTGCAAACTGATGGCGAGCTTAGATGATGTCGCCCTGGTACCATGATGGAGTGCTACTTACCCCCAATTCTTGCCCAATTTCTCTTCCCCTTCTGTTTGCCCCTGCTTCTTTTCCTTTTTTTGTTATCTGAATACATCCTTGGGATTTCGTTTAGTCCACATACCATGGCTTTGATCTGCCGAATGTTGCTGATTTGCTATTTGACCCCATGTGCTATTTATTTTTATTTTTTATTTTTTTCCATACAGATTGGTATGCACTCCCATATGCTGCACCATATGCGGGGCAGCACTGCTCCCTTACCTGTAGTGTGGTTAATAGCTACCATAGCTGGACCTTCCTTCCTTTTTTAGTTTATGGGGATTGCTAACACTAACAGCCTTATGGTGGTCCTCGTATTCCTGTTAATGCTCTCATTTCTATGTAACATCGACATGTCTATGTTCTGTTGTACACGATGCCTATTGTTGGTGTATTTGATTTCGCTGTATGTAATGTTGGAGACGATGTAAGTCTTTCTGTTTCTCTTTTCCTTAATAAAATAAGATTGAATTAAAAAGATTTTAGACCAGCTAGAAAACAGTGAAAATAAATTGGAACACTTGAACAATTGAGCGATAACGATTTGTGGGGAAATTCGTCATCAAACACTGAAAGTAATGACGGTGACAATTCTGCAACTGAGCACATTTCAGTGTTTTTAAATTGATTACATTATTGAATACATTTATTATGAGTTATTCCTAAGAATTACAGGCCTACAATATAAAACACCAAGGGCCAGATTCACATACACTTAATATTGCACTGCGTAATTGAAATACTCTACGCTGCCGTATATTACCAGGCTCTACACCGAATTCTGGTAGATTTTTGCCCGTACGGTACGGCGGCGTGGTCTATTTCTCGCCGCGTAATCAAAATACGAGATTAGGGGGCGTGAAGCATTTAAATTAAGCGCGTCCCCGCGGCGATCGAACTGCGCATGCTCCGTTCAGAAATTTCCCGCCGTGCATTGCGCGAAATCACGTCGTTACGTCATTCGTTGTTTGAGTAGTGTCGTTTACGAACATTCCTATTCCCGGACGACTTACGTCAAAAAAAATAAAAGACGTCGGAAAACGTAGAAATTCGACGTGGGAACGACGGCCATACTTAACATGGGCTGTCTAATATTAGAGCAGCAAAAAGCTGGTATAGTGTTACGCCAAAAAAAGATGACTAAAGGTGCCGTAAGAGATTGCGAATGAAGATTGTAATTTTGGGGATCGCCGGCAAAAGCTCATTTGCATACCCAGACGCGGAAAACGACGGGAAGTCCACCCAGTGGCCGCAATTTTATTGCAGCGTAGATCCGAAGGCGTATGAACACGTAATCCAGTCGAATTGAAGCCCGCAGCCGTCTATTCATGGTTTGAGGTTTTCAACTAGCTAGAAAACGCGCGTAATTGGAAATTACTCCAGTCTAACACCAGTTAGACAGGCGTAATGGCTCTGTGAATCTGGGCCCAAATTTCCATGAAAAACAATTGTACCACTCATCATCAAAAATCTGACATAGTCATAACGCCAGAGAGATTAAAGTGTTTGTTACTCCAACGTTTTATATTCCTGATAAATGGTGCCTGCTGTACCATGCACTTGTGTGCGAAAGTATCCTGTTCTCTTTGTATTGCTTCCTTAACTTGAATTCCCCGGTAGTTCCTGCTAGTGTTGCTCACGAATATTTGCATTGCGCATATTCGCTACGAATATTGCATATTCGAGGATTCGCGAATAACTCGAATATCGCGGCGAATATTCGCTATTTCGAATATTCGTATTTTTTCAAATTTCGGAATCAATTTCGCAATCAATTTCGCATTCGCACTAGCGAAATTTCGCAATTTTTTTATTTTTTATAAAATATAGCGAATATTCGTAAATATCGAATATTCGTGATATTTTATCCAACAAAAAAAATAGCGAGATTTCGCAATCATTTTCGCTTTCGCATATGCAAAATTTCGCTATTTTTTTTTTAATAAAATATAGCGAATATTCGTAAATATCGAATATTCGTGATATTTTATCCAAAAAAAAAATAGCGAAATTTAATTTTATTTTTTTATAAAATATCACGAATATTCGATATTAACGAATATTCGCGAATATTCTTCGAAATATTCGCGAAATATCGCGAAATCGAATATGGCATATTCCGCTCATCACTAGTTCCTGCTGGTATCTCTGCTTTCCTATTAAAAACTGACCATGCTTGGGGGCGTGGCCGGGATGTGAACAAGAGCGGACGTGTGCTAGCTGAGCTCCGCTCCTACCGATATCCTGACGTGACTTCCAGCGCTGATTCCTCCTTCCAGCAACCGCCTGCCCGGCACCCTGGGGCGAAAGAAGGTACCCGGCACCCCGAGGCCTCCTCCGTTGTCTCCGGGTAAGCTCCGTTCATCCGCGGGGATCGGCGATCGAGTCGCGGCGGCCATCTTGCCCACGAGGCTCTCCGCAAAGGAGATGTCGGCTAGGTCTCCAGCCTCCCCTGATCCGCCGGCATCCCACGCCGCCTCACACGCTGAGCTCCTGGCGGCTATTAAGGAGGGCCGGGACTCGGTAATGGTTAAAATTGATCACCTGGTTGCGGATGTTAGCTTGATCCGCCATGACATGGACAAATTTAGGGCCCGGTTTACAGAGGCAGAGGGCCGCATTTCTCAGTTGGAGGACTCCACAAGGATTGATCCTAGGCCTTGCAACTACAGGTCAAAGCCCTGCAGGAGAAGTCCATAGACACAGAGAACAGGCTCAGAAGGAATAATATCAGGGTCCTGGGCCTCCCTGAAAAGGCGGAAGGCCTCAGGCCTGCAGAATTCACAGAAACCTTCCTGATCTCCCTCCTGGGCCTGCCAGCCATGCCGCCTACATTTGTGGTTGAGAGGGCCCACAGGGTCCCCCCCAAGCCTCCGATCCCAGGAGCCCCCCCTCGGCCTTTCCTGCTCCGCCTGCTCAACTATAGGGACAGGGATCGAATTCTTGCTGCGGCCAGGGAGAAGAGGGACCTGCTTTACAATGGGGCCAAGATCATGCTGTTTCCTGACTACTCCCCAGAAGTGCAGCACCGACGCCGCTCCTTTACAGAGGTGAGGAGATGCCTGCGAGATCGTGGTCTCAAGTTCAGCCTGCTCTATCCTAGCAAGTTGCGGGTGATTGATGGGGACCGCACACGCTTCTTCCTGGATCCAGAGGCGGCCATGTCCTGGCTGGAGGGTCACTGAAGGAATCCACCTCGGGGCAAGTCCTTTTTTTTTTTTTTTTTCTTTTAATTGCTGCCCTGCCTGCCTTCCATCTGATACCTGCCTCCCCTCACCTGGCTTCCTTGGCACGGCGCCCTGGCCTACGCCCTCCCTAACACTGCCTTACTTTTTACTGACAATTTTCATGCTTGTGGTCATCCGTGTCTGCTTTTTCCATTAAGGCGGCCGTTGCCCTCACCCCCCCCCCCCCCCGAGCTCCCATCGTTGGCAGGTGTGCAGGTCTGCCGTGTCACCTGCGGTGTCACCTGATGACTGATTAGAGGTCCGTTACCCCCCCCTCTGACCCCCCCATACTCATATTTTCTTGTTTCCCCCTCCTTTTTTGGAACCCCTGGCCCCCCTTGCATTTCTCCTCCTCAGTTAACATGGAGCATTAGCCGCTATGGGCTGCCTTGCCCGGGAATCGGTCCTGATTCGGCTATCAGGAGTTGTGACTGCTCAGTGCACGAACTAGGACACGCATTACCTCGGCCTACGGACGTGGTGGCACTCCAGGACTGCTACCCCCCCCCCCCCCTGTGTGTTTTTTTTCCTTTTTTTTTTTTTTTATATATATATTTTTTTTCTTCTCCTTTTGCTCTCCGGAGCCTGGACACTGACCATTGGTTTTTGCTGAACCCGATGTCCGGGTACCAGAGTGGGCGACCTGGCGCCTGCCGTGTAGGGCCCCCAGTTTTTAGGGGCTCATTTACACTGCTGTTTGACGGTTTTTGGGAAGAAACTATTCCCACCCCCCTGACCGTTGTTAGAGGGCTGGGATATAGTAGGATAGGCACTCTGTGCCTGGGAATTTGGTTTTTCTTAATGTTAGTTTTGTCTTGTAAGCTCAATGCCTGTTGTTGCTTTTTGATTATGCCATGCTCAAGTGTTCATTTTATGCAGTGTTGTGTGCTCGGGATCTTGCCGCTCCTGGGGTGCTCCGGGGTGTATCTCTATAGTTATCCTTTCTATTTCCTCCCCCCTCCGCCAAATGGCTGATCACTCACGTGAGTCATTTACCATTCTCTCCTGGAATGTCAGGGGCATAAACTCTAAATTTAAACGTGCCACTCTCTTTCAATACCTAAAAAGCCGCTCACCCCAGCTTATCCTACTCCAGGAGACTCATCTCGTGGGCAGCAAGATCCTGACTCTCAAGAAACCCTGGGTACAGCGGGCGATACATGCAACATACTCTACCTATGCTAGGGGGGTGTCAATCCTTATTTACAAAAATTTCCCCTGTGTGATTGAGGAGGTCCGTACGGACCCCCTGGGCAAAAATGTGATACTGGTCTTCACGCTCTGGGCACAGAGATACATTGTTATAAATTTGTACATCCCCCCCCCTTTTGCACCTGCCTTACTGTACGAGGTAATGGATAAAATTACGCCGTTTTGCCCGGGGAAGGTGTTGGTAATGGGTGATTTTAACGCCATCCTATCACACGACCTGGACAGACCGGCACCGCCCAAACATCGGTGTGTGGACCTTCCTGCCTGGGCTCAGGCGGTGGGTCTGGAGGAGGTCTGGAGGTGGAAGCACCCTGGGGTGAGAGCTTACTCGTGTTTCTCAGCCTCCTACAAGACCGCGTCCCGGATAGACTTGGCCTTCTCCAACTCCGCTCTGTTGGCGGATGTGTTGGAGGTGGACTATCTTCCAAGCGGCCTGTCAGACCATAGGCCTCTGATGGTAGTGCTCCGCTCTCCGGCATCGCGCAATGCTGCGCTTTGGCGATTGGGCGCGCAATGGGTTACTCATCCTGACGTAGCTGATACCTTGCCCCCCCTTCTAACTGAATTTTGGGAGCGTAATGCCGGCACTTCCTCTCCTGAGGTTGTGTGGGATGCCTTCAAGGCTTACACTAGGGGGCAGTACATCTCCTCCATAGCTAATGTCAAGAAACAGCACTCGGCCCGGACTCGGGAGCTTGAACAGATGACCACTGACAAGACTGACAGGTACAACTTGGACCCCACCCCAGATCATTTTGATCTGATGATGGCGGCCCAACGGGACTTACATTTACACCTGGCCGAAGAAACGTGCCTGGAGATCCACAGGGGCAAGCAACGGGCCTTCGAGCAGGGGGACCGTAACGGCCGCCTACTGGCCATGATGGCCCAGCATGACCACCCCCTCACGACGATTTCGCTCCTTCGGACCCCTGGGGGTGGAACTGTGTCCTCCCCCCAGGATATCCTCCAGACCTTTAGTGACTTTTACAGGACTCTATATTCCTCTGGCCTACCCGCGGACTTCCGACCTGAAACTCTGACTGTTCTGATGGACTCGCTGGCGTTGGGCTGGCTCTCGGACGGGGAGAGGGAAGCTCTGGTCCAACCTTTCACGGCCTTAGAGGTGCAAAAGGCCATCCAGTCCTTTCCGTCGGGCAAAGCGCCTGGGCCGGATGGGCTCCCCCTGGACTTCTATAGGGCACATATGGGCCTTTTGGCCCCCTTGCTGGCCCAATTGTACACCACATGCTTGACAGATGGCAGCCTCCCCGCCTCCATGTACCACGCTCATTTGACGCTAATCCACAAACCCCCAAAGGACCCGACCTCCTGTGCTTCGTACCGGCCCATTGCTCTTCTAAATGCAGACTTTAAAATCCTGACTAAACTTCTTGCCCTTCGGTTATATCCCATGCTGCCCACGGTGATTGACTCGGACCAGACGGGCTTCATGCCCCGGAGGTCTACAGATGTGAACCTCAGAAGGCTGTTTACCAACATACACACCCAACACCTAAATGTGGGGACAAGGACTGTAGCCTCATTAGACGTTGAAAAGGCTTTCGACACGGTCGAGTGGCCTTTCCTGTGGGAAACTTTGCGTAGAATGGGATTTCCCCTACTTTTTATTGAATGGCTTCAGGTAATCTACAAGACCCCCACCTCCTCGGTGCGTCTGGGTGGCGGACTGTCCGTCCCCTTCAGGCTTTTCCGAGGTACGAGACAGGGTTGCCCTCTTTCTCCGGCTCTATTTGCCCTTGCCATTGAACCGGTGGCGGAGGCTCTCCGCTCCTCACCGCTTATTAGAGGTTTACGTGTGGGACTGCTGGAGGAGAGGGTGGCCCTGTACGCGGACGACATGCTACTGTTCCTAAATGACGCGGGTCCCTCGCTGCAGGGTGCACTGACTGTTCTGGACACGTTTGCCTCGGTCACTGGACTCAAGGTGAATTGGTCCAAATCGCTGCTTTTCCCAATTGACCAGGCGGCCCGGTCCACCTCCCCACCTGATAGCCCTCTCTGCTGGGTTAGTTCCTTTAAATACCTAGGGGTACAGGTCTCTGCATCAGCGTCTGATTTTATTTCGCTTAACTTGTCCCCAGTTCTACTAGAAGCCCAATCCAGGCTTAAGGCTTGGAGTAATCTCCCGCTATCTGTTTGGGGACGGGTTAATCTTATCAAGATGAAAATTGTCCCTAAGCTTGTCTACCTATTCCGCCATTCCCCGCAGTGGGTGCCCAAGTCCTTCTTCTGTAAATTAAATCAGGTTTTCTCCTCTTTCATTTGGGGCCCCTCTCCGCCAAGGTACAAGTTAGCTACATTAATGAGGCCACGGACGCAGGGGGGAATGGCATTCCCCGACTGTTACAAGTATTTTCTGGCAACCCAGTTGGTGACTGCGGCCTGGTGGCTGCGACCGGACGGGACCAATACCTCTACTGCCCTGGAGGCCTCGGTGGTTGGATCGTTGGAGGCCCTCCAGCTTTTGCTGTTCCGGGGCCCCCGCGCGCCGTACCCCCTGACCCCTTCCATGCTTACCACCCTGCGGGCGTGGCGGACGGGGCTGGCTATTGAGAAGTGCAAACCCTCCGAGGTTTCCCCCAATGCCCAGATCTGGCTGAACCCTACCCTGAACCACTTCTATAAGCTTTTAGACCCCGCTGCGTGGTCAAGGCGCGGTATCAAACTGATCTCGCACATTGTCTCGCAAAATAAACTGATACCCTTTGAAGAGCTCTTGTCCACATTTAATTTACCCCCACATTATCTTTTCAGATACCACCAACTGTCACATGCGTTCGCGGCACAGTTCCCGCTGTCATCCTGCATCGTGGCCCAGTCGGAGTTGGAGAGAACACTTAGATTTTGCTGTGAGACGAAGCCCGCTTCGCATTTGTACTCATACCTGGTCTTTGTCTCTCTCCCTCCCCTGGACGGGCTGCGATCCAGGTGGCAGGGTGACATTCCTACGTTAGACACTGATGACTGGGATGATGTATGGGACCTTCCCTTCCGCACCCTGGTCTCTATTCGTGACAGGCTGGTGCAATTTAAGATTGTCCACAGGGCATATTTCACCCCGCACAGGCTCCACAAGATGAACCCTGCACATTCCCCAGAGTGTTGGAGATGTTGCGCCTCCCCTGGCGACTTCTCTCACATTTTTTGGCAATGCCCCGCAGTGAAACAGTATTGGGAGGCGGTACTGGAAATTACCAACAAGATTGCGGCGGTTCAGCTGCCCTTGGCAATGGAGATCTGTCTCCTGGGTATTATTGAACACATTGTTCCGACCTCCGCTAAACGCACATTGATCAGCCTGCTTCTTTTCTATGCACGTAAGAATATTGCCATGCACTGGAAGAAATCCACGCCCCCCTCCCTGGTGCAGTGGAGGCGTCTGGTGAACACCAGCCTTCCCCTGTATAGGGAAACGTATATTAATCGGGGCTGCCCACAGAAGTACGACAAAGTTTGGCGCGCTTGGCTGGCGGAGGTCGAAACTGCTGGCTGATGGTATATTGTAAATGCTATGTCTGTTTAGTGGTTAGTGTCCTGTTCTTGCTATGTGCCGGGCTAGTGTGCTGACACACTGGGGTTATGGCTTGTTTATGTTTGGGTGCACCCCTGCCCCCCCCCCCCATTCCTGCATAGCTGCCGATGGAGGCGCACTGTTGCACTATAACTGTACCTTGAGTTCTTATCTCTACAATGTATGCATTTGAGCTGTGTTCTTATGTTTTGTCTTGTGTATTTTTCTTTGTGTATTGTTTGGAAACCTTAATAAAAAACAATTTGAAAAAAAAAAAAAAAAACTGACCATGCTTAGCAGGAGACCACAGGGTAGTCAGTTCTCTAGGTATGCTGGGAACTCAGTGTCCTCTCCTCCAATGGTCAGACCCTGCACGGCTTTTCACTGGGAAGATTAGTTTGCTGCTGCTTTTCCTCCCCCCAGCTTTTATGAAACTGAGAACAGAGGGGATGTGATCACTTATGAAAAAAAGGAGGGGAAAAAAGGTATCAATAATGTTTTTTAATATCTACACACAAATGTAAATGTAAAATAACTGTGCTAATACCCTAATCCATGGCCCAGCAGCAGCTTTTCAGTGAGATACTTTACACAGTGCTAAAAAAAAATAAAAAAAAAATAAGCTGCGCTCAAATTGCATAACATATAAACACATGCAACAAAATGAATAAACCAAAGAAAGATGATCTAATAACTATGGGTGTGCCAATAGCCAATTTATATCAAACCAGTGAGAATAAATTCAGTAACATAAATAATCCAATAAAAGTGCTCAGTAATTCCGATGGATCTTCACCACCATCCAACACCTTGGAAAGTGATCTTGGGACTTAAAGTGTTAGTAAAGGAAAAATAAAATAATTTAAAATAACAAACATGTTATACTTACCTCCACTATGCAGTTCGTTTTGCACAGAGTGGCCCCGATCCACGTCTTCTGGGGTCCCTCGGCGGCTGTCTCTGGTCCTCCCCGCAAGTACTGACCACAGTCATGCGAGAGCTTGCATGGTGGTGAGTAATTGAGGGCGCGCTCCTGTGATACAGCGAGCGGCTATGGCTATATCACTCGGCCCCGCCCCTCGGCATGCCGCGTCACTGGATGTGATTGACAGCAGCACCAGCTTATTTTTGAACAAATCTATACACAAATGTTTTCCCTTTCATTTATATTTTAAACTGAATGGATTGTTTTACAATGTGATGGTTCATAATCACTTTAATGTAGGGAATACATTAACCTCCCTGGCGGTATGATTCTTTAAGATTTTAGGTGCTAAAAGCGGTACCATTATTTGCAAGGGAATTTGGCGTTTTATACTGTAGGCTTGTAATTCTTAGGAATAACTCACTTAAATCTATTCAAACAAGAGTCTAATAGGCATCCCGGGTATGATTTTTTTTTTTTTTTTTTAATTAAAAATTATAATATAATAAATAATTATAAAAAATGATCACAAATGATAATATAATTATAGTAAAAATTATTCAATAATGTAATCAAATCAAAATCACTGAAATTTGCTCAGTTGCAGAATTTTTGCTGTCATTTTTTTTTTTTTTTTTATGACGAATTTCCCCATAAATCGCTATCGCTAAATTCTGCAAGTGATTCTGATTTATTATCGCTGTTTTTTAGCTGCTCTAAAACAATTTTTGCCATAAAGGGACACTTTTGGTTGCTATGGGCAATCTACAGTTTGCAGGGAGAAAGAAAAGTTTTTATTATACAAAATGACATGTAGTGTACAGGGCAGACCACTAGGGACATGGGGGGTGTGTATTTTTTACATACAGTACTGTAATCTATAAGATTACAGTGTACTGTATGTATAGTGTTTGTTTACGCTCGCAGGGAAGGGAATCGGCGGAACACACAGCATCAGGCGGACATCCGCCCGCCGTGTACTGCGGGGATTCATCGCTGGATCGCAGAGAAAAGGTAAGTAAACTTTTTCTGCATCCAGCGAGGTAAGCGCGTGTGTGGCACGGGGTTACCGATATTAGCTTAAAAATCTCACCCCGTGCCACACACGTGAAGACCGCCAGGGAGGCTAGTCTGACCGGCGATCCAGCGGGAAACCCCCGCCGGATCGCCAGGAATTTTTGGGGGAAAAAAAAATGCACCCCGAGCGTGACTCGGGGTTACCGCTTCTGGCACTGAATGTTAACCCCGAGTCACGCTCGGGAATACCGCCAGGGAGGTTAAGGAAAAAAAAGAATTGCCTTTAGAAGAACTTTAACTTGATGAATACAAGCTGACCATTGTAAGCACCCCTGCGAGTGACGGTGTTATATAGTAAATCTAAACCCTTCAACTGCCATTTTTACTGGACAGCTGAATATGTTAAAGGAAGTTGAAAAATAACAGACTTACTGACAGAATCAACAAGCAATAAAACTACAGCTTGCATCTTATGTGTCACTTTTTATTTTGCCCATAGTTCCAGATTAAGTCATAAAATTAAAAATATATATTTGTTCCATCATTAGGCAGTGTGATGTAATTTTATACACAGCTGATTACCTGTTCCAGAATTGCTTGCTGCTACACAGTAACACAGGCTACAGCCAGTTCTAGCAGGTCAGTATCACAGCCAGTAATACCAGGACATATTTGCTGTGTTGGATTCACTCCTGGGACATTGTTTGCTTTCATTTCTAACTTGGCATGGTGCAAAGACTCAGCTGTGACTTTTTATTACTGTGCTGGGTGCTGGAATGTCATTAGCCATCATTCAGGTCCTCCTGAAAGCAGCTGGTATCACTGAAGGTAGACAAACTGTTTAGCTTGGTAGCTTTTATATGAATGAATTGTAACTTAAACACTTGCTACAGCTGGGTAAATTGGTAGTAAAATTTAAAAGCAGGAACCTAGAGACACCCGCATGTACCTAAAGGGAAAAGCCCCAAAATCTGAGGAGTGCCTTTTTATATCATCACTACTTGTAACGGTCACCACCGTTTACGATCTTCCATCAACCCAAGACAGTCCGACAATCCATGTAGACACGAATCCATTCCATTCCACAGAATAAAGACGAGACAAGCTCCGTTCTCTGAGTCAAATGTATGAATGTTTTAATGGTACACTCTCAGCTTTTTATGCAGTTACATGCATGTTACAGTAATCAAAGGAACAAAGGCACACTCCACCCACACATCACACAATGGGGCTAACGAGTCTACAATACACATACCTCAGACTTTTAGATAATGGCATTCAGGTGAGTTAATTACTACTCTTTACCCAGACGGTCTGGCCCTGCATTTAGAGGGGTTAATTACTACAGCTTGACAAGTCACATTCCACATCTAAACAGTCTCATTAGCATCCACAATGAAAGGTCTTTCAGAAGCCTGACTCAATTAGCATCTCAACAGCCTAGGTAAAGCATTGAAAGAGTCATTCTTATTGACCGGTTGTGGGTCAGCATGAAATCACCTGTAATATGTCCAGATCTCCTGCAATACATGAATTATTATTTATCAGTCACCCTATGCCCAAAAGGGGCACAGGGTGCCATTAGACCCAAGAGTCCTTAGTGACGCTGGAACAGGAGTATCCCCCATCCCTCAAAAGTCTCTGGGCGCCACGGGTCATTCCGTTATTCTACCTTTTTTATAATGTAGGATTTTTATAGCACCAACAGTTTGGTTTACAAAATTAATCAATGAAGTGTGCAGTTTGGCCCAGCAATCCTGTCTCTCAGCTGTTGGACCCCAAAATAGAAGCTCACAGACCAAAAAGAAGACATGAGAGACAGGCTCCAGACCTAATGCCCAACTCGGGCCTGCTGGAGCCCCAAAATATATATATATTTTTTATGATTTGTTAAATGTCTACAATAGATTGTGATATTTTATATGTTTTTTTGCTATGATCCTGGGTCTCATTTTTTTTTAACCACTTAAGGACCTTGCCTTTTTTCCAGACTCTGTGTTTACAAGATTAAAACAGGTTTTCTTGCTAGAAAATTACTTAGAACCCCCAAACATTTTATATATTTTTTTCTAACACCCTAGAGAATAAAATGACGGTCATTGCAATACTTTTTGTCACACCGTATTTGCGCAGTGGTCTTACAAGCGCACTTTTTTTGGAAAAAAATTACTTTTTTAATTAACAAATAAGACGACAGAAAAGTTAGCCCAATTTTTTTTTATATTGTGAAAGATAATGTTACGCCGAGTAAAATGATACCCAACATGTCACGCTTCAAAATTGCGCCCACTCGTGGAATGGCGTCAAACTTTTCCACCTTAAAAATCTCCATAGGCGACATTTAAGAAATTCTACAGGTTGCATATTTTGAGTTACAGAGGAGGTCTAGGACTAGAATGATTGCTCTCGCTCTAACGATCACGGCGATACCTCACTTGTGCGTTTTCATATGCATTCGCTTCTGCGCGCAAGCTCGTCGGGACGGGGCGATTTAAAAACATATTTTTTTGTTTTCTTATTTATTTTAATGTATTTTATAAATTTTTACACTGTTTTAAAAAATGGGTCACTTTTATTCCTATAACAAGGAATGTAAACATTCCTTGTAATAGAAAAAAGCATGACAGGTCCTCTTAAATATGAGATATCTCATATTTAGATTAAAATGCAATAAAAAAATGTCTTAATTTCCTAAACCTAAAGGTTCAGGAGCAAGAACCTACAATGAGGGCAACTGCTGCAATATGTGTGGAAAAACAGATTAGCCAAAAGATTACCTCTGTTGTCACTTTAGTCACATTTTCTCAGCAGTGCAGTGCTCACAGATTAGTAGCACAAGTTAAAAATGAGAAATTTATTTGTGTGAAGAGCTACTCCTGTATTGGAAAACTAGAGAGATCCAGATATAAACCAGCACAGGTCTGGAACTCAAGGACCCTGAGGTCAATGACTGACACTCTAACACCTGCTCCACACAAGTCACTACATGTGTGATATTGGATCTGACCCTTTTTTATTAACTACTCAAGTGTAACATTCTAAAACCCAGTGTGCTGGAATTTTTTTGTTTTTGTTTATTTTTTTTAAGGTTTTTCCTTTTTAATGCAAATGAGGTAGGCCTGTGTGAGGGGGTTTCTAGTGGTTTTAGGCAAGCAGAGATGTAATGATTCCTTTCCAAGAGAAAGACAGATAAACCAATTTAACTTCTGGTATAGCGTCAGGTGTAAAAATACGAAGATTTTTTGTTCGTATTTCGCACCGTTAGTGGGCTGCAGCAACAGCCGTTTTTCGTGCGGCAAACAAATTTGAGAAATCCGACATGTTGGAAATTTTTTGAAAAACAAACGTTTTTCTGATCAATGATGGGAGAATCGTGCGAGAAATGTAATAGAAAAAAAATGCGCTTGTGCAAGAAAATAATATTCCCGGAGAGAAAATAATATTCCCGGAGAGAAACGAATCTTCCCCGAGAGAAACGAATATTCCCGGCAACATGAAGGTTTGGTCGGCCAAATGTCGAAAATCATTGGTGGCATCATCGGATCACAAAAAAAATGAACTTTCTTATTTTGAAAATAAAATTTGTTCGAAATTCGACCGTGTATGGCCTGCTTAAAGCGGAGTTCCACCCAAAAATAGAACTTCCGCTAATCCCACTCCTCACCCCCTTACATGCCACATTTGGCATGTAATTTTGAGTGGGGGCTTCAGGGCTTAATCGCCTACAGCAGCCCCTCCATGTAGACGATCGCATGGGACACATGACAGGTCCCATGCGATCGCCTGTCCAATCAGCGGCGGGCCGCGCCGCTCGCGCATGCGCAGTTCCGCTCGTGCTTGAGCAGTGGGTGCCCGGGCGTGAAGCCGAAGGCTGTCACGGCTGGGTGCCCACAGTCGGAATGAAGACGCCGGCCGGGGAGGGGGGGGAGAGGAGCGGAGCCCCGGTCGGCGCGTCGCTGGAACGTGGAGAAGGTAAGTGAATGGTTTATTAAAAGCCAGCAGCTACACTTTTTGTAGCTGCTGACTTTTAATAAACATTACATTTGGCTGGAACACCCCTTTAAGTCATTATGGGACATGGCTGTACGGCACCCAGTTTTTTACACTTCGCTCTATACCGGAAGTGACACTCAGAAGATCACACTCCTTCGCTGGTGAGATTCAGTCCACCTATGCTGTGTCTGTTGAGACCACATTACACCGGTATTTGCTTCTGCAAATGGATGCCTCTAGGCTTCATTGATTTGAGCTTATGTGAGTGAAATGTTTTAATAGAATAAACTTTTTACAACAATACTGCACTATTGGAGCACTTTGTTTCAATACATATGGAGAGTCCAAGATATCGGGTGTCAAGTCTGGATATCGGTGGATATTTAACCCTGCAAGGGTTGATGCTGTTTTGCCGAGCATGAGAGTGCAAGGCATCGCCATTTGGTGAGTGTTTAACCAAAGAGGAATGGAAACACTGAGTACACGCGGTGTGGTGAAGGTTTTGAAGATTTTACATCAGGATATATTCAGCTTTCGTTGTTTGAGACATTCCAGTCTCCTGTATGGACTATTTTGGCACAAACTTTATTATTGTTTATTTGTGTATTATGCCACGTACACACGATCCGAAAATCGGACGACAGATCGTCCGACTTTTTTTGTTTACTAGTCGCAAGTAGAAATTGAATAGGTTACTAAAGTCACGAAACTTCTCGTACGACAGAAAAAAAATCGGAAGTGATGTCATGTGATGTAATGTATTTGTGTAGTATTTTCGGACAACAACTGTACTGACCAAATGAAAATCGTACAATCTGGTATTCGTGCATGTCCGATAAAATAATATCAGATGAACTAAAATGATCGGCTCGTCCAGCCCTGTACTAACGATCCGATTATCGAACGATTCTTCCTCGGACGACATTTTTCATGCAATATTCGGATCGTGTATACGTGGCATTAGTGTTGATCACTATCACCTGTCACTGGATTTATTTATTTATACTGTTTAGCGCTACTATTTACTTTAGTTTTTACTGTAAATGCTTTTTTATATTTATTTTAAGTAGCAGCTGTAACAGATTTAGGTTACTTTTGGCGCAGTGGTGGTACTTAAAGAGGGGGTGTACAGATCTTTTTGGACAAGTTTTTGTTTTATAAAATATAGATAGATTGAAGAAATGCCATACAGGGACAAAAAAAAGACAAGAGATGTATTTACCATCTCTGTCTTCGTTCCAGGAGGCCAGTCAGTTATTCTGTTCAATGTTTTGCTGAAAGATAAAGTATCCCTGCCCTAGGGTATGGAGGTTCTGGATCAGGGTGTACAATTTCATCTATTCCCTGACCCAGATCAACTTAGTTAAATCTGCTAAACACGCGCTCCTGGGGGGCAAGATACCTGACGCTTCTGAATCCCAGAGACGGCTGGTGGCATTCGTATTTACCTCAGCGAGAAATTGGAAGTCTGCGGCCTTGCCATTTGATCAAATTAAATACAAATTGTCTTGGCTTATGCTGAACGAGCGGCTAACGGCAATCACACAGGACAGGATGAAGCAGTTCTATAAAGTCTGGGACCCATGGATCTGTTACTTGACTGGCGTTCCTGGGTGGAGTGGTTCTTAGGTTTGATCTTGTGGATTACTTTAAGGAGCGCGGAGCCTCCACTCCCCCCCCCCCCCTTCATTCCTTTCCCACTGTCTCCTTTCTTCCCACTCCCCTACAGGATAGAATCTTCTTTTTTCTCCTTTCCTTTCTCCTTTTTTCTGCTTTACCAACCTTTTATTTTACATATCCAAAGTATTGCTGAGAAACGTCTACTTTGCCTATTATACACTGTGGAGTATCATAAGCTATGGGAGGTTATATCCTCAAAAGGCGACAGCACTTTGTTATGTGAACCAGATTGAAAAATCTTCTCTTATGGAAAGACGTTACTTTTGTATGTTCTTATGAAAATTAATAAATATTATTGAAATGGTCAGCACCTCTGTGCGCATGCTCACAACTCGGGAACGGCGCAATCAGTGAAATTAGAAGTGGACCCGGGCAACTTAGTGAACTACGCAGACAGCATAAATAGACAGACACAAACGCACTTCCTTTGCAAAAGTACATCCCTTTGTATCCCTTCCTATACAGCAAGGTGCTTTTGTTCTGTTGTTTATTAGCGTTTGTTTGTTTGTTTGTGACGTGTCTTTGAGATATTTGGGGACTGTTTTGCAGAGTGATTTTTGTCTTTTATGGGCCAGATTCAGGTAGAGTTAGGCTGGAGTATCTGTGATACTTCAGCCTAACTGTCACTTTAAGCCGGCGTTTCTGTTTTCTGTAACCAGAAAACAAGAAACGCCGGGTTGGAGTTCCGATGCGATCAGCGCAATTGAATTTCGCCATCGCATCGCAAATTTAAAAATGGCGCCGGGGGCGTTCCCGCTGATTTACGCTGAAAAAATATGTTAATCAGCGGGAATCGGCAATTCACGATCGTATTCGGGCGCGACGCAGTGACTTTCCGACGTTTCCGTAAGCGATACGCGGCGTAAAGATAAAGCAGCCCCCTAGTGGAGTATCCTATGTTAAGTATAGGCGTCGTCATCGCATCGGAAAAAAAAAATCGCGTCGCTTGCGTAAAAATTTCATGAATGGGGATGTGACGTCATTGACGTTCGCTGACAGAATTTGGAGCATGCGCACTGGGATGCATTGACACTCGACGCATGCGCAGTACGTTCGCCGCGGGATCGCGCTTAGTTTAAATAATACACGCCCCGTACCCGCCCAATTTGAATTCCGCCGGCTCATTTGCGATGCAAGTGCTTCATGAATAACAGCACTTGCTCCTAAAATTTCGGCAGCGTAACGTAAATGAGAAGCGTTACTCCAGAGCAAAGATGCTCCCATCTACCTGAATCTGGCCCTATGGGCCAGATTCAGGAACACTTGCGCTGGAGTATTTCGATATGCGCCGCGTAACTGTGATGATGCGCCGTCGTTTCTATGTGCCCGTACCCACCAAACTAGATGCGCCCAATAACGGGTCATTTGCGACCGGCGGAACGTTCCGACGCCAGAGTATCGTCAGCGCTTATTTTCGCTGGGCGCATCAGTCGCGCCCATTGATTTCCCATGCAAATATGCAAATGAGGTATTTTTCCCAATTCACGATCGGATTAGCACCATACGCTGGCTACATGCGCCGCGCGTATCTGGTCCGTCCGGCGCAAAGTTATTTCTACAAAAGGCTGCTTTATCTTTACTCCAGACGGTCACAGGTCAGCAGGAGAGCAGCTACAGCAGCGTTACCGACGAAACTAGCAAGCTGAACAACAACACTTGCAAGGACAACACCTCTGTGTGCCAACATGCCAGGGGCACTCGTGGTCCTAAGACTAGTACTGGGTCCCTCGCTACGGAGGAGGCGGGCACGTGAGAGGATATACCGCACTCGTATGAACCTCTTTGGCATGGGGGATGAGGAGGTGTATCGCCTCTTCAGATTCAGCCCTGATGTAATACTTGAACTAACCACAACCCTGCAGGATGACATCACCAGCCCAACACACCGCTCACAAGCAGTGCAGCCACTGGTGAAGGTACTGGCAACACTTCATTTCCTTGCCAGTGGATCATTCCAGCGTACAAGTGGAGTGGTGGCTGGGATGTCACAGTCCTCCATAAGCAGATGTGTGCACCAGGTTGTCCCTGCAATCCTCAGACGCATGTCCAACCAGTTCATCAGACCCACCACTGAGGAGCTGCGGCTGAAGGCAATGACAGATTTCTACAACATTGCCAGATTCCCACGCACCAACGGGGCCATTGATTGCACACATGTGGCCCTACAGCCCCCCAGTGCCACAGAGCACATATACCGCAATCGGAAGCATTGGCATTCCATCAACGTACAGGTGATAGCTGATGCCCAGCGCCTCATATGGCACGTCCGTGCCAAACACCCCGGGTCCAGCCATGACAGCTTCATATACCGTCAGAGCCCCATCCCTACAGAATTCGAACAGAACATGTATGGGGACAGCTGGCTGGTTGGTGAGTGACATGGGTGGCAGGCATGACTATCCCCTCCCGTGATGCACAACAGAAGTCGCACATGCATGACTAACATTCTCCTGTCTTTTACCTTACAGGTGACTCTGCATATGCACTGGGACCCCATCTAATGACTCCTTTCCGGAACCCCCAAACCAGAGGAGAGAGAAAATACAATGAAGCACACATCAAAACCCGTGCAGTGGTGGAGCAAACATTTGGGCTCCTGAAGTCCCGTTTCCGCTGCCTGGATAAGTCCGGGGGGACCCTATTGTATTCCCCTACCTTTGTGTGTCAGATCATCGCTGCATGTTGTATTCTGCACAACTTTGCCATGAGAAAAGGCCTGCATATTGACATACGTGATGACCTGACCCCCGACCCACACAGTCCCCACCTGCCAGAGGACACCCAGTCTGCTGATGGAAGAGCAGTCAGGAGGGTCCTCGCCGTAGGCATCTTTGGACACTAAACCAAAACATTAATAACACAGACAATGCACGCGTGTACACCACTGGATCACACACACCACATGCACATCGCATTGGATTAGCCCAAGTCCAGCATGTAGGAGTTGGGAGCAGTAACGCCAGCGTCAAGGCCCCAATGATGTCACTGTCCATTCACACACCTTTCACACGTCATTCATTCAGCCGTGGGGTTAACTTCACCACCACGGCCGAGGGTGACACCCCTTACTGTCAGGAGTGCCACCCTCTCACATTCACACACCATTCACACTGGGCTCCTGACCGTGTGCAGTTCAAAATAAATAAAAAATCTCATCACCTGAGCATGAAAGTAAAACATAAACTCATAACCTGAGTATAAAAAAAAGCACAAATATAAACCAAATCAAAAATAACCCTCATCTAGGATGACGGGGGCTCCTCCTTGGGGGCACTCTCGGGCTCCTCATCTGCCTGGAGGGAGTGGGTGGTGGTGGGGGTGTGGGGGCATCTTGAGGAGGCTGTTCCCCGGATGGGCCACTCCGGCCAGCTGTTGGCTGCCTGCCCTCCAAGGCCACTGCAATCCTGCTCAGATAAAGGTTCGTCTGGGCCTGCATCCTCAACTGGCGGGTGATATTGTGCCGCTGGTCACGCTGCCGTTGCCTCCCCTCTTCCCGAATGGCAGCAGTGTTGGCATGTACAGCTGCTGTCAGGTGCCGTACATCAGCCTGCACCTCCCCCAGGCTGGTAAGAATGTTCTGAACACCACTGGGCATGGAGCCCAGGCTGTCAGCGACCCGGTCCAGGTGGCCAGCAATCTCCCCCATCTGCTGGGTCTGCTTGGCGTGGTCCAACAGCACCTGGTCCTCGACCAAATCACACACCCCCCTGGTCTTCCGGGTGGCCTTCCTGGGGGCAGAGGAAGGTTGTCCCCGTGGGGATGGAGTCGCCCTTGAGGGGCTACCTAGGATGGGGGAGGGGATCACAGAGGGCCCTGCAGAGGAGGAGGACTCCTCCAACATTAAAATAAACTCCTGTTCAGGGACAGGCTCCTCCACAACCACCTCTGCTGAAGTGGTGTGGGCACTCTCCTCCTCCACCTCGGTGTCTCCAGCACCCAGGGCCTCGTCAGCAGCATCCCGTTGGGGGGTTGGGGTGGACTGGCCGGCACGAGATGATGGCCCAGCACCGTCATCTGTGGATGACACAAAGCAGACACATGTTGGTGGTCCCACACACTTGGCACATGTACCCACCCCCCCTCCACATGCAACACACCAAAAAGGGGGTAAAAATCACTTACCTGTCCTGGAGCCTTCCTCTACGGAGTCATAGCCAGGGACCCCCTCCAACTGCTCCCTGTCCAGGCAGCGGGCAACCACCTCCTCCTCCGCGGTCAGGGTGACAGGACATGGGGGACCACCACCTGTGCCCCTCTCATGGCTCCTAATGGTGGACACCTTGCCCCTCACCTTGCGCCGCAGGTCATTGATTTTTTTTTGAATGTCTGAAGCACTCCGGGTGGAGTACCCCAGCACATTGACCCTGGCAGCAATGGTGGCCAGGATACCCTGCTTCCTTTCCCGGCTGGTCTTCCTGCTTTTTTTCCCATGGAGAAAATCATTAAATGCCTCCATAGCCGAGATTATCACAGTGACCTCCTGGGCATTATAGTTTAGGTTCCTCCTCTCTTTGGGGGTAGCGGGAGCAGCCATTACAGGGCAAAAGTATCTTCCCTGGGGTGGGGGGAAATGGAACTACTTTTGCGCCGGAATGGCGTTTCCGCCAGCGCTTTTAAGCGCCCAGCGGAACGCATTGCGCTGACGTTTCCCAGAAAGTGGTGCCGACGGAAGTTGTGAGCATGCGCACAAGGGGGGCGAGTGGAGCCGCACTCACTGCGCATGCTCCGTGGATGATGCGCTGAACGTAAGCCTCTGCGCTGGGCTCCGCCCATCATTTACATATGATCACACCCAGTTCCACTTGCGTCGGGTTACGCCAGCGCATTATCGTTACTCTGGCGCAAGTTTACGCGCAACTGCTATGTGAATTACAGGACTTGCGCTGAAAGGGTCTTCAGAGTAACGTAAATGAGAAGCGTTACTCCAGAGGAAAGATACTCTCATCTACCTGAATCTGGCCCTATGTGTTTTCTTTGTTGGTATTTTTTTTAAATTAGATTTTTGCTGGGCATTTTTTATTTTTGCTGGTCAATTTTTTTTTTGGGGGGTTCTGTTTGTGAATGATTTTGGAATGTGGGGGTGACATTCCTGCCGGAAAAGGGGTGTCACCCTCATTTGTGTTGGAGAAGTGATCCCCAGGTCCGTGTGAATGGTGTATGAATGTACAGTGACATAATTGGAGCCGTGGCATGGTGTTGCTGCTCACAAGTCCTGCATGGTGGGCTTGTGCCAATCCAATGTGATGAGGATGTTATGTGTCTGTGCTAGGGACCACAGTGGTGTGCATGCATGCATTCTCATTGTGCCATGATTAATGTGTGTGTTTAATGTGCAAAGATGCCTAATGTGAGCTAGCTCCTGGCTGTTCTTCCCTCAGAAGAAGGGGTATCCTCGGTTAGGGGGGGGATTGTCTGGTTCAGGGGTCAGGTCATCACTTATGTCAATCTCCAGGCCCTTTCTCACTGCGAAGTTGTGCAGCATGCAACATGCACCAATGATCTGGCATACAAAGTTTGGGGAATATAACAGAGTACCATGGGGGGTTCCGTATAGGAGTCATGAGATGGGGTCCCAGTGCATATGCAGAGTCACCCTGAAGGGATAAGACAGGAGGATGTTAGTAGTGCATGTGCCCCTTGTGATTTCAGCATCATAGGGGGGGGGGGGGACAGTCATGCCTGCCACCCATGTCACTCACCAACCAGCCAGCTGTCCCCATACATGTTCTGTTTGAAATCTGTGGGGATGGGGCTAGGATTGTATATGTAGCTGTCATGGGTGTCATGGGTGGTGTCATGTGTTGGGCTGGTGTTGTGCTCCTGCAGGGTTGTAGTTAATTGCAGGATGGCATGAGGGGTGAATCTGAAGATGCAAGACACCTCAGAATCACTCATGCCAAAGATGTCTATGCGTGTGTGATATATCAAGTGAAGAGTGACGGGCTTGTATCAGATTAGATTATTATATCAAGGTTTTAAAGGGCTATTGAAAGATAGTGAGACCGTGTTTGTAATTTCTATGTATGTTATGTATTGATGTATATATGTATGTATATTTCTGCTCAAAATGTTTATAAAAGCAAAGAAATTTTTTTGGGGATAAAAAAAAAAAATTCCTCTCCCGTGCCCTCCTCCGTGCCCTCCTCCGTGCCCTCCTCCGTGCTCTCCTCCTTCTTTGCTCATCTAAAGTCAGTAGTATAGCTATGAGCATGGATGCCACTGGCATGTTGGCATACAGATTGTTGTGCAACACGTGTGACTGCTCAGCTCCTCACTAACAGTGTTGCTTTCTCTAACATGTAGACAAATTGTTTAATTTTATACCACCTTTTATATGGTCTAATTTTAGACAGGCCGTGCAGCTGTTGTGCACAGCGCGTAGCCTGCGCTGCACCAACGTTCTTTTGTGGATCCCCGTAACTCCCTCATTAGCATATTTCAATAGCAAATCAATGGTGTGTCTAGCGCAGTTTTGCGCAGACGGATGCGCCTGTCATATCGAAATTACGCCGGACAAAAAAAAGTAGATTTCTTGCGTATCTCGTTTTGTGGATGCGGAGCATCGAAACGCATCGAAACGCATGCGCACATTTAGACTTACGCTGCGCATCGCCTGTTACGCCGGCGTAATCGCTCTGTGAATCTGGCCCTATGTTTTACCCACTCTAGGTCCCTGCACTATGAACATTACCTACTCCTGACAACTACACTTTGTACAGCGTGACTCTCTGGTTGGTGTGGGTACAGCATAGCTCTCTGGTTGGTGTGGGTACAGCATGGCTCTCTGGTTGGTGCGGGTACAGCGTAACTCTCTGGGTTGGTGAGGGTACAGAGTGGCTCTCTGGTGGTGTGGGTACAGCGTGGCTCACTGGTTGTGTGGGTACAGCATGGCTCTCTCTGGCTTCCCCCAGCATGAGCACAGTATTTTTTTTTCCTTTTGTAACCCCCCCCCCCAGCAGAGTGCTTGCATGCTGGGGGCTTTAGCATGGTGTCTGTGGACATGTTGGGGCTGCCACTCTTAAGGGACTACATTTCCCATGATGCCTTCAGTCCCCAGAGTCTTCTGATTGGCCCTCTGCTGTGGCCAATCATGGCCAGGAAAGCAGGAAGCAAGGTGGTGGCATGGCGAGTCCAATTAGAGCCGCTCTCTTTCTTCTAGCTCCAGCTGACAGAGAGGGGAAGGGGGCGATCGGGGGAGATATACAATACAGACAGCCCGTGGTTCTTCTCTCCCTGTCACAGCGCCGCTGCTGAGTTCTCTGGTAAATGGAGCAGTGGCACTGTGACAGGGAGAGGAGAGCCGCGGACTGTCTGTACTGTATATCTCCCCCGATCGCCCCCTCCCCCTCTTTGTCACCAGGGCCGGTCACAGCCACACAGGCAGCTCTCCTCAGACCCGCACTTCCCTCACGCAGGAGATGGAAGAGGTGGGTGGATCAATTGATTGGCGCGGAGGCTGAGAGCTGTAAATGCTGGGGCGGCCGCGGTCTCTGGCATCACTGGTTGCTAGGTGACGGTCGCAAGCAATTTTAACAGGAGACCAGCATCTGCCCCGCTCTGTTCTCTACAATAAGGCTCCTCTCATTAAAAAAAAAAACATCTTGCCGGCCGGGCTACCGCCCCCTCCTAAATGCCGTCTGAAACCATGGTCCCATGGCATGGTAGGGCCGGCCCTGCTCTCACCACTGTACTATGTTACCCACTCCTGAACCCTGCACTATATACATTACACATTCCTGACCACTGAACTTCGTATGTATGTTACCTACCCCTGGCTCCTGTAGACTGTAGGGTACATACTTCTGACACCTGGACTGTGTACTTTATATATTCTGGACCCGCCCTCTGCACATAAGATATTTCTGACACTTGCATTTTGTATGTTACCTGCACCTTCCCTTTGTATGTTAACCACTTGGCGCTGGTGCAAGGTTTTTTAGACACCCTAGGCGAAACCTCATTTTGCGCCCCCACTTTGGCTCCACCCCTGACCCCACCCCCTATTTCCTGCCCATTAATACCCCACCTTTTTTAGATTCCCACCATTTTGGGGGTCAGTCACTGAGCCTGGAGGTGGTGGGGGGCATCAGTACGGCGCCCCTGGCTGATGTGTGCTCTAGGCTGGCGATATGGAGTGCCACCTCCATCAGTGCAGCTTATCAGTGTTATCTCCTCATTATGGGCACAGCAGGTGTACAGACATTGGAACCTCAGCACAGGGATGGTGGGAATCCCTCATAATGGGCACAGCGGGTGTACAGACCCCAGAACTCAGCACAGGGATGGTGGGAACCCCTCACAATGGGCACAGCAGGTGTAAAGACCCCAGAACTCAGCACAGGGATGGTGGGAACCTCTCATAATGGGCACAGTGGGTGTACAGACCCCAGAACTCAGCACAGGGATGGTGGGAACCCCTCACAATGGGCACAGTGGGTGTACAGACCCCAGAACTCAGCACAGGGATGGTGGGAACCTCTCATAATGGGCACAGCAGGTGTAAAGACCCCAGAACTCAGCACAGGGATGGTGTTAACCTCTCATAATGGGCACAGCAGGTGTAAAGACCCCAGAACTCAGCACAGGGATGGTGGGAACCTCTCATAATGGGCACAGTGGGTGTACAGACCCCAGAACTCAGCACAGGGATGGTGGGAACCTCTCATAATGGGCACAGTGGGTGTACAGACCCCAGAACTCAGCACAGGGATGGTGGGAACCCCTCACAATGGGCACAGTGGGTGTACAGACCCCAGAACTCAGCACAGGGATGGTGGGAACCTCTCATAATGGGCACAGCAGGTGTACAGACCCAGGAACTCAATACGGGGATGGTGGGAACCCCTAATAGGCACAGCGGTTGTAAAAATACAGCCCAGTTCTTGTAAATGCTGCACCCCTAGGCTGCACTAGTATCAACAGTAACCAGGGCAGCAGCCAGATATGTAGGCAATGTTTTTCATGGGTGGTCACCAGCAGAAGAAAGAAACATGGGCCCAGATTCATAGAGCAATTACGCCTGTCTAACTGGTGTTAGACAGGAGTAATTTCAAATTTTGCGCGCCGTATCACTAGTTTGAATCCTCAAACCATGATACGGCGGCTTCGGGCTTCGATCCGAGAGGCTTACGTCTTCGTAAGCCTTCGGATCTACGCTGCCATCTATTTGCGGCCGCTGGGAGGAGTTCGCGTCATTTTGATGCGTCGGGATATGCAAATGTTTTTTTACGGCGATTCCCGAAGATACGAGTGGTCTTCGCAATCGCTTTCGTCTATTTTTTTGTACGTAATGTTAGAGCAGCTTTTTGCGTTCGAAGCGGGAACGACGGCCATACTTAACATGGGCTACGTAACGTAGCCCATGTTAAGTATGGCCGTCGTTCCCGCTTCGAATTTTTTTTTTTTTTTTTTTTTGTTCACGTAACTCGCTCGGGACTAGGATCGCCCGTAAACGACGCAACATAAACAACGAATGACGTCACGACGTGATTTCGCGCAATGCACGGCGGGAAATTTCCGAACGGAGCATGCGCAGATCGATCGCCGCGGGAACGCGCCTATTTTAAATGATTCACGCCCCCTACTCGCGCAGATGGATTGCGACGGGAGAAATACACTACGCCGCCGTCGTTTACTGGACAAAATCTACCTGAATTCCACGTAGAGCCAGGTAAAAAACGGCGGCGTAGTGTATTTCTGATACGCTACGATAATCTATTTCTATGTGAATCTGCCCCATAGAGAGACACAACACACTGACTGCCCTGCACAGCACTGATATCAGTAATAACATGTGAAGCTGGACACTGATCACTCACCCACATTCTCTGCTTCCAACCTGCCATGCTGTGACCTGTGCAATGTGACCAGGGGAGGGGGTGGAACACTCCAAGGGGCTCGGGGTTATCAGGAGGAAGAACTGGACTGAAGGCTGGTATGATATCATCCTGTCTTGAAAGTTGCAGAAAGCCCAAGGAACTGTTTACTGTGCCATGTGATGGGGGTGGCCTGAGTGTGTACAGAGCACAGTGTGAAGAGCATTAGAGGAGTGGATGTGCTGCAATGTAAAGGCTGTGTAATAGGGCGGCATTTACAAGCACCAGTCTCTGTATTTTAGTCCACTGGTGTGTGTCTCCTTCTACGCGGGTCCCCCCAGCTAGGACTTTATGTGTGTCAGTGCCCAGGATGAGTGTCGGGAGCTGGGCGGAAGACACTTTAGTTACAGGCTGCTCTGTGTACTGTTCCTAGGTAGGAGAGGAGCGCAGATCGCTCCCATACATATGTACTGCACAGCTACAGCGGCTCTACTAAAAATCTGCCGCGCCGTCTCTGAACTCCTCCCCTCCTCCTCTCACTTGTCTGTCCTGTTACTGACACCCGGCTCTACACACACAAGGCTGTGACATTTGACGGCAGAGAGCTGTGTATACACAGCAGCCACAGTTGCGCTCTAGGTGGCAGTGCGCCCTAGGCGGATGCCTAATCCGCCTAGTGGTAGCGTCCAAAAGACGTCCTCCCCTTTGCGAGCAGTGCGTGCTGTGAACACCGAGTCACTGAAACTCGGGTGATCATGGATCCGAGTAAGAGGCTGGCCCCGACCCCTTACCATGTGATAAGCTGTCAGCCAATGACAGCTGATCATGTGATGTAAACAAAAGCCAGTAATCGTTTTTTTCTCTCCTCATGCTGACAGCGTGAGGGGAAAAAAAGCTGATCACTGGCTTGTGTGAACGGGACATCGGTCCCAAGAGGAAGGAGGCACATCTGCCTCATGTGCCAGCAGTAACCCCTGCCAGTAGCCCCTGCAAGTGCCCACAGTGCCACCTATCAATGCCCACAAGTTCCACCTAGCAGTGCTGCCCATCAGTGCCCATTACTGCCACCCATCAGTGCCCATCACTGCCACTCATCAGTGCCACCTTTTAGTGCCACTTCTCAGTGCCACCTATAAAAACAAACAAACAATGACGGCGCAAAAGAGGGAGATCTGAACCACAATACCACAAAAAGTTGATAAATAAATTGTTATAAAAAGGGAAGGGGAGGAAGGGAAACAAAAAGATCAGTAACTGGATAATAATAAAAAGGATGGTAATGAAAGTCCCAATATTTAAAGTTCGTATACAAACAGTTCAAAATGACATATACAATGTGGCAGCACTTTAGAGAGTGAAGCAAGACTCTGTAATAGCAAAAAGAAAAAAAAATGTGCCTACTAAGTGCAGTATGTCTGATATTATTGAATTTATTAATTCATTAAAACAGCCAAATGGCTACTCACTAAAAAGTAGTACAAAATGCGCTCATAAAAAGGAGAAGAGTAGTCACTTTAAATCGTCAGCCGATGATGGTGGCTTCTCTGGTGAAGATATTGTTGGTTGCTGTCCAGGAAAGAAGCGAGACAGGAAGTACCTGTTCGGCGGCGTGCTTTCGGCCTGGAGCGCACACGACTCTCAGGGAAAGGAAGTGACGTCAGACAGGGGCTCGTAGTGATGACGCGTTTCAATGCTTCCGCATTTTCATCAGATCTAATGGGAGGAGGAGACTGGCATACTTATATATGCTCTGTAGAACGAGATGGGGCTGGAAAGCAATGATAATGGGCAGTCATTTAAAAAAAAAAAGAAAGGAAACATACTGAGCCTTGCATAACATACACTCAAAATACCAAGAAATGGCCATGACGGCCAAAAATACAATAATATAAAAATACAAACGTGCAAATAAATAACTATTAATGCAAATATCAACTATATATAAAAAATCAGATATGTGTAAAATATATATATATGACTCAAATGATAAAACTGGGGGAAAGAAAAGGGAAAATTATAAAAGGATTGATAAAAAAAAAAAAAGATAAAAAAGAGAGAAATGGACAACCATCATTACTACCATGTTATGTATGTATATATGCAAGTCCATATGCTTGCATACATACTGTAGAATACATACTAAAGAGTAAGCCCTGTATTTTTACTTTTACATTTCAATAAAAAAATGTGAAAAAATGTTATATGTTAAAAATAGTAGTAATACTAGGAAATACTAAGTATAACATGGGAAAGAATTTGTAAAAATGTTTTTAAGAATTTTTAAGAATTTTTGAGAGTTTGTGGTCAACAACTTTTTCACAGGAATTAATATGTTCTATTAGTGGTTCAACTAACCATATAATGAATAATAAGGTTATTATGTATATATGTAAATATATCAATATGTAAATACCTCTATAAGAAATGAAATAAAAATACAAACAAATGTAAAAATAAAAATAATTATAGAAAAAGCATGAGCATGAGAGAGGCACGCAGGGTAAGCATAAACATAAGATGAAAAATGAAGGATGAATCCCAGTATAAGCAAAAGATTTGGCTATGTAAAAAGAGTATATGGATAAGCACATATATAGTGTCATTACATGACTGTATGGATTTCAATCTCCTCATTGAGTCCATAGGGCGTTAAAGTATTCAGGGTATATATCCTGTAAGTTTCCTGTTTGCACAGCCGCTGAAATCTTTCAGCGGGTGTGTATTTGTCTGGTATGGTTTCGATAATCCAAACATGAAGAGCTGAAATGTCTTTATGGTGATGAATGTTAAAGTGTCGAGATACACTATACTGAGGGCTGCTTTCTTTGACTGCTCGACGATGTTCACCAAATCTGTCTCTCAGTGCTCGAATGATTCTGCCCACATATAACAAGCCACAAGGGCAAGAAAGGCACTACACGACATAAGTTGTGGAGCAGTTGTAGAAAGAGGCCAGCGTGAATGTTTTGTCATTATCTACAAATTTTTTTGACCATGATGGACATGTGAACAGGTAAGGCACAAGGCCTTATTACATCTGTACATACCTAACAATGGTATTAGAGCTATTACGGCTTATTCTAATACCATTGTTAGGTATTATCAATCCTTTTATAATTTTCCCTTTTCTTTCCCCCATTTTTATCATTTGAGTCATATATATATTTTTCACACATACCTGATTTTTTATATATAGTTGATATTTGCATTAATAGTTATTTATTTGCACTTTTGTATTTTTATAATATTGTATTTTTGTCCGTCAAGGCCATTTCTTGGTATTTTGAGTTGTTGCTCTTTAAGTGTATGTTATGCAAGGCTCAGTATGTTTCCTTTCTTTTTTTTTTAAAATGACTGCCCGTTATCATTGCTTTCTAGCCCCATCTAGTTCTACAAAGCATAACTAAGTATGCCAGTCTCCTCCTCCCATTAGATCTGATGAAAATGCGGAAGCATTGAAACGCGGCATTACTACAAGCCCCTGTCTGACGTGACGTCACTTACTTTCGCTGAGAGTAGTGTGCGTTCCAGGCCGAAAGCACGCCGCCAAACAGGTACTCCCGGGATTCGCTGTTCCCGCAGTGCTCTGCCTCACTTCTTTCCTGGACAGCAACCAACAATATCTTTACCAGAGGAGCCACCATCATCGGCTAACGATCTACAGTGACTACACTTCCCCTTCTTATGAGTGCATTTTGTACTACTTTTAAGTGAGTAGCCATTTGGCTGATTTAATGAATGAATAAATTCCATATTATCAGACATACTGCACTTAGTAGGCGCATTTTTTCGTTTTGTCAGTGCCACCTATCAATGCCCTTCAGTGCTACCCATCAGTGTCACCTCTCAGTGCCCACCAGTGCCACCTATCAGTGCCCACCAGTGCTGCCTTATCGGTGCTCATCAGTGCAGCCCATCAGTGCAGCCACATCAGTGTACATCAATGAAGGAGAAAAATTACCCGTTTGCAAAATTATATAACAAAATATAAAAAAATATAATTTAAAAAAATCTGTATTTTTATTTATTTTTTAACAAATAACATTTGGGTACAGTGTTGTATGACCGCGCAATTGTCATTCAAAGTGCATCAGCTCTGAAAGATGAAAATTGGTCTGGGCAGGAGGGGGGTTTAACCGCTCATAGACCGCCGCATGTACATTTACGTCGGCAGAATGGCACGTACAGGCACATTGGCGTACCTGTACGTCCCTGCCTAGACGTGGGTCGGGGTCTGATCAGGACCCCCCCCGGTACATACGGTGGTTCCCGTGGCTCTGGAAGCGATCCACGATGAGGGGGCGGCTGTTGGTTTTTGTCCACCCCCTCCGGATCGCTCCCAGCCAATGCGCGTCCTCCCTGGATGTCACTTCCTTTGCCTATGTAATGTAAACATAGGCAGAGGAAGTGATGTCAGCTCTCCTCTCGGCGGGATTTTCAATCCCCTGAGAGGAGAGAAGACTCACACAGTAAGTCACACCAACACTACACTGACACCACACACATAGGCACATTAACCCCTTCCGATCAATCCCCCCCACCCTCCTGTCACAGTGTCACTGAATGCAGTGATCATATATTTACTGATCACTGCATTTAGTGTCAGTGTGACAGTTAGTGTGACAGGCAGTTAATGTTAGGTTCAGGGTAGCCCCGTACCCCCCCTAATAAAGTTTTAACCCCTTGATCACCGCCCTAGTTAACCCTTTCACCCCCTATTGCCAGTGTCACTAAGCGATCATTTTTCTGATCGCTTTATTAGTGTCACTAATGCCGCTAGGTAGCTAATTTTTTTTATTGCGATTTTTTTTTACTAAAGACATATGGCTTAATACATTTTGGCCTAAATGTTTGACTAAAATTTTGTTTATTCGATTTTTCTTATAACAAAAAGTAAAAAATATAATTTTTTTTCAAAAATGACGCTCTATTTTTGTTTATAGCGCAAAAAATAAAAATCGCAGAGGCGATCAAATACCATCAAAAGAAAGCTCTATTTGTGCGAAGAAAAGGACACTAATTTTGTTTGGGAGCCACGTCGCACGACCGCGCAATTGTCTGTTAAAGCGACGCAGTGCCGAATTGTAAAAAAACGCCTCTGGACATTTAGCAGCATATTGGTCCGGTCTTTAACTGGTTAAGTGCCCTGTAAGAAAGTGGTTAAATACTTCTGACCCCTGCACTTTGTATGTTACCAGCTTTTGACCTCCGTGCTCTATATTTAGAGAACCCAGAAATGGATCAGTAGACAATTCACATTTAAAAGGAGAACAACGTTCAGCAGACATCAACAATCTATAAAAGATATTCCACAGTGCATATCTTGGATCATATTCCAATAAGCTTGAACAGAAGCGAACACACAGACAGAGGAAATATTATATTACAAAGTTAAGGTCATTATCATGGTCTATCAGTGTGACACCCCCCCCCCCCCCCACACTATAAAAAAAGGGAAGTATGCTCATAGCCCATGATTTCTAATGATGGTGTCACGCTTGTGCATCACACAGGACTTTTTTTAGACTGTCATTAGTTGTACTATACTCTTGATTGGCGTTCTGTTTTGAAGTAACAAAATTTACTGTGTGCCTTCACTGACTTATCCTCGCAGTAGGATGTTATTTTAACATTTCCATGGTAATAAACATTGTGCTGATGGGAGGAACTCTCTTTCTTACCGTTTCAGGACAATCGGGATGGAAGATATGCACAGTCTGAGGGACAGAACAAGATGGAGCAGAAGAGAACCTGGGCAGAATGGGCTCAAGACTTTAAACATTATTTATGGAACCCAGAAAAAAAGGAAGTATTAGGAAGAAATGCAAAAAGCTGGTGTGAGTAACCACAATTACATTACTTGTATTATGAAATAGATGTGTTAGTAACCACAATTACTTGCATTATGAAATAGAATTTAACAATGTTATCTCCTCCACACATCATACAATTCTCACTATCCCTGGGTTCAACGTCTTAGTTAATGTGAAAATTGATTCATTGAATTCTAAATTGTTTCAAAAACTCCTCAAGATTTCTTATCTTGACTGTAATTGTAGGTGCTAAATGTATGTTAACCCTATGGCATCATGTTTCTCTAAAATTCCATTCCTGCATTAATCTTAACTTATATGACATCCAATGGTATTTTAATTTAGTGAGAATTAATGTATCAAAAGAAACTAAATAATGAATGTAATAATAATTATTATTACACGTTTTATTACATTATAGAATACTAACAGCAAATAAACATTGTTTTAATGGCTAAGCTATGCAATTCTTATGCTTTGTTTGTTATGCAGCGTACACACGATTGGAAATTCCGACAAGAAAAGTTCAATGTGAGCTTTTAGTCGGAAATTGGGACCGTGTGTCGGCTCCATCAGACTTTTTCTGTCTGAATTTCCGACAGAAAAAATTTGAGCGCTGGTTCTCAATTTTTCCGATAAGAAAAGTTATTGTCGGAAATTCCGATCGTCTGTATGCAATTCCGTCGCGGAAAAAAACACACGCATGCTCGGAATCAATGTGACGCATGCTCAGAATCATTGAACTTAATTTTTCTCGGCTCGTTGAAGTGTTATACGTCACCATGTTCTTGATGGTTGTAATTTTGTGTGACCATGTGTATGCAACACAAGTTTGAGCCAATATTCCATTGGAAAAAAAAACACGGTTTTATTTTTTTTGCTCCATGTACACACTTATTTTTTTAGATGTAATCATTTTTAAAGGCCTCTATCACATAGGCGGCCAAGTGGGGGTAAAAACAAGCATGTAAATGAATTTCAGAATGATATAGAATAGGGTGGGACTTTAATTGTGCCTCAGTGGAGTGTAACAAAAGGATACAATATCGTGATTGTAAACAAAATAGAAACGTTTTATTTTCCTGCCATAGGCAGTGCTACCTAAAATTCATATCAGTTATGAACAAAATACAGTTTACTGTTTCTTAAACTCAGGGTGTGCAGATCCTGAAGATATCAATGGATGTGGCCTACGCGTTTCGCTTTGTACAGGCCTTAAAGAGACAGCACAAATGGATATCATATAATAACAGATACTTTACATGAGATATAGACTTTAAAATGAACTACATGGTTTCTAAATATTTTCAATTAGTTATAGTTAAGTTTTAGACCTGACAATGTAAACCATTTGAAAAAAGCAGTACAGTTACATATATATATATATATATATATATATATATATATCTTTCTCTATATGAGCAGTACAGTTACATATATATATATATATATATATATATATCTTTCTCTATATGCGCAGCGGTGTTCCACACTAAATAGATGGGCCTCATGGGATATCAAGATGTTGAATTTTGTTTATATATATCATATGTGCATGATGGTATTACAGAGTTAGCTTTCCTGTAGACTGTATTGATAGAGCAATGGTTCAAAGAGCACATTGGAGCCTGGGGAGCCTGAGGGGATGCTCCACCCCAAAATCAGGGCATGCCCCTAAAATATGAGTAATCAAATTATAAGTGTGAAAAAAAGGGGGGGTTTTAAAAGGGGGTGTATTCATACCTGCTTGCCAGATATATGTATACTGATACTTAGATATACTTCATTGAGAAACCAGTAGGCATAAAATGGCAGAAGCTGAATAGAGATTTTATTGAGATATTGAGAACCGCCTCTCAATAAAATCTCTATTCATCTTCTGGCGTTTTATGCCTACTTACTTCTCAATGAAGTACAGTGCCTTGTGAAAGTATTCGGCCCCCTTGAACTTTGCGATCTTTTGCCACATTTCAGGCTTCAAACATAAAGATATAAAACTGTAATTTTTTGTGAAGAATCAACAACAAGTGGGACACAATCATGAAGTGGAACGAAATTTATTGGATATTTCAAAAAAACTGAAAAATTGGGCCTGCTAAATTATTCAGCCCCCTTAAGTTAATACTTTGTAGCGCCACCTTTTGCTGCGATTACAGCTGTAAGTCGCTTGGGGTATGTCTCTATCAGTTTTGCACATCGAGAGACTGAAATTTTTGCCCATTCCTCCTTGCAAAACAGCTTGAGCTCAGTGAGGTTGGATGGAGAGCGTTTGTGAACAGCAGTTTTCAGTTCTTTCCACAGATTCTCGATTGGATTCAGGTCTGGACTTTGACTTGGCCATTCTAACACCTGGATATGTTTATTTGTGAACCATTCCATTGTAGATTTTGCTTTATGTTTTGGATCATTGTCTTGTTGGAAGACAAATCTCCGTCCCAGTCTCAGGTCTTTTGCAGACTCCATCAGGTTTTCTTCCAGAATGGTCCTGTATTTGGCTCCATCCATCTTCCCATAAATTGTAACCATCTTCCCTGTCCCTGCTGAAGAAAAGCAGGCCCAAACCATGATGCTGCCACCACCATGTTTGACAGTGGGGATGGTGTGTTCAGGGTGATTGGCTGTGTTGCTTTTACGCCAAACATAACGTTTTGCATTGTTGGCAAAAAGTTCGATTTTGGTTTCATCTGACCAGAGCACCTTCTTCCACAAGTTTGGTGTGTCTCCCAGGTGGCTTGTGGCAAACTTTAAACAACACTTTTTATGGATATCTTTAAGAAATTTCTTTCTTCTTGCCACTCTTCCATAAAGGCCAGATTTGTGCAGTATACGACTGATTGTTGTCCTATGGACAGAGTCTCCCACCTCGGCTGTAGATCTCTGCAGTTCATCCAGAGTGATCATGGGCCTCTTGGCTGCATCTCTTAACAGTCTTCTCCTTGTATGAGCTGAAAGTGTAGAGGGACGGCCAGGTCTTCGTAGATTTGCAGTGGTCTGATACTCCTTCAATATTATCGCTTGCACAGTGCTCCTTGGGATGTTTAAAGCTTGGGAAATCTTTTTGTATCCAAATCTGGCTTTAAACTTCTCCACAACAGTTTCTCGGACCTGCCTGGTGTGTTCCTTGTTCTTCATGATGCTCTCTGCACTTTAAACGGACCTCTGAGACTAACACAGTGCAGGTGAATTTTTACAGAGACTTGATTACATACAGGTGGATTCTATTTATCATCATTAGTCATTTAGGTCAACATTGGATCATTCAGGGATCCTCACTGATCCTCACTGAACCTCTGGAGAGAGTTTGCTGCACTGAAAGTAAAGGGGCTGAATAATTTTGCACGCCCAATTTTTCAGTTTTTTATTTGTTAAAAAAGTTTGAAATATCCAATAAATTTCGTTCCACTTCATGATTGTGTCCCACTTGTTGTTGATTCTTCACAAAAAAATACAGTTTTGTATCTTTATGTTTAAAGCCTGAAATGTGGCAAAAGGTCGCAAAGTTCAAGGGGGCCGAATACTATCGCAAGGCACTGTATATCAAATTATCAGCATAAATACATCTGGCAAGCAGGTATAAATACACCCTCTTTTATCCCCACCATTTTTTATTTTTTTCCACACTTATAATTTGATTACTCATATTTTAAGGGCCTGCCCTGATTTTCTTTCTCTCCCCGGGGGGTTTTGGGAGTAGCATCCCCATGGGCTCCCCAGGCTCCAACGTCCTCTTTGAACCGTTGCTCTGTCAATACAGTCTACAGGTAAGCTAACTCTGTAATACCATTTTGCACATACGGGTCGGTTCTGCAGCAGAACATGCCAGCAGGCAGAAAATTTGCTCGAACACGCGAACACCGTTAAAGTCTATGGGACACGAACATCAAAAGTTCTAATTTTAAAAGATTATTGTGCAAGTTATTGTCATAAAACGTTTTTGGGGACCTGGGTCCTGCCCCAGGGACATGTATCAATGCAAAAAAAGTTTTAAAAACGGCCTATTTTTTTCGAGAGCAGTGATTTTAATAATGCTTAAAGTATGACAATAAAAGTGAAATATTTCTTTAAATTTCATACCTGGGGGTGTCTATAGTATGCCTGTAAAGTAGCGCATTTTTCCAGTGTTTAGAACAGTCCCTGCACAAAATGACATTTCTAAAAGAGAAAAAAAGTCATTTAAAACTACTCGCGGATAAAATTAATTGTTGGGTCTCTGCAATACAGATAAAAGTAATTGAAAAAACGGCATGGGTTACCCCCAGTCCATTACCAGGCCCTTTGGGTCTGGTATGAATATTAAGGGGAACCTGAACAAAAATTTAAAAAAAAATGCGTGGGGGTCCCCCAAATTCCATACCAGATCCTTCAGGTCTGGTATGGATTTTAAGGGTAACCCCGCGCCAAAAGGAGGATGTCCCCATGTTGATGGGGACAAGGGCCTCATCCCCACAACCCTTGCCCGGTGGTTGTGGGGGTTTGCGGGGGGAGATTATCGAAATCTGGAAGCCCCCTTTAACAAAGGGGACCCCCATTTCCCGGCCCCCCTATGTGAATTGGTAATGGGGTACAATTTACCCCTACCATTTCACCCCAAAAAGTGTAAAAAATGGTAAAAAAAAAAAACACACACACACAGCTTGGGACAAGTCCTTTAATAAAAAAGAAAAATAAATTCCAGTGATGTAATCCTTCCACAACCTGACGATACAAGCCACCACCATCGATTCCGCCTCCATGGGAGAAGCCCGCCGAATGACGGGAGACTCGCCGTGACAGCTCTTAAATAGCTGAGGGCGGGGCCACCTGTCATGTGCACGTGTGACCCTGCTCCCCTCTGATGCAACGGGGTTTCCGGAGGTTTCCCCGTGGCATCATGGGTGACTCCGCTCCCCTCATATTGGTATGGGACTCATGATGTCCCATTTCCAATAAACAGCTCTTGGGGTGAACAATGTTTAGGATGGTACAACCAGGGCTCAAGTCCTGCGGGAACACGTGGGAACGGAGTTCCTGCACTTTTTTCACAGCAAGAACTCAGTTCCCTTTGCAGGACTAGAGCAGTCGAGCCGCCCGAGCCAATCCTTTACTAAGCGGCGATGCCCAGCTCGAGTCACTGTCAGGGGCAGGCGAACCTTAGTAATCCTTTATGTTACTGGCCTCCTCCTGTACACTACCCGATGAATCCATATACAGGAAGCGGCCAGTAACATAAAGGATTACTTAGGTACAGTGGATCTAAAAAAAACAAAAAAACATGCGGTTTAGTAATTATGCATATGAGCGTATCATTTTTTTTTTGGTGGGGGAGTGGATCTTGGGTGGGAGTTCCCACACTTTTTTCCCAGGACTTGACCCCTGGGTACAACTCTTTATAAATCATTGCAGTGTGTATGTGCAGCTTGTGCCTCGAACAGTTCGCAGTTCAAGGCATAACATGCATTTGCTCAGATAGGCTTATTCTGTAAAATTGTGCAAAGAATAGGACAGATTTTTGCCTCATTAAATAGGGTTTGACAATATCCTTTATTAACACTGCCTCCTGGAAAAATATTCCAGGCATTGTGTTAAAGTATAAGATTGTTCTAAAAGGCAAAATGTTTGTATATGGCGTTAAACTGTCAGTAACACACGCAATACTATATAGCGTTAAACTGCCAGTAACGCACGCAGAAGTAAATGGTGTTAAACTGGCAGTAACGCAAGCAAACTACACTGACGCTATCTGAACTGTCCCTACTTTAGCTATACACTACTGTCAAGATTACTGACAGTTTCATTATACTACACTACAATCAGGGCTTGCAATGCACTGTTCAGCGCTGCAATGCATTGTGGTCGGTTCGGGGGGGCGAACAAACGGTCAAACGTCCCGGAAGTTCAGCTGTTTCCCGAACAACAAAAGTTCGGCCCAAACTTATGCTCAGGCAGAACCATTCGCCCCATCCCTATTTGACAGAAGTGGACTATCTGATCAACTTCTGTCACAGGAGAATGTTGGAAAACTTCTCAACCAGTGGCTGCAGCCGTTGATCAGCACAATCTGACAGTTGTAGGTGTACACAGCCTATTGTATTTGGGTGTGCACCTAAAGCTCAAAAACACATGTGTGTGTCTGTCTACATATATATGGCCCTGGCACCTTGATCTCCCTGCTGACACAGTGAAATAGAAGAAGCACTTTTCTTATGGAAGAGCCGGTGAGAGGAAGATCTTTTCTATCTTCACACTTGCACACAAAACGCTAATGCTAATGTGCATGGGTTGATTGGGATGTGCCCAGGAACCCCCGCCACACCCTGTGTGCTAGTCTATGTTGACACCAGCGGAGCCACTGTCAAAATACAATGTCCCAGCAGTGGGGAATCCTCCATCTACCGCTTGTGTATGGATGTAGAAATCTCTCTCCTTTTTTTTTTTTCATTTTCTTTAGAATTTTCTTCATTGCTGCCCCTGCCCTACTCTCTGAGTATTCGCTCTCTGTTATGGACCACTATGCTAGACACACTGTGGCCGATGTTATTCATAGAAATTTGGCCACTGTATACAGCTGCTGACGTTCATACATTGGAGCAGGAAGAGCTCTGTGATTGGAGGAGAGCTAGTCATGTGTTTTATGCAACCATTTATTAATTTACTATGTGCTACTAGTGCTTTTCAGACAGAACTTGGGCGCTATGGGTGTTTTTTTTTTTTAAATTATCTATCATTTCATATTTATTTTTGCTATTATTTTTATTATTATTTATGTCATGTTATTTCTTTAACATAAAAATGCTATTTTGAGATGGCTCCATGTGCAATTTTTTGGCCTCTGTCCATATTTTTTTTGCCAGCCGCTCATTGTGGGGGGAAGTTTAGCTTGATAAAGTTTCCATGACTGTGTATTCCCATGACTGAGTATTCCCAACGCAACACTGCTACACTCATTGCACGCTGGGAATACAGCTGAGAACATCTGTGTTTCCTAGCTTCAATTGAAGCTACGTGTTTTTTCTATTGGATACTTGCACTTAACTGCTGTTGGTATGTTATACATGTTAAAAAAAAAGTAGTTATAAGGAGCCTAAGCTCTAAAAAGCAATGTATATATGCCTATAGTTCATAATCTTAAAACAAAGGTAATATTAGTGGTATCCAGGGGCGGACTGACAACTCATGGGGCCCCCGGGCAATAGAAGATTATGGGGCCCCCAGGCTTACAGATGGCCACCAAGCCAGGTGGCAGTACAGAGGCGGGGAAGCGAAAATCTCGGGATTTTCACATCAAAAGCATGTAGGTTTTAGACATATCAGGGACAGATGTAAAAAAAACACAGATTTTTACATACTGTCCCTGGTTTTAATGAGCCTGGCAACCCTGATGGGGCCCCCTAGTGGCACGGGGCCCACGGGCAGTGCCCGATTTCCTCAATGGTCAGTCCGCCCCTGGTGGTATCAAAATTGTACATCCTGAAAAACTACTAATATAACTAGTAATTTTGTAATTTAAGATACAACTATGCACAAAAATGTAAATACAGTAGACTGGATTGGAGATTATATAAAATGTAAACAGAAGTCCATTTTCACTTACCTCCTACATTTTATTTTATTTTCTCTTAAAAATACATGGTGATCCTGCCAGTTGAATGGCCTTTGTTCTGCAAGGTGACCATAATAAATGCCCTGCAGTGAATTCACAGCAGTGTTGTTACCCTGTAAAGTTGCTTCCTTGTGCATAAAGAGGGTTAGCATTGTCACTGCTAATAACCACCACCCCTCCCCAAATCCTAAGCCGATCAGATATGTGATCCAAGAGGGAGCCCTGGGACTGTAGGCAGATTTGCACAGCGCCCTCTTAGATCATGCCTCCCTGGCCCTTGAACAGATGATAAAGGGACCAAGAAGAGGAGATCTTTGCTTCTAGGAACATATAGGCAAAAGCATCCAAAAGTTTGTGGACCAAAGCAATAAAACAAAACAATAGCCAGAGACGGACTTAAAGGGATACTAAAGGTTCAGTTTAAAAAAAACATGTTATACTTGCCTCCACAGGTAATTTTGCACAGAGTGGCCCCAATCCTCCTCTTCTGGGGTCCCACGGCGGCTCTTGTGGCTCCTCCCCGCATAAGCTAACCCCCTCTGGAAAGCTCTCTCCTGAAGGGGGTTACCTTGTGGGCGCGCTCCCGTGTCATACAATCGGTGGCCATAGCTGCCGAGTGTATGATTCGGCCCCACCCCCGGCACGCCTCGTCATTGATTTGATTGACAGCAGCGGGAGCATATGGCTGCGCTGCTATCAATCTAACCAATGAAGAGCCGACAAGCTGTTTGGAAAGTGACGCGGGATCATGCCCACGGAAGTTCGGGGCTCAGGTAAGTAAAACGGGGGCTGGGGGGGGGGGGTGGGCGGAGAGTGCAAGGTGTTTTTTTTTTACCTTAATGCATAGGATGCATTAAGGTGAAAAAACAGGAAGGTTTACAACCCCTTTAAATGTTAATAAAAATTACCTCTGCATTCTAACTTGCAGCAGCAAGAAAATGTATCAAACAATGGTAAACAAGGACAACAATGGGGTGTCCCATACACTGACTTTTTACACAATGCTTCCAGATATGTATTATTAATATCATACAGGATTTATATAGCGCCAACAGTTTGCGCACCACTTTACAACATGAGGACAGACAGTACAGTTACAATACAATTTAATACAGGAGGAATCAGAGGGCCCTGCTCATTAGAGCTTACAGGGACGAAACTAGGGTGGGCAGGGGGGAACACGCCCCAGGTGACGCATTTAGAGGGGTGACACTAGGGGTTCTGTCACCCCTACCCACACTTTAAAAGCGTTGCTCTAAGGGTGTCACTGCCACCTGATTAAATGTAAAGGACATGCAGTGCCCAATAGTTTTCCAAATACTAGAGAACCAAATAGGAGTGAAGACTGTACAGGTGCACCAGCGCTGAAACACTGTCAAACAGGAGCAGAGAGACATGTTGTGTGATAGATTTAATGCTTGTTTGGCTGTACTTCTCCTGTGGATCACAGCAGTGCAGATAGTTTTGCACTCCTGTGACCCCCTGTGACCTATTTTCAGCTGACAACGGCTGTCAGCTAACGACACAGAGCCAGTTCAGGAGGCATGTGAGCGATTCCTGACCATATGGTTGTGATCTTTCTCCAGACTGGACCGGCTCTGTGAAGTCACCCCCTCCACAGCCCAGTGTTTCAGTGAGAGGGGGGTAGAGCTGAGAGCAGCTGCATGGACATAGTCAAATGTCAAAATTTGCCACACAGACAGGAAGGGATGCATGTATCTAAACGCACAGTGTCTGCATTTAGATCTTTGCACCCACTTCTGGATGCAGATGCAGATGTGGATGCAGATGCAGCAGTAGTGGCACAGCATACAGGACCTGTCTCAGCGTCTGTCTGAATGAGCCTTTATGCTTTGTACACACGGTCCACCAAGACCCCGTGGGAAGTCCGACGGACAAAAGGAGATTAGGTTCTCTATCTAAGGTCCGTCGGACTTCCAACAAAAAAAGTCAGATAGAGGCTACACACGGCCGGACTTTCCGAGAAACAGACAGTTTTGCAAAAAAATTACCAGCCCGGGTGCCAGATGTGCTAGCTACGCCACTGAGAGCTTACAATCTATTTCTCAATTGTATGATTGGCTCACTGCCATTATTGCACAAGACTTGAGGAAACATTTCAGGCAATGCCATTGGTTTGATGCAATTATTATTTATTTTTTATTTTTTTCTGAAATACTTGCCATGGGCATACACATTAGAAGAGATGCTGAGATGCAGGTGTTGCTTTTTACAAAATTGTAACTGATTGTATGATCAAAGGAGGCAGAAATTATCTCTGTTAAAAAAAAAAAAGGAGGCAGAAAGTCTCATTCAGCAAATAATTTGGTAAAGACCTAAACATTGTTCAGCAATAAAATAGGCTGCACAAGATTTTTTTCTTCATTGTAACCTTCAGCTATATATTTTGTGGAAAAGGGTAGGAAACGAGCCCCACATCTTGTGAAATAGGACTGCTCCTTGGCTCTAATGTGTGATCCACCAGTGCAGCACTGTGACCAAGACCATACAGCGGTTTAACAGGAGAGGTTCCACTCAGAACAGGCCTCACCAAGGTCGACCAAAGAAGTTGAGTGCACGTGCTCAGCGTCATATCCAGATGTTGTCTTTGGGAAATAGATGTATGAGTGCTGCCAGCATTGCTGCAGAGATAGAAGGGGCGGTGGGTCAGCCTGTCAGCGCTCAGACCATACGCTGCACACTGCATCAAATTGGTCTGCATGGCTGTCGTCCCAGAAGGAAGCCTCTTCTAAAGATGATGCACAAGAAAGCCTGCAAACAGTTTGCTGAAGACAAGCAGACTAAAGACATGGATTACTGGAACCAAGACCTGTGGTCTGATGAGACCAGGATAATCTTATTTGGATCAGGTGGTGCCAAGTGTGTGTGTCGGCAACCAGGTGAGGAGTACACAGACAAGTGTGTCTTGCCTACAGTCAAGCATGGTGGTGGGAGTGTCATGGTCTGGGGCTGGATAAGTGCTGCCGGCACTGGGGAGCTACAGTTCACTGAGGGAACAATGAATGCCAACATGTACTGTGACATACAAATAAAAAGAAATGTACTTCTGTGCTACTAATATAAAGTAAGTGCTATATAATAAATCTAAGAGGTTGCTGCTTAACACCAACTGTTATTAGCAGATCAGAGTAAAAAAAATAATGATATGTGAAGCACTCCCTCTTTTCCAAAAAAAAAACTTTTATGTGACGTAAATACAAAATAAATAAAATAAAATAGTGACCCCTAGTGGGAGTATTGCATATGACACCAAAAAGTATATTATATATGTCAAAATGAAAGTGGAATGTGCAACCAGTGACCTCTAGTGGCTACAAAAATTATAACACATATATCAAATAACAATAATATGTACAACCAGTGACCTCTAGTGGTTACAAAAAGTATAACACATATATATATATATCTATATCTATCTATCAGGCAAAGTTCATTAATCCAGTGATATCTTCTGTGAACCAATGCAGTCCACACACAATCAAACTGTGAATGATATCAAATGAGTGACCACGTGGACCCTCCACCAATCACACTATGCGCTCGCCTCCCAGAGCGGCCCCCAATTGGACAAAGTAGCGCCTTCCCCTTTGGGTCTCAATCCAGGACCTTTAAGCTCCCAATAGTAAACTCCTGCAAGCGTGATCTCTCATATAAGATGGTGACATAAAGGCAAAAAAGGAACCAGCATAGTGGAGTACTGTAAAAGAAAATGTATTTAAAACACAAGCAACTATTCCACTCACATTGTTTTAAATACATTTTGTTTTACAGTATTAAACTATGCTAATTCCTTTTTTACCCTTATGTTGCCATCATATATGAGAGATAACGGTTGTTTTTATCTTGCACTGTATTTGCCAACAATTTTTCAAACGTCTTTTTTTTTGAAAAAACAGTTTCATGAATTAAAAAATAACTTGTGTGTGTGTTCGCTTCTGAGCGCGAGCTACCGGGGACAGGGGTGTTTTTTTGTTTTGTTTTTTACTTTCTTTTATATTTTTTTATCACTTTTATTTCTATTGCAAGGAATGTAAACATCCCTTGTAATAGGAATGATTGGTGACATGTCCTCTTTATGGAGAGATGCGGGGTCAATAGGACCCCACATCTCTCCTCCAGGCTGGAAAGCATGAGATCCCCAAAAAATTCAAGATCTCATGCTTACAAGCCGCGATCGCGGCTTCGTTTACATCCGTGGCCCAGACGTAATGTCATAACGTCGCACCCGGGCCTCCGATGGTCATAGAGATGACTGGTGACCATCTGGTCATCCGAAATCCCTATGGTCATCATCCGGCAACGGCTGATTCTTTCTCCGGCACAGACGAGCCCGGAGAAGCACCGGATGGTGGCAGGAGGGGGATGTCGCCTGTAAGAACGATCAAGCGGTAGAACTGTTGCTATAATTTAGCACAGAATTGCTGGCTAAAATTGAGGATATCTGAATGATGCCTGTAGCTGCAGGCATCATTTAGATATTCCCACTGAAAGTCAAGGACTTCATATGATGGCCTTGGGCTGGAAGTGGTGAAAAGAAAAAAAAATTCTACATCGGTTTAAGCCGATACGTATTTTTCTACATATTTTTAGTAAAAAAAAATGCAATAAGCGTATATTGATTGGTTTGCGCAAAAGTTATAGCATCTACAAACTATGGAAAAGATTTTTGGCATTTTATTACTTATTTTTTACTAGTAATGACGGCGATCTGCGATTTTTAGCAGTACTGCGACGAACAGATCGGACACTTTTGACACATTTTTGGAACCATAGACATTTATACAGTGATCAGTGCTATAAATATGCACTGACTACTGTATAAATGTCACTGGCAGGGAAGGGGATAACACTAGGGGGCGATCAAGCTGTAAATGTGTGTTCCCTCACTGTGTTCTAACTGTATGGGAATAGGACTGACTAGGCGAGGAGACATATCGTTGTTCCTACTTAGTAGGAACAAATGACATGTCTTCTCTGCCCTGACAGCACAGGCATTTGTGTGTTTACACACATAAATGCCGTGCTGGCTCTCATGCACATGATTGTGTGTGGCCAGTGGCGATCGCGACAGCCGGCCACACGCATCGGGTCCCTTGCTGTGCAGCTCTTAAAGGGAAACCCATACAGTATTTGGGGTGCCATTCTGCCCTTGTAAAAAGATGAGCTGGTCGGGAACCAGTTAATGACTGTGTGTTGAGTTATTTTGAGGGGACAGCAAATTTACACTGTTATACAAGCTGTATATTAACTACTTTACATTGTAGCAAAGTGTAATTTCTTCAGTGTTGTCACATGAAAAGATATAATAAAATATTTACAAAATTGTGAGGGGTGTACTCACCTTTGTGAGATACTGTATATCTATATAGAGATATATATGTGTATATATATGCCCTATATTGTCAAAAGTATTGGGACGCCTGCCTTTACTGTACATGAACTTTAATGGTATCCCAGTCTTAGTCCGTAGGGATCAATATTGAGTTGGCCCACCCTTTGCAGCTATAACAGCTTCAACTCTTCTGGGAAGGCTGACCACAAGGTTTAGGAGTGTGTCTATGAGAATGTTTGACCATTGTCAAGAGGTGTTCTGTTGGGATGAGGTCAGGACTGTGCAGGCCAGTCAAATTTCCCACCCTAAACTCGATCAGCTGTGTTTTTATGGACCGATAAAAGAATAATCAAACATGTCCACGTACCCCCCAAAAGAGCCCCTTGGTAATTTGGGTTCTCTGTTCTACACTTCTAAGAACAATTTCAGTCCCTCTGACACACCTCGTTGAATAAAAGTCTATGCAAGCCCTTATAACACAAGTATAGATACCTTTTAAAGGTATTTTAAATCTGTATGGTGAACTTACACAGGACCCCCTCTTCACCCCCACCCCCCAGTCCCGCTGACACCTTACACCTCATATAGCCGCCTCACCAGTCCGGGGCTTATAATTCCCCATGGCTTAATCTCCAATTGGTCTGCGCCGTCACATGTTGTACCTTCATTAACCACTTAAAGGGTTACTAAAGGAAACAATTTTTTGGGCTGAAATTACTGTTTACAGGGTATAGAGACATAAAAGTTAACTGATTCCTTTTCAAAATGATTAAAAATAGATAAAAATCAATCATATAATGTGCCTGCAGGTTAGTTTCACTTTTAAACTGGCATCATGTTTCTGCGAAGTAGAAAGAGACACACAGAACAAAAACAAACAAATCCAGGGCAGTGTTTTGTTTTTGAAATGAATCTGATTGGTTCTGGGAAGTTTTAGACACACAGTAATGACAGCTTAGACCACAGTGAGAAAGCTCCCAGTACTGTGGTTATAAAGCAGGAAGTGTGGAGATCAGAGCCGGATTACAGCAACTTCAAAGCAAAAAACAAACAATGAGGACATGAAACCAGCACTGCAGTAGGTAGGGTTGTCCCGATACCACTTTTTTAGGACCGAGTACAAGTACCGATACTTTTTTTCAAGTAGTCGCCGATACCGAATACCGATACTTTTTTTAAATGTGTCCCCAAATGCAGACATGTCCCCCACATATGCAGCCATGTCCCCCACATATGCAGCCATGTCCCCCCACATATGCAGCCATGTCCCCCACAAATCCAGCCATGTCCCCCACATATGCAGCCATGTCTCCCACATATGCAGCCATGTCCCTCCAGCCATGTCCCTCCAGCCATGTCCTCCACATATGCAGCCATGTCCCTCCAGCCATGTCCCCCACATATGCAGCCACGTCCCTCCAGCCATGTCCCCCCACATATGCAGCCACGTCTCTCCAGCCATGTCCCCCACATATGCAGCCATGTCCCTCCAGCCATGTCCCCCACATATGCAGCCATGTCCCTCCAGCCATGTCCCCCACATATGCAGCCATGCCCCTCCAGCCATGTCCCTCCAGCCATGTCCCCCACATATGCAGCCATATCACTCCAGTTATGTCCCCCACATATGCAGCTATGTCCCTCCAGCCATGTCCCCCACGTATGCAGCCATGTCCCTCCAGCCATGTCCCCCACATATGCAGCCATGTCCCCCACATATGCAGCTATGTCTCTCCAGCCATGTCCCCCACATATGCAGCCATGCCCCTTCAGCCATGTCCCTCCAGCCATGTCCCCCACATATGCAGCCATATCACTCCAGCCATGTCCCCCACATATGCAGCTATGTCCCTCCAGCCATGTCCCCCACGTATGCAGCCATGTCCCTCCAGCCATGTCCCCCACATATGCAGCCATGTCCCCCACATATGCAGCCATGTCTCTCCAGCCATGTCCCTCTAGCCATGTCCCTTCAGCCATATCCCTTCAGCCATGTCCCTCTAGCCATGTCCCTTCAGCCATGTCCCTCTAGCCATGTCCCTTCAGCCATGTCCCTCTAGCCATGTCCCTTCAGCCATGTCCCTTCAGCCATGTCCCTCTAGCCATGTGCCTCTAGCCATGTGCCTCTAGCCATGTCCCTCCAGCCATGTCCCTTCAGCCATGTCCCTCTAGCCATGTCCCTCTAGCCATGTCCCTTCAGCCATGTCCCTTCAGCCATGTCCCTTCAGCCATGTCCCTCTAGCCATGTCCCTCTAGCCATGTCCCTTCAGCCATGTCCCTTCAGCCATGTCCCTTCAGCCATGTCCCTCTAGCCATGTCCATTCAGCCATGTCCCTCCAGCCATGTCCCTTCAGCCATGTCCCTAGCCAAGTACTCCCGCAAATACTAGGTATCGGGACAACCCTAGCAGTAAGGTAAAGGAAGCTATTTAGCTAAAAAAAAAAATTCCTTTAGTGATTCTTTAAGCCCCGGACCAATATGCTGCTAAATGCCCAGAGGCGTTTTTACAATTCGGCACTGTGTCGCTTTAACAGACAATTGCGCGGTTGTGCGACGTGGCTCCCAAACAAAATTTGCATCCTTTTCTTCCCACAAATAGAGCTTTCTTTTGATGGTATTTGATTGCCTCTGTGATTTTTATTTTTTGCGCTATAAACAAAAATAGAGCGACATTTTTGAAAAAAAAACAATATTTTTTACTTTTTGTTATAAGAAAAATTGAATAAACTAAATTTTAGTCAAACATTTAGGCCAAAATTTATTCAGCCACATGTCTTTAGTAAAAAAAAAATCGCAATGAAAAAAAATTAGTTACCTAGCGGCAACAGCGACACTAAAACAGCGATCAGAAAAATGATCGCTTAGTGACGCTGGCAATAGGGAGTGAAAGGGTTAACTAAGGCGGTGATCAAGGGGTTAAAACTTTATTAGGGGGTACGGGGCTACCCTAAACCTAACACTAACTGCCTGTCACACTAACTGTCACACTGACACTAAATGCAGTGATCAGTACATATATGATCACTGCATTCAGTGACAGGGGGTGGGGGGGTGATCGCAAGGGATTAAATGAGCCTATGTGTGTGGTGTCAGTGTAGTGTTAGGTGCAACTTACTTTGACTCTTCTCTCCTCTTAGCGGTTTGAAAATACCACTGAGAGGAGAGCTGCATCGCTTCCTCTGCCAGTGTTTACATTTTACTGGCAGAGGAAGTGACACGGCGGGACAGGACGGGACAGGATTGGCTGGGAGCGACCACGAGGGGGTGGACAGAAACGAACAGCCGCCCCCCTCAAGATGGATCGCTCCCAGAGGTAAGCCGCCCGCCGCACGCAGCGGAGGGGGTCCCGATCGGACCCCCGACCCGCTAGAAGGCAGGGACATAAATATACACCCATCTGCCTGTATGTGCCATTCTGTGGACGTACATAGGCGTGCGGCGGGCGTTAAGTGGTTAAATGTAACCATATTGCTACACTTAGAGGCGCTGCTCTTCTCTTTTATACTCAGTTGTGATATGATGCTACTTGTATATCAAGATATCGCTTGTATATCAAGTCAAAATTGATTTACAAAACGCTCTCAAATAAAGTTTTGACTGTATTCTGTTTTTTAATTAGTCATTTTTGTGATGCAAAAGGACTCATCACCCTGTAATGAAGACATTTTGCATAATTATGTCAAAAACAATTATTTGTATAAATGAATTACCAATTTTATTTACTAATGAGCTCATTTATATCATTTCAGGTCTTATTTTGCTTTTTTACCTTTCACTGTATGCATTTCTAACTGGGATGTTTGCCTTATGTATGTATGGATTGCTTGCAACAATAAGCCCATACGTACCTACATACAGAGACAGAGTTTTCCCACCAGGTAAGTAATTGTTTTCTTTATATATTACCGCAGCTTAAAATATTTCCTCCTTTTTCATTTTCTTTTGGTTTTTAACCGCTTCAATACTAGGCTTTTATACCACCTCCATACCGGGCCTATTCTGACACTTCTCTCCTACATGTAATAATCATCATTATTTTGCTAGAAAATTACACAGTACCCCCAAACATTATATATGTTTTTTTTAGCAGACACCCTAGGGAATAAAATGACGGTCATTCCAAAGTTTTATCTTGCACGGTATTTACGCAATTATTTTTCAAACGCCTTTTTTTTGTAAAAAAAATTGTTTTATGAATTAAAAAAATAACAAAACACTAAAGTTAGCCCAATTTTTTTGTATTATGTGAAAGATTATGTTACACCGAGTAAATAGAGACCCAACATGTCACGCTTTAATTATGCGCACACTCATGGAATGGCGCCAAACTTCGGTACTTAAAAATCTCCATAGGCAACGCTTTATTTATTTTTTACAGGTTACAGTTTAGATTTACAGAGGAGATCTAGTGCTAGATTAGTTGCTGGCACTCTAACGCACGCGGCGATACCTCACATGTGTGGTTTAAACGGCGTTTACATATGTCGGCGGGACTTGCGTGTGCGTTCGCTTCTGCACGCGAGCTATCGGGGACAGGGGCGTTTTAATTTTTTTTTTATCTTTTATTTTTTTTTTTTTACTTATACTTTATATATTTTTACACTTTTTTTTTTTTTTTTTTTTTTTTTTCCACTTTTATTCCTATTACAAGGAATGTAAACATCCCTTGTAATAGGAAATGTGTGTGACAGGTCCTCTTTATGGAGAGATGTGGGGTCAATAAGACCTCACATCTCACCTCCAGGCTGGAAACCATGAGATCGGTGAAAAAAAATTCACCGATCTCATGAATGGTGACTTACAGCCGCAATTGCGGCTTTGTTTACATACGGGGACCCGGGCGTGACGTCATCAGATCGCGCCCGGGTCCTCCGACGGTCATAGAGATGACTGGTGACCATCTGGTCACCAGTCATCTCTATGCTTCCTGCCACCGCCGACGATTCGTTCTCCGGGCCCCCGAAGGTACAGGTAAGCCCGGAGAAGCACCGGATGGCGGCGGGAGGGGGGGGATGTCCCCTCCCGCGGCCTGTAAGAACGATCAAGCGGCGGAACCGCCGCTATGATCGTTCTTACATTGTGCAGAATCGCCGGCTGAAGAGATGGATATCTGGATGATGCCTCTGGCTGCAGGCATCGTCCAGATATTCGCCTGCAATACCCAGGCCGTCAATTGACGGCCACTTAGGATGGTAAATCCCATCCCAGGCCGTCAATTGTCTATGGCTGGGTATTGAAGTGGTTAAAGATTGGCTCCAAATGCCAAGAGCCTATACAACATATTTAGTAAGAAAGAGCAAGAGGTAAAGTATACTAACCAATTGCAAACATCGAAGAATTCATCTTATACAGTTCTGGCTTCAGTAACATTAGTAATCTGAATTACAATCAGTCACCATGTCTTGGACATAAAAACAGTATGCCATAAAAGCCATAGTGCATTGTGCTGCATTGCGGTACAAAATTTGCGGCATGTCTAATACATAGTTGGTTATAAGCAAAACATTTGATATTTAATACGCTTGTAATATATGATACATGTGACCCCCTAACCACTTTAAGGCAGGCATGTCCAGTCCGTTTTTAGCGCTGTAATACTTTGACTAAGAAATTCTTGGCCATGCAACACAGTACCCAAATTAATTTATCAATTTTTTTGAGACAGATAGAGCTTTCTTTTAGTGGTATTTATCCACTCCAAAACTGCTATGTGGCTCTACACCTCAAAGAAGTTTCCTGTGCACCATTCATTAAAGCGTACCCAGGCCTTTTTGTAGATCCGGCACGTCTCCTTCTTTCTGCTATTGAGGAGAGTGGATATCAGTCTTTCTAAAAATCCCTTGGTTTTTCATAACCCTTCCTCAGTAGCCAGGCCGCTAGGTTCCATTGATGTACCTGGGGACAAAGGACTGGGCTCTGACCGTAAAGATCGATTCCATAAGGAACATCTTGTAGCATACAGACTGGTTCAGGCGGTCCCCCAGAAGACGTGTGATAACACGAAACGCGTCGGGAAGACTCCACTGCCGCCATTACAATTTTACATGCGCTGGCCACTACTTTTAACTGTAAGCGCATTTGCATATTAAATTTTACGTTTTGCTACAGTATTACGCTTTGTTGCCTCCTCTTTTCCTCTCCCCAATCTATGACTGAGAACATCTCTGAAAACCAGTTATACATCTACAAGCCTCTTAGGCCACTTACATCAGTCGGGATATTAGCGGTTGATCCTCTGTTCCTGGAGTGATTCCTGGGATACCCTCCTGATTTATAAGCCTGCTTGACTCATGAAACATATGTTTGTTTGAGTCTACATCTTCTGGTAAGCCTGCATCATCACCGGTGGAGGGTTTCATCTATGTATAATAAGTCACATTGAGTAGATCCGGTGCTGTCATCATTTCAACATTGGAACTATATCTCTTTGCGGCCATCGTTAGTGGACGTTTTTTTTTACTTTATTGTTTGGACAATCACACTGGGTGTATGATTATATTATTATCTTTACATTGTATTTATTTACATCCTACATTGCCTGTCATGTGTTGCATTTATATGAGAGTATATGCACCATTAATGTTGGTTTAGCGCAACACTTCTACCCACCATTTTTTGATTTTTGCTTTTATCAAACAGCCGTGTCAGCTACTTTAAAATATTATTTTCATTTCACTAGCATCGCGGTGTTACCCACCACACCAATTAGAGTCAGGATCAGTCTGTATTTTCCAGAGGGTTTTGCACAACAAATATGTGTGAGTAAAAACCCCCACCTTCCTCCCTCTTTGGAACTCTGCGTACTATGTTTTGTTCCTCCAATTCTTTTAATGCCCCAGTAGTGTGATGAGGAGTCTTTGTGAGTTTTGTAAATTTCAGGCAGTACCGCCTCCTTACAATCCCCAAGAAAAATTGACTGGAGGAGACCACCTTTCACTGTGGGAGGAAGGCCCCCAGTCTTTCTCTCACCGTGTTTGGATGTCATTGTTTTTTTTGGGGCTGTTCAGGAGGAAGAAAAATCGCACATCCTCTGCCCTTGCCCCTTCGGCCCCAAGTGTTCTTTTCCTCCTCAGGTTTGGGGCCCCCCTTTGTTTCTGTGGACGAAACCCTTTCTTTGTCTGAACTGGGGGTTTGCGTTTAACCGGAAAGGATTTATTTTCGTCCGCTGTGCGGTCTAGCACAGTTTCTAGACCTGGGCTGAAAAGTAGATCTCCCGTCAATGGGAACCCACCCAGTTTAACTTTAGAGGGACTATCGCCCGGGCCACGTTTTTAGCCAGCGGGCTCTTCTGGCCGAGTTGGCAGACATGCGGTCAGACTCTGCGGACGCATCTGCTATATATGACACGCCTCGCAGAATAGTAGGAAAAGGTGACAATATAGTTTCCTTGGCAGTTCCCGCTTCAATATGAGCCTGAATTTGAGAACGCCAATGCTCCAGGTTACAGGCCACTACTGTGACAGCCATTTCTGTTTTTCAGATTTCCTATGGTTGATTCCCAGGTTTTCTTTAGGAGGGAATCCATTCTCTTATTGATAGTATCTGCTAGAGCTCCCATATTCTAAAAGGCATGAGGGCTGAATGAAAAAAAAAACTGACAGCTCAGGAGGAGTTGCTGCACTAACTATCCAATGTTAGTACAGCGATCTTCCCTGTTATTATATTGTGTCCAAACAGGGGGACCCCCCCTAATTGGGAGCCAATTGTCAGACAGTTTTCAGTAATGCCCCTTCAACAGAAGCTTTTGTCAGACAGACTTCAATGTCACCCAACATTCGGCCTGTGTATACTAGGCGTATAACTTAGAGTAGAGGAATGTTTTGAAAACAGTGATAAGACAATTGAAATAAAATGAATACAGAGAAAATATGTAAAAGGGATAAGAATAAATCAAGCAGACTAAAATAACGTATGCGTACAGAAAGAAACCATTAATAAGAACATTTTTGAAGGCTCATATCTTTATTATACATTTTAAAAACCACAAACTACTGTCTTCATATAGAATAAGTATTGTATTTGATTTCAGCGTTTTAATTACTTATAGAATGATAGTGTTTTGTAAGTTAAGTTTTCCTGTTTGGATAAAAGCGGCTGCAATGTAAAGCCTTGCTTTTCTCCAATACAGGATGTTATATGATATATGTAAATGGATGAAAAATTGTCCCGAGAGTGTGACAGGAGGAGGGCAGTGTGACAGTATAGTGGGGCCATGTGACAGGAGGAGGGTAGCGTGACAGGAGGGGTATCTGTGCAATGTGACAGGAGGGGGCAGTGTGACAGGAGGGAGACAGTGGGACATGTGGGGGCAATGGGACAGGTGGGGGAAGTGTGAAAAGAGGGGGGGCAGCATGATGGGGGATGCAGCGTTACAGAAGGTGGGTAGTGTCACTGCAGGTGGGCAGCAGGGCAGGAAGGGGCAGCCTCACAGGAGGGAGGCAGAAGGAAGGACAGGAGGGGCAGCAAAACAAGAGGGGGGTGACAGGAGAGGGCAGTGTTACAGGAGGGGAGCATAAGGGCAAGACAGAGGAAGCATCACAGGAGGGGGTAACGGGACAGGAAGTGGACAGCGTCACAGTAGGGGGGCAGTGAGACAAGAGGGGGCAACATAACAGGAGAAGGGCAGCAGGACAAGAGGGGGCAGCATCACAGGAGGGGGCAGTGTCACAGGAGGAAGGGAAGGGGACAAAAGGGGGGCACCAATCCTCCCAAATCTCACCTGTCCTGCAGTGGCACCTCCGGATAGTGTCAGTGTGTGCCTGGTGCCAGGAGCAGAGCTGTATCCTGGCCTAGGCCAACAAGGCCCAGGCCTAGGGCAGCACTTTGCAGGGGGGCAGCATGAAAAGTGTCCCTGCAGGCTTGCGCTACACTGTTAGGAAAATTAGTCTAGCGCCCCGTAAAGCAGCCGCGCTGCTTCTAGTATGCGGGTGGCCAGCATTCCGCAACTGTGGGGGGGGGGGGGGTGCTTCCAATTTTGACTGTTTTGTCATCCTAGACCACAAACCTTCCTCACTGTGCTATATGTTTCTGCTGCACCATCTACTTAAAGTAGAACTATAGGCAACACTTTTACCATCCCTGTCCCATTGCGAAGATTTCCCTTCACTTCCTGCTCTATGGGCAGTCCTCACTCGAAAATTTTAGGGCGGGTCTTAAACAACACAGGTAGTGGCCGTGACAGGAAGGGGTCACATATTAAAATTAGGGGATGCACAAGTTTAGTCAGGCCTAGGGCAGCACAAAACCTAAATACACCTCTGGCCAGGAGGGGTAGCTGTGCTCCAGGCATGCAGAAGATCTTTATTTCGTGAAGTGCAGCACAGAGTGGGGATCCTTCACCCTGACCTCCAACTCTCTGTCAAAAAAGCCAATTCATTGAGATCTCCAATCACGTCACTTCTGGTTACTGTAAAGCGTCAGTAATTGGAGATTTAGACGAGTTGCTGTTTTAACACAACACCGGGAAGTGTGTACACTCCGGTACACGATATTATGAGCAGACATGGTTAGTCCGCCCCATACTAACCAACAACATGGTTATGCAAAGGTAAACACATTGGGCCAGATTCAGGTACAATTGCCCTGGCACAGAGTATCAGAGATACACTACGCCGCCGTATTTTACCTGGCTCTAAGACGAATTCATGTAGACTTTCAGCCCGATTTCGGCGTAGTGTATTTCTCGCGGCGGAATCGAAATACGCGATTAGGGGGCGTGAAGCATTTAAATTAGGCTCGTCCCCGCGGCGATCGAACTGCGCATTGTCCTTTCAGAAATTTCCCGCCGTGCATTGCGCGAAATTATGTCGTTACGTCAGATTTTTTGGGAGTAGCATCGTTTACGTACATTCCTATTCCCGGACGACTTACGCAAAAAAATAAATAAATTGAAATTCGATGCGGGAACGACGGCCATACTCAACATGGGCTGTCTAACTATAGACCAGATTTTTGCTTCCCTAACTTTACACAGCAAAAAGATGACTACAGATGCCGTAAGAGAATGCGACGGACGATGGTAACTTCGTGGATCGCCGAAAAAATCTAATTTGCATACCCGACACCGAAAACGACGCAAACTCCACCCAGCGGGCGGAAAAAGATTGCAGCGTAGATCCGACGGCGTACGAAGACGTAAGCCTGTCGGATCGAAGCCCGAAGCCGTCGTATCATGGTTTGAGGATTCAAACTAATGATACGACGCGGGTAATTTGAAATTACTCCGGTCTATCAGGAGATAGACCGGAGTAACGGCTCTGTGAATCTGGCCCATTCATAGAGCCGTTCAAGTAGTGATCACAAAGTAGATAAAAATAAGCGCAGTGTGTAGAGTTCAGCAGGCTATATACCCGACATGTTTCATATAAAAGTACTTCAGCTGAGGCAGGTTGAGTTTGTGAGTTTCTAAATGTTGTACCTTCATTAAATGTAACTGTATTGCTACACTTAGGCCGCGTACACATGATCGAACATGTCTGCTGAAACTGGTCCGCAGACCAGTTTCAGCGGACATGTTCGATCGTGTGTACGGCATATCGGACTGTTTTCCAGCGGACCAAAGTTTCAAAACATGCTTTGAAACCTGACCGCTGGAAACCTGTCCGTCTGACAGGTTCGATGGTTAGTACACAAAATCATCGGACCAAAAAGCTGCGCATGCTCAGGAATAAGTCGACGCATGCTTGGAAGCATTGAACTTCGTTTTTTCATCACGTCGTTGTGTTCCACGTCACCGTGTTCTGTTCCGATGAGATTTTGTTCCGATGGTGTGTACACACATCAGACCAACAGACCACTTCAGCGTGGTCCGATGAAAACGGTCCGTCGGACATGTTTCATCGGACATGTCTGATCGTGTGTACGCGGCCTTAGAGGTGCCTTTCTTCTCTTTTATACTCAGTTGTGCCACTATAGGTATACCTGAGACACTGGCAAATATTATGCAAAAATATTGGGCAAAAATATTAATTTTATCATGCAATAAGATTTCCCAGGTCTAGATTATACCAACATACTGAATAGCATCACTTAAAGATGTACCTATGGTAAGTTTGATACCTGAGACACTGTGGCAAATATTATGCAAAATATTAAGCAAAATATTGTTCTACAGATAAATTTCCCAGGTCTAGATTATACCAACATACTAAATACCATCACTTAAAGTTACCTCAGTAGGTTAAATAAACAAAAAAGCAATTCATGCAGTAACTTATGACAGTAAGACACCAATGCTGAAAGTCCATGGATGGCCAGAGGATAGCAATGAAATATTGCAGTTTAAACTTCAATGCAAAAAGTCCATAAAAACAACTCCGTGTATCGTGAGCCTAAAGGATCCCTTCAAGCTGAAGGTAACAAATGTATCAATCGCACCACCGTAAGTGTGAACCTTGAAGTGATCCCTTCACCAATTAAGTAGTGGAGGCTTACCAAAGGCGAGCTCTAAAAGGCAGATGGCTTAGCCAGCCCGGCATTGATTTGGAGGCTCCATACTTGTTTTCCGGTCGGTGTCGCGGCTGTTAGATTGGGCACGACTTAAGTCGGCCAGGGAACAAATAAAGAGCTACAAGTGTGATTCCGTAGGAGTGTTTTATTTATAAAAACAAATGGGTACTAATTTAAAAAGTAAAATTAAGCATTAAAAAGCCAGCGGCAAACGTTAGCGATACCTTCCCTCTACGTGGTGACGTCAGCGTGGCCCCCAGATGCGTTTCGTCACTTAATGGGATGGGTTCCGCAGTAACTCACCGTGTTAAATAACCCGCCCTCGGTGTGAGATGCACAACGAGCGCTACAAGGAAGCCATCTTTATTATGGTAAAAAATGCCCATACTTGAGACGTTCTCTTCACGATCATCCTAACTCAAAGGGGCATAAAAAATACCCTAAATCTTCATTCGAACATTGAGGGATACCTATATAGGAGGCAAATACTAACTATGGCTAAACTTTTTATACTAAAATAAAAATGTATACCAATAAATCCTAAGATCCCAGTCCCGGTGACCAACGTGCATGGCCCCGGCTTGGCACATAGCCGCGAGTCCCTCAGCCATCCCACCAGGGCGCACAATGACGTACTCATAAGGAGGAAATAGAAAGAAATGAAAAAGGGAGTGGAGTTAACTCTTGGATATCAACTGAATAATTGGTAGTTAATCAATGGACATCCATCACAATATTTAGGCATATAGTTATAATGTTACTAATGTAAGATATTGACTATACCCTCAGCAGGAAAAATATATACTATATTAACCCTAGGGTTAATATAGTATATATTTTTCCTGCTGAGGGTATAGTCAATATCTTACATTAGTAACATTATAACTATATGCCTAAATATTGTGATGGATGTCCATTGATTAACTACCAATTATTCAGTTGATATCCAAGAGTTAACTCCACTCCCTTTTTCATTTCTTTCTATTTCCTCCTTATGAGTACGTCATTGTGCGCCCTGGTGGGATGGCTGCAGGGACTCGCGGCTATGTGCCAAGCCGGGGGTCTCATGCACGTTGGTCACCGGGACTGCGCGATCTTAGGATTTATTGGTATACATTTTTATTTTAGTATAAAAAGTTTAGCCATAGTTAGTATTTGCCTCCTATATAGGTATCCCTCAATGTTCGAATGAAGATTTAGGGTATTTTTTATGCCCCTTTGAGTTGGGATGATCGTGAAGAGAACGTCTCAAGTATGGGCATTTTTTACCATAATAAAGATGGCTTCCTTGTAGCGCTCGTTGTGCATCTCACACCGAGGGCGGGTTATTTAACATGGTGAGTTACTGCGAGAACCCATCCCATTGAGAACGTCTGTTGATGACGAAACGCGTCTGGGGCCACGCAGTGACGTCCAGTAGAGGGAAGGTATCGCTCGAACGTTTGCGCCGGCTTTTTATATGCTTAATTTTACTTTTTAAATGGGACCCATTTGTTTTTATAAATAAAACAATCTCCTACGGAATCACACTATGGTATGCTCTTTATTTGTTCCCATGGCCGAGTTAGTCGTGCCTAATCTAACAGCCGCGACACCGACCAGAAGAACAAGTTTGGAGCCTCCAGATATCAATGCCGTGGCTGGGCTAAGCCATCGCCTTTTAACCGCCTTTGGTAGCCCCACTCTTAATTGGTGAAGGGATCACTTCAAGGTTCAACTCTCACAGTGGTGCGATTGAGATCGATTTGTGTACCTGTCAGGTATGAAGGGATCACTTTAGGCTCACGATTCACTACGGAGTTGTTTTTATGGACTTTTTAGCATTGAAGTTTAAACTGCCAATATTTCTTGCATGATCTCTGGCTATCCGATGGACTTTCAGCATTGGTGTCTTACTGTCATAAGTTACTGCATGAATTGCTTTTTTGTTTATTTAAACCTACCTGAGGTACATCTTTAAGTGATGGTATTTAGTATGTTGGTATAATCTAGACCTGGGAAATTTTATTGCATGAAAATCAAATTTTGCTTAATATTTTTGCATATTTGCACAGTGCTAGGTATTCAAACTTACCATAGTACATCTTTAAGGATGCATTCAGTATGTTGGTATAATCTAGACCTGGGAAATCTTATTGCATGATAAAATTAATATTTTTGCCCAATATTTTTGCATAATATTTGCCACAGGTCTCAGTATACCTATAGGGCGCGGCTTTGCTCTATTTAAATCATTCTCTCTGTGCTCTCACACGACAGCTGCAGCCTAAAAACATTAACGTTTTATACGTACCCTGTTTTTCCTAAATTAGCGCAGTTTTTTGTTTGTTATACTCAGTTGTGATGCTACTTGCATATCAAGACAAAATGTATCAAAATAAATGTACAGATAAAGCCTACTGTTAGTTTAGGAAAACAGTTATATGTGTAGTTGCAATGCATATGTGTATAGTGGCAAGAAAAGGTATGTAAATACCCTGGACTTAAATGGGTGTTCCAGCCCTTTTTAATGTTTATTAAAAGTCAGCAGCTACAAAAAGTGTAGCTGATGGCTTTTAATAAACAGACACTTACCTTGTCCATGGTTCCAGCGACGCGCCGGCCGGGGCTCCGCTCCTCTCCCCCCCTCCCCGGCCCCGGCATCTTCATTACAACTATGGGCACCCGGCCGTGACAGCCTTCGGCTTCACGGCCGGGCACCCACTGCGCATGCGCGATCGGCACTGCGCATGCGTGGACGGCGCTGTGCCGTCCCACAGGAGATGCCTGGGACCTGTCGGTCCCAGGTGATCGCCTACAGGGAGGGGCTGAGTTAGGCATTAAGCTTAATCGCCTAACCAGCCCCTCGGCGGAAGGAGGAAGTGGGACGGAAGTCCCATCTCCTGAGCCCCCATCCCCCCCCCAAAAAAATTACATGCCAAATGTGGCGTAAGGGGGTGAGGAGTGGGAAAGCAGAAGTTCCATTTTTGGGTGGAACTCCGCTTTAACAATTTTTCTTTAGTCGCCATAAAAAGTGATCTGTCCTCATCTAAGTGCCGTTCACAAACCACTTACGCCCACTCGAGAACGCCACGTAAGTGTATACGCCTCGTATCTGTGTGCCGTGCCCAAAAATAAGATACGCCTAAAAACTGACTTCATTCGACTGATGTAACTTGCCTATGCCGGCGTATAGTGGGCGCATAGTTACGCTGGACGCATTTGGCACTCCCATTGATTTTCGATGCAAATATGCAAATGAGGGAGATACACTGATTCACGAACGTACTTGCTCCCGGTGCATGTTTTAAGCGATTTGCGTAAGGGTTACATCCGGCGTAAAGTTATTCCCTATATTGGAGGCGCAACTCATGCAAAGGTATGGACCAGGGAACGAAGGCAGTCGAATTTTACGTCGTTTACGTAGTACGTGAATAGGGCTGGGCGTAGGTTATGTTCACCTCGTAGGCAGTGATTCGACGTATCTTAGACAGTTGTTTCGACGTGATTGTGAGCATGCGCACTGGGATATGTCCAAGATACGACGCATGCGCAGTTCATTTTAAGTACTTGTCTGAAGCTCAGCCCATCATTTGCATGGGGTCACGCTTCATTAAAATGTATCACGCCCACTTCCAGCCCACTTGTACTTACGCTGCCTTACGCCTATGACTATACGCTACGCCGGCGCAACGTTGGGAGCATTTGCTTTGTGAATTCCATGCTTGCCTCCCCGCGATGCGCCGGCGTAGCGTAAAAGAGATACGCTACGGCGGCATAAATATGCGCCGATGTATGTGAATCTACTCCACTGTGCTTAAAAGTTTAAAGAGGAGCTTAAGTCTTCCCCCCAAAAATTAAAAGTCATAAGCTACGAATACTGTAGCTGCTGATTTTTAATTTACGGACACTTACCTGTCCAGGGATCCAGTGCTGTCTTCACCTGAGCCGATTCTTCAATAGGCTTCAGGTCCAGGCACTAGGATCTTACCTAAGGGAAACTTAGCTGAAAATTATGGGAGAAAACCAGTTAATTCCCGGGGTTCACATACTTTTTCTTGCCATTGTAAATAGACTTACTCTGCAGCATTGAGGTAAACCTACCACCAAGGAAAGAGGACCCATTACATTACACAACCAAGCTGAAGAAGACCAACAAAAGTTATATACCGTATTTATTGGCACATAACGCGCACTTTTTTCCCCTTAAAATCAGGGGAAAATCGTGGGTGCGCGATATACGCCGATACTGCTGTTCCCGCTGCTGTTCCCGGGCACCGCCGAAATAGACCGAGTGTACTACGCATTTGGCTAGGCTCGGCCAAGCTTGGCTACGCCCGCAGCCACGCGAGAGGAGCCGAACACACCGGAAAATCTGTCGCTGCATGGCGCCAAACTCTAACACATAATGCTGCAACCCCCGGCAGACGGACGCGATGGACACCGACAAGGCTGGACAGACTGGCAGGCGGACGCGACGGACACCGACAAGGCTGGACGGACCCTGCGCAAGGCCGCAGACGGACGCCGATAGACGCCGAGAGCAGACACTGACAAGGCTGAGCATCCAAAATGTAAGTTTTTTCCTAAACTCCCCTTCTAAGTTTGGGGTGCGCGTTATACGCCGGTGCGCGGTATACCCCAATAAATAGGGTATACAAAAAAAGAATGGCAGGAGGGGGTGCTTTAGGGAGGGAGGGACCCAAACTGAAGTTGGACTTATATTTTTATTTTTAGTAAATACATAGGGCCAGATTCAGGTAGATGGGCGCTTCTTTACTTTGGAGTAACGTTTCTCGTTTACGTTACTCCGCTAACTAGAAGCAAGTACTTACACAAAGACTTGCTCCTAAAGTTGGGGCGGCGTAGCGAAAATATGGCGGAATTCAAATTAGGCTAGGGGGCTTATTATGTTAACATGTGCAATCCCGCGGCGAACGTACTGCGCATCGTCGAGTCAGTGCGCATTCCAAATTCTTTCAGGGAACGTCAATACGTCAATCCCCATAGTGTTTTACGCAAACGACTATTTTTTTTATTGCGAGCGAAACGGCCATTAACATGGATACTCCACTAGGGGGCTGCTTTATCTTTGCGCCGCGTATCTCTTACGGAAACGTTGGAAAGGCACTGCGTCGGGCCCGAATCTGTGAATTTCATTTCCGCTGAAAACATATTCTCGGCGTTAATGCACGAACGCCCCACGCGCCATTTTTAAAATTGAAGTTACGATAACGGCGAAATCTTACGCCGCTCGTAGTAACTCCAACCCGGCGTTTCATGTTTTCCTTACAGAAAACAGAAACCTTGCATTCTCATATATTTTCGGCGGCGTACAAGCCATTTACACTACGCCGCCGCTCGTACTAGCAGTGCTTTATTCTCAAAGCACTGCTCCGTAGTTTTTGCAGGCCGAAATCGGCAGGTAAACACATCAAAATTAAGCGTATATAAAAAGCCCAGTACGTTGGTGCCTCAAAACGACGTGAGGTCATTTACGGTCCCTATTCGTCGGGGGTCCGATCGGGACCCCCCCGTAAGGTTACGGTACATGCGGTGGACGACGGGGCGGCGTCCCTGCGGCTGAAAAAACAACGTACGATCGCTCCCAGCCAATGATGCCGCGCGCAAAAAAAAGCGATCCCCCCGCCCTGCTGGCCCCTTGGCTCAAAGTGAGAGTTAGGCTTCCTCCTCCTCTTACACACAGTGTAGGTTTTTCTTTTCAACACAGGAAGGGGCAATCAGAGGCCCTTGTAGTGATGAAAAGAAAAACCTGAAGAAAAACTCTGTGTGTAAGAGGCTCCTCTCTGGCCCAGGGTTAAATGTGTGCTTACACTTACACGTTTTTTTCAACCCTTTTCTCTTAAAATAGCTATTAAGAAATTATAGCGATGAGGAGAAATCTAATGATAACATCGCACAGACAGGCACATAAGTCTGCACAACACTGCGGTGGTCCCTGCGGCTGTACACTGACCGCGCGCTCCCCCGCCCTGCACACTACACATAGATCTCTCCTCTCAACGTTTTTTTCACCGCCGCTGATTAACCCCTTGCACACACTACACATAGATCACCCTCCCACCCCCTCCCCCCTGTCACAGTGTCACTGAATGCAGTAATCATACATGTATGATTACTGTATTTAGTGTCAGTGTGACAGTGTGACAGTCAGTTAGTGTTAGGTTCAGGGTGGCCCCCGTACCCCCCCTAATAAAGTTTTAACCCCTTGATCACCGCCCTAGTTAACCCTTTCACTCCCTATTGCCAGCATCACTAAGCGATCATTTTTCTGATCGCTGTATTAGTGTCGCTGTTCCCGCTAGGTAGCTAATTTTTTTTTTATTGTGATTTTTTTTTACTAAAGACATGTGGCTAAATACATTTTGGCCTAAATGTTTGACTAAAATTTAGTTTATTTGATTTTTCTTATAACAAAAAGTCAAAAATATAGATTTTTTTTCAAAAATGTCGCTCTATTTTTGTATATAGTGCAAAAAATAAAAATCTCAAAGGCGATCAAATACCACCAAAAGAAAGCTCGATTTGTGCAAAGAAAAGGTTGCAAATTTTGTTTGGGAGCCACGTCGCACGACCACGCAATTGTCAGTTAAAGCGACGCAGTGCCGAATCGCAAAAAGGGGCCTGGTCATTTACCTGCATTTTGGTCCGGGTCTTAAGTGGTTAAACAGGGAGCTTCATTTAAAAAAAAAAAAAAGTTTTGACAAAAATGTGTAATGTTACTACCTACAGTATCATTTTCACATAATCAGGAGCAAGACAAGGGGTGGGCAGCAGTAGGAGGGGAGCCCTTACTGCACCCAAGCTCTAGAACACTGGTTCATAAACTGGGCCAGGCTGTAGCTTCATATCTGCTTTAAAAGCTACTGCTGTAAAAATCAAGAAAATGGCCACGAATGTCCAGTGCACACTCTATGCCAACCATGGACTGCTGGTACACCCATTCTACAGCATGCAGCTGTTCTGTATCCTTGCCCAGGGCGCTGTCCCGGTACTGCATGTAATGTCACTGTCATAGCTCAAAGCTGCATTGGTAACTGAGTGGATTAATACAAAATGTAAATACTAAATGAAACTTTGTATTAGGAATAGGATGCAGATGCTTAAGTCTATTTTGGGAAGAAATCCATTCTGAACATATTAAAAAAACATTTAACCCTAAAAAAGTAATAGAAGGTTCCTATGTACTATAGTTATGTGTTCGAATGATGTGCTTTGCCAGTAAAACTATATTTTACTGAGCCTAGAAACAGTCAATGTAAAAGATACAGTGCCTTGAAAAAGTATTCATACACCTTGACATTTTCAACATTTTGTCATGTTACAACCAAAAACATAAATGTATTTTATTGGGATTTTATGTGATAGATTAACACAAAGTTTTTACAACTAGATATCTGAAAAGTGTGGGCGTGCATTTTTATTCAGCCCAATTTAATGTGCTAGCCCTAACTAAAATCTAGTGGAATCAATTGCCTTCAGAAGTCACCTAATTACACACACCTGTGTGTAATTTTTTCTCAGTATCAATATAGCTGTTCTGTGAAGCCCTCAGAGGTTTGTTAGATAACCTTAGTGAACAAAAAGCATCATGAAGGCCAAGGAATACAACCAGACAGGTCAGGGATAAGGTCATCACGAAAACGCACGTCAGGCGGAGTTTGCACATTACGTCACTTCTGGGTTAGCGTTAGGTGGAACACAGCTGGAGCGCACGCTGTAAACCACCGCTATACACGTTTCTGTGTACCGGGTTAGCTGTAGAGTGCACCTGAGCTCTTTTTATTTTTTTTAAATTGTACTTTTTAACTTGTAATTTTGTTTTTAACCTCCTGCTTAGTGCGGTATTCTCCAACAGCCTTTGGCTGTAATAAATCATATTTTTTAAAACTACTACACTGAGGGATCAGTGGAATTTGCGGGCCTGTAAGGACGTGGGAGCAGACAGCTGATATCTGCTCAGGAGACTACTGGAGCAGCGCCTGGGAAGCCAATACTACACGCCTTCTACCCCTGGTGGGGAGCTACATCTGGTGGGGACCCCTGAGGGGAGCACTGGGATCACTGCGAATACATTGGGTTATAGGAGCACCTTCCTCACTACAGTACAAGGAGCTTAACCCAAGTCCTGTGGTCTGGACTCACTAGAAATTTGTAACAACAAATACCCTGGAATCTGGTGTATTCTTTTTCCACTGATACATTCTGTGATCCTCTTTTTGGATTTTTTTTGGACTATTACAAGCTACGGCTTGTCTTCTTTCTTTTGCTTACTTACACTTAAAGCTAGGGAGAAGTTAAAAGCATGGTTAAAAGCACTGTTCAATCCATCATCCAAAAATGGAAAGAGTATGGCACAATTGCAAACCTACCAAGACATGGCCATCCACCTAAACTGACAGGCCAGGCAAGGAGAGCATTAATGAGAGAAGCAGCCAAGAGGCCCATGGTACCTCTGAAGGAGCTGCAGAGATCCACAGCTCAGGTGGGAGAATCTGTCCACAGGACAACTATTAGTTGTGTACTCCACAAATCTGTCCTTTATGGAAGAGTGGCAAGAAGAAAGTCATTGTTGAAAGCAAGCCATATGAAGTCACGTTTGCAGTTTGTGAGAAGCCATGTGAGGGACACATGTGGAAGAAGGTGCTGTGGTCAGATGAGACCAAAATTGAAGTTTTTGGCCTAAAAGCAAAACACTATGTATGGCGAAAAACTAACATTGCATATCACCGTGAACACACCATCCCCACTGTGAAACATTGTGGTGGCAGCATCATGTTGTCAGGATACTTTTCTTCAGCAGGGACAGGGAAGCTGGTCAGATTTGATGGGAAGATGGATGGAGACAAATACAGGTCAATATTAATAGAAAACCGCAAAAGACTTGAGACTGGGGCGGAGGTTCACCTTCTAGCAGGACAATGGCCCTAAACATACATTCAGAGCTACAATGGAATGGTTTAGAGCAAAGCATATTCATGTGTTAGAATGGCCCAGTCTAAGTCCAGACCTAAATCCAATTGAAAATCAGTATCAAGACTTGAAAATTGCTGTTCACAGATGCTCTCCCTTCAATCTGACAGAGCTTGAGCTATTGTAACGTGACAAAAATTGGAAAATTTCAAGAGGTATGAATACTTTTTCAAGGCACAGAATTTTGCACTTTTAGGCTTCATTTAGCAGACAGTCCAAAAAAGTAACAGGAATCTGTTTTATTTGTTTTACAGGTTTAGCAATCAGACCACATGTATCTGGTTTGCATTACTCCTTTAGTGCATCAGAAAAAAAAACATGGTTGGAATATTCAGAAAGTCTACAAACGTTTTTGGAAGGTACTTTTTTTTTATTTTACAAACATTTATACATGTATTACAACTGAAACTCGGTATGTTAATGCAGATAAACAAATAGTATTACAGACAGTACTCAATTGTTTCTATCACAAGTGCACTAATACGGCTACAATCACCTCAACTAAACCTCTAGTAGTTGGATGTATACATGCCCTTATAACAAAAGAGCAGACATTTTAACCATTTGAACCCCAGGCCAATTCTGACATGTCTCACATATACAGTAGATAAAAATCATAGATAATTACTTGGAACTCCCAGACATTATATATTTTGAAAGGAAACGCCCTGGAGAAAAAAAAGTTGGTCGTTGCAATTTTTTTTATGTCACACGATATTTGCACAGCGGTTTTTGGGAAGAAAACACTTTAACCCCTTCCTTACCGGCGCATTGTAAAATAATGCCGGCAGGAACCTCCCTCGATCCAGGTGGACGTCATATCACGTCCTTTTGTTCCCGGCGATCTAGGGCGCGCGCACCCGCGGCACCACTCGTACCACCAAACAAAAGCTCTATTTGTGGGGGGGGGGGGGGGGAAACATAGATTTAGTTTGGGTACAGTGTTGCATGACCGCGCAATTGTCATTCAAAGTGCAACAGAGCTGAAAACTAAAAATTGGTCTTGGCAGGAAGGGGGTGAAAATGCCCTGTATGGAAGGGGTTAATGAATTTAATGTTCACAAATCACAATGTATTACCTTATTTGGTAGAATATAAAAGATGATGATACTCAAATAAATTTGATACCTAACATGTCATGCATTAAAATTGTGCACACCGTGCAAGGCTGATAAACTAGGGTACTTAAAGGAGCACTAAAGGAAACATTTTTTTTAGCTAAATAGCTTCTTTTACCTTACTGCAGTACTGGTTTCATGTCCTTATTGTTCGTTTTTGCTTTGAAGTTGCTGTAATCCTGCTCTGTTCTTCCTGCTTGTCTGTTTCCTTATAACCACAGTGCTGGGAGCTTTCTCCCGATGGTTTAAACTGTCATTACTGTGTGTCTAAAACTTCCCAGATTCATTTTAAAAACAAAACACTGCCCTGGATTTGTTTGTTTTTGTTCTGTGTGTCTATTTCTACTTTGCAGAAACATGAAGCCAGTTCAAAAGTGAAACTAACCTGCAGGCACATTATATGATTGATTTTTATCTATTTTGAATCATTTTGAAAAGGAATCAGTTAACTTGTTTGTCTCTATACCCTGTAAACAGTCATTTCAGCACGGAGGGACGACGGACCGTTTCCAGCGGACATGTCTCCGGATTTTCATCCGACGGCGTGTACACACCATCGGATTAAAATCCCCGCCGGCAGACAGCGCGGTGACGTTGACGCCGCCACGTCACCGCACCAGGAAGTAAAAAACTTCCACGCATGCGTCGAATCCATTCGACGCATGTGCGGGCAGATATGTCCGCTGGTTAGTGTACTAACCAGTGGACATATCCGACGGACATGTCTCCGGTGGACAAATTTTAAAGCATGCTTTAAAATTTGTCTGCCGGTCAGACATGTCCGCTAGCCCATACACACGATCGGATTTGTCTGCTGGAACGGTCCAGCGGACAAATTCGATCGTGTGTACGTGGCCTTAGAGGTTACCAGTTTACAGTTACACAGCAAGTGTAGTGCTAAAATGATTGCACTCACGCTGATGTTCGCAGCGATACTATACATCTGTGGTGTAATCGCCGTTTACATATGTATGCGGGACTGACGTACAAGTTCATATTTGCGCATGAGCATGGGGAACGGGGGTGCTTTAATTTTTTTTTATTATTATTTCTTTTATTTGAATTAATTTTTACACTGTCTCTTTAATTTTTTATCAACTTTCTTGTTATCGCAAGGGATGAACAACATCCTTTGTGATAACTGGGGCAGCAACGGGTGCTCTTTACTGAGATATCTGGGGTCTATTAGACTCCAGGGGCCCGATTCAGAACGTATTTACGTCAGCGTATCAAGAGATACGCTGCGTAAATACTAAGAATAGCCAGCGTATCTTTTTTTGCTATTCAGAAAAGAAGATACGCCGGAATTCAACTAATATACGAGTGGAGTAATTCTGTTACACCGTCGTATACTAGTTGCAGTTTTTACGCTGGCCGCTAGGTGGTGCTTCCGTCGTTTTACGCGTCAAATATGTAAATGAGGGATTTACGGCGATTCCCGAACGTACTTGCGGCCGGCCGTCGTAGGTTACGTCGTTTGCATTAGCGTTATATTGGTGTAAGGTTACCCCTGCTATAGGAGGCGTAGCCAATGTTAAGTATGGACGTCGGGACATTCGTTTGCGTAAATAGTTCGGGAATGGGGCTTGACGTTATTTACGTTCACGTCGTTTACATTGACAAAAAGCGACGTGATTTCGCGCATGCGCCGTCCATAAAAACGTCAATTACGTGGGGTCATGATTCATTTACATGAATCACGCCCCCACTTTAGAAATTTGTGCTTCCTGAATAAGGCACTTGCCCATAATATTTGCGGCGGCGTAGCGTAAACACCATACGCTATGCCACCGGAAAGATACATGAAATGTATCTGAATCGGGCCCCAGATCTCTCCTCTGCCCTCAAAAGCATCTGATTAAACCAAGATCGTTTTGATCAGATGCTCTACAACCCAGTAACTGGAAATGACAAAATCCATGTCACTTCTGGTTTGAGATGTTCAGGGAACGGAATTTTCTCATTCATCTCTATGGTTTGCCACCCCACCCACTGGTTTCTGTCCCAGGCTACCTAGTGGAACAGGAGAGCACGGAAAGGTGGCGGGGGGATCAGATTTAATCACATGCAAAAATGATCCAGCGGCAGTATAGCAAATCGGATCACTTTACATTATATCTGCAGCTCTAAACACAAAGATATCAGGGTCATGACTAGTGGTGCAACGGATCGTCACCGATCCGTGATCCGGACGGGTCACCCTGTTTGGATCGGCACACCACTCGATCCGCGGAGTGCTCCACAGCCTCGGCCATAGGAAAGGCCGAGGCTTTGGCCTAGCTTCAGGGCGGCGGCCATCTTGGTACACCCAGTGGTGACCGCTCTAGTGAAGTTTCCTCGCCGCCATCTTGCTCCACCCCAAACTCCTGCACAGTAATAATAGTGAGAAGGGGGCAAGCGGACATCTTGTTACACCCACCGGAGTTTTAGATTTCACAGTTCTTTTCAGCACAAAACGGAGCTTATGTACTTAAATACAGTATTTGGAAATCCAACGGACTGTTTGTATGTTAAATTTTAAAAGCAGCAGCAAACCTTACATGCTTGCTAATGTGACAGAACACCTCTGATTTTCACATTTAACATTTAGTTAAATGTGAAAATCAGAGGTGTCACATTAGCAACCATGTAAGGTCAGCAGGTTTGCTGCTGCTTTTAAAATTGAACATGTAAACAGTCCGTCAGATTTACATATACTGGGCCAGATTCTCAAAAGAATTACACCGGTGTATCTACAGATACACTGGCGTAATTCGAATATCCCGCCAGCGTATCATTGTCTTGTATTCACAAAACAAGATATGCGGGAATTACGCTAGGATCCGACTGGCGTAAGTCACTTACACCGTCGGATCCTAAATGCAATAATACACCGGCCGCTAGGTGGCGTTTACGTCGATTTCTGTGCCAAATATGCAAATGAGCCGATACGCGATTCCCGAACATTTTTGCGCCGCGTCGACGTAGTTTACGTAGTTTGCGTACGCGTAAGGTTACCCCTGCTATAAGATGGGGTAACCTTGCGTAGTTCCGGCGTAAGCCATGTTAAGTATGGACGTCGGGACAGCGTCGTGTTTTTCCGTCGTTTACGTTGTTTGCGTAACTCGTCGCGAATAGGCCTATGCGTTAATTACGTTGCCGTCGTAATCGCTGTATTTGCGGCGTACGATGGAGCATGCGCAGTGGCCTACGTTTAAGGCCAGCGCATGCGCAGTTCGTTCTGCACGGGGGCGCGCTTAATTTAAATACAAGCCGCCCCCTTTGAATTACACAGCCTTACGCCGGGCCATTTACACTACGCCGCCGCAAATTACGGAGCAAGTGCTTGGAGAATACAGCACTTGCTCCTGTAAGTTGCAGCAGCGTAGTGTAAATAGCTTACGCGACGCCACCGCAGGATCTACAAGAATCTGGCCCACTGTATTTAAGCATATAAGCTCAGTTTTGTGCTGAAAATAACTGTGAATTCTAAAACTCCGGTGGGTGTAACAAGATTTGTCTTTTTTTTTTCTGCTGATCCGAAAAATGATCCGATCCGTGACTCTGATCCATGAGTTTTTTTAACGGTTGCACCCCTAGTCATGACTGCAGCTAAAGGTACATCCAATTGGGGGAAATGGTTAAAACAAACTTATCTTAAAGGCAAATTCATAAATAAATACATAATCAGAGGTTGCCTGAGAAGTACATAAAGCAGAAACTCAAAGTGTAACTAAAGGCAAAAGTTATAATCCCCATCAGATGGCAAAAAAACTGTGGCCAACTGGGGAGATTTCCTTTAACTTCCTGTCCCACAGCCAGAATAGTAAATGAAAGGAAATCCTGGTGGGTCATCAGAACTAGTGTCCCATTGGAAGATTTCCTCACTTTAAAGGGTCACTAAAGGAAAAAAAATGTTTGGCTGAAATGACTGTTTACAGGGTATAGAGACATAAAAGTTAAAATCAATCATATAATGTGCCTGCAGGTTAGTTTCACTTTTGAACTGGCTTCATGTTTCTGTGAAATAGAAATAGCCACACAGAACAAAAACAAACACATCCAGGGCAGTGTTTTGTTTTTAAAATGAATCTGATTGGTTCTGGGAAGTTTTAGACACACAGTAATGACAGCTTAGACCACCGTGAGAAAGCTCCCAGCACTGTGGTTATAAGGAAACAGACAAGCAGGAAGTGTGGAGAACAGAGCAGGATTACAGCAACTTCAAAGCAAAAACGAACAATAAGGACATGAAACCAGTACTGCAGTAAGGTAAAGGAAGCTATTTAGCTAAAAAAAAAATCCTTTAGTGATCCTTTAACTTTCATTAATGGTATGATAACATTAAACAGGACAAATAGAGAGAGTGAATCTCCCTAATAGGGGACCTGACAGCAACAAAAACAAGTGTACTCATCCTTTTTCATTCTACCCAAAACTAAAACAAAAGTTTTGCCTTTAGTTTCAATAAAGCTTCAATAAAGTATGAATAATTAACCGGAAAAATATTTCACTTCATTTCTAGCCTATGATGATGAAAAGCAAATAGCCAACAATGTGGTTTGTACGCAAGGACAGTATTTTATCCAGGAAGGAGAGGAACATGAGGAAAAGAAGGCTTGTCAGTTCCGCCGCTCAATGTTACGGAACTGCTCTGGTATCGAAGACCCATCATTTGGCTTTTCCCAAGGGAAGCCATGTATCATACTGAAGATGAATCGGGTAAAACCAAATACTTACAGAATTATTAAAATAACCATAAACCTTCTCAGCAATGTAGTCAAACAATTTAGTGAGTAGTCTAATCAGTGTGCAAAGAAAGCAGCAGGAATAACTAAAATAGATTTTCTGAAGAACATTGTAATATATGAAGAGGTAAACTTACAGATTGTGCACACAACTGAAACACATCCAGGAAATGCTGCCTTCCTAATCTTGCATTGATATAGTAGGATTCGGACAAATTGGTCTTGTTCATACTGTATATCCGCTGGTTAATCCTGCATGTGCTCCACCAATAAATGTACGTAACAAAGTACACTCACTGGCCACTTTATTAGGTACACCTGTTCAATTGCTCAGTAACACAAATTGCTAATCAGCCAATAACATGGCAGTAACTCAATGCATTTAGGTATTCAGACGTGGTGAAGACAACTTGCTGTTCAACCCAAGCATCAGAATAGGGCCGAAAGGGGATTTAAGTAGGCATGTGCAAAAGTGAAAAATTTGTTTCGTTTCGTTTCGTTTCAATTCGTCATTTAATACATTTAGTTAAGTTAGGTTCGTTACATGTGTTGAATTCGTTTTCGGAATTCGTTCGTTTTCGACCGAATTTCGAAAAATCCGGTCGAAATCGAAAATATTTCGACCGTTTTTGGAATTCGTTCGTTTTCGACCGAATTTCGAAAAAAAACCGGTCGAAATCAAAAATATTTTAACCAGATTAGAAAACAAATAGTCTCTTTTCTAATAGAATTTTTTTCGAATTAAATCTGAAAATATTTTTTTTTTCTTTTTTTTTTTTCGAATTCCGATCGAATTTAGTCCGCGGGTATTCGATTCGGAATTCGGAAAAAAATTGTTTTTTCGAATTTAATTCGAAAAAAATTCTATTCGAAAAGAGGCTGTTTTCTAATCTGGTTGAAATATTTTTTTTTTTTTCGAAATTCGGTCGAAAACGAACGAATTCCGAAAACGGTCGAAATATTTCGCTAATATAGCAATTCGGGAATTCGTATGCATCCGAATGTCCGAATAATGGAAAATTCGTCCGAATTTCGATTCGGAACGAAACGAAATGCACATGCCTAGATTTAAGTGACTTTGAACGTGGCATGGTTGTTGGTGCCAGACGGGTTAGTCTGAGTATTTAAAAAACTGCTGATCTACTGGAATTTTCACGCACATCCATCTCTAGGGTTTACAGAGAGAATCCAGTGAGCAGTAGTGTGGACAAAAATGCCTTGTTGATGTCAGAGTTCAGAGGAGAATGGGCAGACTGGTTTGAGGTGATAGAAAATAACCACTTGTTACAACCAAGGTATGCAGAATACCATCTCTGAACGCACAACACATCGAACCCTGAAGCAGATGAGCTACAGCAGCAGAAGCCCACACCAGTGCCACTTCCATCAGCTAAGAACAGGAAACTGAGGCTACAATTCACACAGGCTCACCAAAATTGGATGATAGAAGATTGGAAAAGCATTGCCTGGTCTGATGAGTCTCGGGCCGTGTACACACATTTTTTTTAATGTCATTAAAAACGATCGTGTGTGGGCTCCAGGGCATTTTTTGCTACGCTAAAAATGGGCATTCAAAATATAGAACATGCTCTAAATTTTTGCGTAGTTTTTCACGTTGTCGTTTTTAACGTTGTAAAAAATGGTCGTGTGTAGGCTTTAACGGCGTGAAAATAATGTGCATGCTCAGAAACAAGTTATGAGATGGAAGCGCTTGTTAAAACTTGGTAAAACTAGCGTTCGTAATGGGGATAGCACATTCATCACGCTGTAGCAGACTGAAAAGCGCAAATCGTCTCTCACCAAATTTTTACTAACACAAAATCAGCAAAAGCAGCCCCAAGGGTGGCGCCATCCGAATGGAACTTCTCCTTTATAGTGCCGTCGTACGTGTTGTACGTCACCGCGTGTGTAAGCAAGGCAGGCTAAACAAGAATCAGGTTGAAAAAAACGTTGTTTTTTTCTAGACCATTAAAAATGGTTGTGTGTACGTGGCATTAATTTCATCTGTGACATTCAGATGATAGGGTAAGAATATGTCGTAAGCAACATGAAAGCATGGATCCATCATGGTTCAGGCTGACGGTGGTGGTATAATGGTGTGGGGGATATTTTATTGGCACACTTTGGACCCCTGAGTTCCAACTGAATATTATTTAAACACCACGGCCTATCTAAGTATTGTTGCGGACCATGTCCATCCCTTTATCATTTATCTTCTGATGGCTACTGCCAGCAGGGTAATGCACCATGTCACAAAGTTCAAATCATCTCAAACTGGTTTCTTGAACATGACAATGAGTTTACTGTACTCCAATGGCCTCCACAATCACCAGAACTCAATCCAATAGAGCATCTTTGGAATGTGGTGGAACGTAAGATTTGCACCATGGATGTGCTGCCGACAAATCTGTAGTTATTACGTGATGCCATCTTGTCAAAATGAACCAAAATCTCTGAGGAATATATTTCAACACCTTGTTAAATGTATGCCATGAAAAATTAAGGCAGTTCTGAAGGCAAAAGGGGGTGCAACCCAGTAATAGCAAAGTGTACCTAATAAAGTGGTTGTTGAGTGTATGGCGGCGTACACACGACCGGTATTCTCGGCAGAATCCAGCAAGAAACTCGATGGGAGACGTATTCTGCCGAGAAAACCGGTCGCGTGTACACTTTTCGCCGAGAAACCCGTCGGGAAACTCGTCGAGCCAAAAAGAGAGCATGTTCTCTATTTCCTCGTTGGGCAATGGGAAAATTTGGCTCGACAAATTTTTTAACTGCTGAACTAAGGACTCGACGGGGAAAACGATGTGTTTCGCTCGACGAGTTTCTCGGTCGTGTGTACGCCGCCTGTATGTAATGGAAAATTGTTAATGAAAAACTGATATATTTGCAAAAAAGTTTTTGGATGGTTATTTGGGAATTATAATGAACATTGGCTGCCAAGTAAAAAAAAAAAAAAAAGGAAGAAAAGGTGAGCCTTGTCCTATTCCTTGTCCTGTGATGGGATGATCTAATGTCCTGGGTAATGTTTAAGACATCAAATACACAGTCAAATATTTAGCATCGATTCAACCACTTCTGCAATCGTTTGCAGTAATATGACAGCATAGAGGTTAACATCCAAGCAATAAGGTGTATGCACGGTATTACTAGCTCTTCTGACAGGCCAGAAAACAGAAAAGGAAATACTCCATTCACAGGGCATTCTGCACAAGAGTTGGGGAACAAACTTGTCAGGTCTGCAGTCATACAGTATTTATAAAGAATAATGTAATTACTATGTAAAACTAGCAAACTCTCTTATTTCCACTAGATTCTTGGTTTCAAGGCCGGCGCTGGAACACCAATAACTGTCACCTGTGACACTTATGTAAGTAATATTTATTAGTACTACTTTATAAAGCAGTCTGTACTGGTAAATGTAGTAACCAGTAAAAGTAAAGATTCTTATCTATATGTATATCCTATTACAGACTGGGTAAATCTAGATACAAATATATATGAGAGGAAACTTTCTCTAATCTGTAGATTATACTATTGTAAAAATAGCATTTTTTTTATATCGGAGTAGAGAAAAGTTAAAACTTGTGACAGAGCACAAAGAAGGTGTATAGAACTCAATCAGACAATATATATTCCCATTATGCAAAGGATGTATAGAAGTTTATTTTGCATTATAGAAGCAAAGATTATGTAGTTGGATTCCACAAGCCTTTTAGAAGATATTTTTTTTTACTAGTCGATATTGTAGGTTAAGAATCTCCCTGTAAATAAAAATAAATTTGTACTGTTTCAGGAGGTTTTCACTATTTCTTATCCAGGTTTTAGCTGTCTGTGATCCCATTTGGGAGACTTTCCTTCACTTCCTGTCCCTCTGATGCCTATACAGGAAATAGGTGGTATGGTTTTGCCAAGGACAGGAAGGTGTGAACCGCCATAAAAACATTGTCAGGAGCCAGAAAATCTCCCCAATAGGGACACAGAAAGGAATAAAAAAATGGCAAAGGCCTCCATAGAGCCCATGTTTCTTTCTGACCATAACTCCATCACAGCCACACTGTTCTGATCTAGAGGCTTAACTTCTCACTTTTCAAACATATAGTTAATGTACACCAGATTAATACTTGCATCTGCCAGGTTTTCACGCATAACTAAATTAACAAGACGCTGTCGCTTACCTGATGGGAAGTGCAAAAAAGTGTAGTTCAGGGGGAATTTCTAGCTCTGTCAGCTAAAGCCAAAAAGCTGCATCAAGCCAAGGTTGCTTATCTTATTTCCATTATTAAGTGTCTGGAAACAGCATACAAGCGCACTAGAGCCACTCTTACCTTCCGAGTGCTAGAGTGTTTATACTTGATGAATTGGGAAAGATAACCAAAAATGCAATACCTCCTCGGCCAAAAATTATTCTACAAGTAGGGCAATAAATGTGGGAGGCTTTTAGCGAGAGAGGTACAAAAAGGTAGAAAAGCCTTGCTGACAATCCACCACAATAGAAATTCTCTAGGCACTATTCATTCCAATAAGGTATACCATCGTAAGCTTCTAGTCCTAAGACTGCAGGTCATTAAACAACCCTTATTGCAGAGTTTTTACATAACTATGGCCCTACTCCCATCTCATAAGTGACTGCGGAACAACTAGAGGAAATGACGTGGATGAATTTTATAAGGCACTTAAAAAAATTAAACCAAGCAAGAGCCCAGGTCCTGATGGTCTGAATTTGCAATACTATAGAACATTTGCAGATGTCCCCATGCCTAGATTTTGGTTGGCTCTAAGATCCTTATTAAAGCAGCCCCATAATCCTGGCCAGTTTCTCAAAGTCCATATAACCGTAATCCCAAAAGAAGGGAAGGACTCTCAGGTTTCTAAATATCAACCCATACCTTTACTCAGTGTCAGTGTCAAGCTGTACACCGAAATCCTGGCAAATTGTTTACTTCTGTTATTTCCCTCACTGGTCTTGTCAGGTAGAGAAGCACAGGACAATACAATGAAGGCACTGATTCTACATTACTGGTTGACTTCCCAAGGCCAGCAGGGCTACTTTCCCTCTCTTGCTGCTGAGAAGGCATTCAACACAGTTGCCTGGGATTACATGGCGGTGGTTCTCAGATCAATAGGCTTGCTACTCCACATGTATGCAAGCATTCTAGCTTATACTCAAACTCTATGGCCCAAGTACGAGTGAACAGAAACTTGTCGAGCGCCTTCCAAATGCAAAACAGGACTAGGTTGGGGTGCCTATTTTCCCCTTGCTTTTTGTACTCACCCTAGGACCCTTTTTTAATAGATTGTGCTCTACCCTCAATATTAGGGTATACCGGGTTCACAACGTGCTATTTAAATTGGCTGTCTTTGCAGATGATATATTGCTCTTTATTACAGAACCCCCTGTTTTACTAGCCAATCTTCTTCATGACCTGAACCATTTCCAAGTGCTATCCAACTTGAAAGTGAACCATTCAAAGTGCCAGGCACTGATTGTATTGATCCCAGATGCTGAGGTAGCTCTGTGTAAGGCTAACTTCCCTTTCATGTAAAACCCTGAGGCTATCACTTATCTCGGCATAAAACCCCACAGAGTTATGTGATCTCGACTATAAGTTCATATCTATTTATAGGCACTTTTGCGTTCCTGAGCTTCTCTTGTTTGGCATAAGAGAAGGGCCTGTAGGTGCATGGCAGAGGAATCAGAATCCATTTGTACCTACTTTCAGAAAGGTTCTCTGTCAGGTCAGGGCTGGGCTCTCAGCAGCTCCCTTCTCTGTGTTAAGACTGTTAAAGTAAGGTGACCAGATTTTTTTTATGAAATCCAGGGACATTTTTTTTATTAGTAATGGCGGCAATCAACAACTCTCTGCCCGTCGCCGCCTTACAGCCTGTCAAGTCTTATGCTGGCCATACACTATACGAAAACTCGGCTGAAATTCGGTCATTCAGACAGTTCATTCATTATTCGAAACAATTAATGGCCACAAAATCCATAATCGTTGGGATGTTTTTGAGCCGAAAAAATTAAGGACAAGTTTGGAAAATTTTCTGCCGAACGAACGATAAATCGGAAGATTAATGTGTTTCTCGTCCAAACATTCTGTACTAGGTATATGTAAAAAAAAAAAAAAGATTTTTTTTTTTATTTATGTCCACTGAACGATTAATCGGTCATTACATGATGGCAATATCGTTTGCGCTCATGGCAGAACGTTCGGTTTTTTGAAAGTTCGTTCAGACGACTTTTCGTAGAGTGAATGCCAGCATTACTCTCCGGGCCCCGGGCTACTACTGGGTGGGTAGTGGAGGAAGATCACTCTACCAGGGAAGGCCAGGAGATAAGCAGGCAGACGGCTGGCCGTAACTTGAGTCAAGGCAGAAGAACATGAAATATTCCCTCCGCTCTGACTAGCACATGTTAAAGACTTTGACTGGGTGACATCCCTTCTGTTCCTGTTCTCCTGCCTTTTAACTACGGTAATCTCTGGTTTCCTGATTTACTGGCTTGTCTGACTTTTCATTTTGGCTTCAGATCCCTGGCTATTTTTTTGACTAAATTTACTGATCTGTACCTTTTTTACCATTATATTAAACAATGTGATTTTTACTGCATTTTCTGTCTCAGTCTGATTCGTGGTTCCTGACAATCTCTTAACATATCGATCCAGGAAAATGGTTATAAAACTTTTACCTGATGGTACAGAACCTCTTCTTCGCTCCTTCACTCTTTGAAACTTGTGTTGGGGAATGCACAATGTTGCATATCTGGTGGTTATGCTCCAAGCTTTAACCCTTCTAGAAAAAGGTTCACAAGATCATTGTTGCAGTTACTATTGACAACCTGGACTACTCTCTAACGCAATATCTTCTGCATCATACGTCTCTCTCAAAAACAATGTGCTCCAAGTCACCTGCGATTTTGTATGGTTAATGCTGCCAGACAGTGTATACCTTGTTCTTGGCAATCAGACTGAACTCCAACAGTAAAGGAATGGTTCCAAGGAATCAATCGAATAGAGGAGATTGAGGAGCTCATCCACATTTCTCAGGACAGGCAAAATGTACTACTACATGGTTCTGTGCGGTCCATTTTAAAACAACCCCTGCTTACAATAGCTGCAGAATCCATAGTGAATCACCCACTGTAGTCAGCGATGTCAGTTTATCTGCAACCCCCCTCTACATGAAAAGGATTTGGGCAATTGCCCACCAGTAGAAGTGGGGGTTACTGAACAAGAGAATGGGCCCCACTCCCTTACCTTTCCCCCACTATTTTTTTCTTTTCTCTTCTTGTCCCTCCTAGGTTACCCCTTTGTATTTTCCACACTGTGTATAACCCTTTTATGACACAATGAACCTCCTTTGCTCCAAAACTAATATAAAGGTTTCATACTGGACAGATGAGGTTTTCCACCCTTTAAGGTTTGTTTTATGTTCATTTCTGAACATGTGGAATGCAAGTTGTATTTCTTTATTCTATCCCTCATATGTCAATAGTAACCACTGTTGAGAATTGAAAAGATTTTTTGTGTCATATATACATTTCAATAAACAACTTTATGGCAAATGTTCTAACCATTCTATGCTCTATTGAAAAAAAAAAAAAAAAGTTTGGGCTAAAGCTGGGCTACTACTTTTACACCTGTGTGGTGTGTTTGTAGTGCAGTATAGTCTTGTGTTTTACATGAATTAACATTTATACCTATAGAAGGCGCTTTTTCCTTGGAGCAATTTGATTTACCACATACACAATACATTTTCCATCCTGGTCCTTTGAATTCTATCATCACTGTGGTACAAAACTAGCATCATTTTGACCCCACTAATGATTAGAAAAATGAATGTTCCTAAAATGAAAAAATTCAAACAATATTCCATTAGTGTGGAACCCAGCTTAGAAGGACTGCCCTTATTGCTTTTAAAATTACATTTAGGAATGACATTGAGCAGCAAAAGGACATGGAAGGGATTCATTTGGAAATGCGCAATCTATAAAATAGCAGTGATTAAAATGCAATATATTCACTTCACTTCTAAAATGTCACTCAGTAGCCTTACTTTTTGTTGTTTGTATAATTTCTTTGTACAACATATCATTAGCAACATTGTGCTTTCCTTCCTTACAGTTTAATATTCCATATTTTCTATTGTAGAAAGGCAATCACAGTCTCACAGGAGAAGTTGGCTTCTACCCAGTGAATTACTTTGATCTTATGTATTTTCCATACTATGGCAAGCTTACCCACGTAAGTTTATTTAGATTTTACATTTTGCATGTAGTCTCTTTTTGCTTTGAGTGTCAGATGTTAATGTTTGCAAAATTTGCAAAACCTTATATGTTTGCTAAAAATTGTTTTTGAGCCAGTGTTTTCTTTTCTCTTACTAGCTTTTTAGCAAAGCTTTGTCAGATGTGATTCTGGATTGGCTGATATTGCAGGCAGTAGCTGACTTAAGCAAGCATAAGCTGAAAAAGGCTTTCCACAGCCAGGTCACTAAGATTTTAAGTCAGATGAAAGGAACACAGTGCATTAAAGTATTCATACCCCTTGAAATTGTCCACATTTTATCATGTTACAATCAAAAACGTAAATGTTTTTTTTGGTATTTAAATTTAGCCCAAATTGCTGTCCACCAGAGCACTGTGATTCCTGCGTCGCTTTATTTGCGCGGTCGTGCGAAAACAAAATTGTCCTTTTCCCCCCACAAATAGTTTCTTTTGGTGGTATTTGATCATCTCTGGGTTTTTAAAAAAAATGAGCGACTATTTTGAAAAAAATGCAATATTTTTTACATTTTGTTTTACAAAAAAATTAAAAAAAACATTTTTTTCCCTCATGTAATTCTTCTAATATTTTTCGTAAAAAAAAATCGCAATTAGCTTTTTTTGATTGGTTTGCCAAAATTTATAGCTTTACAAAAAAGGGGGTAGTTTTATGGCATTTTTATTAATATTTTTTTTTTACATAATGGCGGCGATAGCGTTTTTTTTCGGTAGATATTATGGCGGACACATGACATTTTTGCACATTTTTGGGACTTGGCATTTTTATAGCAACATAAAAATGCTTGGATTACAAAAAATGCTCTGAAGGGGTAACACTAGGGGGCATGGAAGGGGTTAAGGTGTTCCTATGTGTTCTTACTGTGTGGGGGGGGTGGACTCACTAGGGGGAATCACTGACTTCTGTTCATACATTGAAACGGAAGATCAGCGTTTCCCCCGCAAGGAACGAGAGCACAGCTCTTTCCCCGCTCTGTAAAACGAGCGCGCGTGCTCGGCGGCGATCGCGCCCGCCTGGGACCGCGCGGGACTCGGGGGCGAGCGGGGGCGCGCGCGCGGGCCGCCGGCGGCGCGCACACGCCCCCTTGGCCGCGAAAGTCCCGACGTAGCATGACGGGCTCTCGCGCAGGAGAGCCGACCTGCCGCCGTATAACTGCAGCGGCTGGTCGGCTAGAGGTTAAATCCCAAATACTGCCATTTTAAAGTGTAAGGAAAATGATGAATGGTTTTACAAAAAAATTATATGTAAAATGTCTCTTCCAGCTTTGCACATCTAGAGAGTGAAATTTTTGCCCATTCTTTGCAACATAGCTCAAGCTCTGTAAGATTGGATGGAGAGCGTCTGTGAATTGCAATCTTCAAATATTGCCACAGATTATTGGATTTAGGTCTTGACTTTGACTGGGCTATTCTAACACATGAATATGCTTTGATTTAATACATTCCATTGTAGCTCTAGCTGTACGTTTAGGGTTGTTGTCCTGCTGCAAGGTGACCCTCCACCCCAGGCTCAAGTCTTTTGCAGACTCTAACATGTTTTCTTCTAAGATTGCCCTGTATTTGGCTCCATCCATCTTCCCATCAACTCTGACCAGCTTTCCTGCCCCTGCTGAAGGAAATCATCCCCATAACATGATGCCGCCACCACCATGTTTCACGGTGGGGATGGTTCAGGGTGATGTGCAGTGTTAGTTATTCCTCCACAAATAGCATAGCTCCTCTGACCAGAATACCTTCTTCCACATGTTTGCTGTGTCCCCCACATGGCTTCTCACAAACTGCAAACTTGATTTCTTATGGCCTTCTTTCAAAAAATGGCTTTCTTCTTGCCAATCTTTCATAAAGGCCAGATTTGTGGAGTGCATGACTAATAGTTGTCCTGTGGACAGATTCTTCCCCCTGAGCTGTGGCTCTCTGCAGCTCCTCCAGAGTTACCATGGGCCTCTTGGCTGCTTCTCTGATTAATGCGCTCCTTGCCCGGCCTGTCAGTTGAGGTGGATGGCCAGGTCTTGGTAGGTTTGCAGTTGTGCCATACTCTTTCCATTTTGGGATAATGGAATTAACAGTGCTTACGTGAGATGTTTAAAGCTTGGGATATTTTTTAATAACCTAACCCTGCTTTAAACTTCTCCACAACTTTATCTCTGTCCTGTATGGTGAATTACTTGGCCTTCATGATGCTGTTGGTTCGCTAAGGTTCTCTAACTAACCTCTGAGGGCTTCACAGCTGTATTTATACTGAGATTAAAATACAAACAGGTGGACTCATTTTACTAATGAGGTGACTTCCGAAGACAATTGGTTCCACTAGATTTTAGTTAAGGGTATCAGAGTAAAGCAGGCTTAATACAAATGCACGCCACAATTTTCAGATATTTATTTGTAAAAAAAAATTGAAAACCATTTATCATTTCCCTTATACTTTACAATTATGTGCCACTTTGTGTTGGTCTATTACAAAAAAAACCAAGGGGTATGAATACTTTTTCAATGCACTCTAAATACTCATACATGTTAAAGTCCCTTTGAACTTCTAAAGTAAACATCAAATACATTATTTTGCCACCCTATATGCACCCTTCAAACCAGTGTATATGGCTGACCAGTGTCACAAACGGTCCTTGTCCTAGATCTTCTTTGCAGTATCTGATGTTCTCTGCAGTAACAGCACAAAGGGAAAACGTTCAAAGAAGTCATTTTATTATAGGCTGACACACATTTCCTGCTAGACTTACCAATATATATGATTCCTGCATTCAAATTCACATAATTTCCACCTTGAAAAAGGAACCCCTGCCATCCTCAATGTATTAGTAATTTGATTGTCAAAATAATGACTCAAACCTTACGGTTAGAAGTTCTAGTTAATTCTCTGGACACAGCATTAATCCAAAGCTGGCTGAAATTCCAGTAATTGATTTATAACGTGTTTGTGTTTTGTATGCCTAAATCATTGGAAATGTGGGAATTCAATTTCGTTTTGTTTTCTTTCTATAGGTAAATTATACATCACCTCTAGTCGCCATCCATTTCACAGACTTGGCAAAGAATACTGACGTCACCATACAATGCAAAATACATGGAAAAGACATTATTAATGATCACGAAAAAGACCGTTTTATGGGCAGAATAGTGTTCACAATGAATATCCGATGATCTTTGTCCAACTGATATCTCTTTCCAGCAACTTCAGTAATGATCTTGGCAACCAGATCAGTCTCTACATATATTGAAAGTAAACATCGACAATATACCTGCTTCCTCTAGATTCACAGGTTGTTTGTTAGAAGCCTTGTGGTGGTGCAGGGGTCACAAATCCTAGTCCTAAACATACGTTTTGTCTTAACCTAAGTACTGACCTAAACAGCACCACATGGCCTTGATGATGTCATACCCATATACAGCACACAATAAATTTACATTTACCTGTCACAAAAAAAGTAACAGCTCCTTATAATTTTGTTGTTTTTACCTACATAGATTATGACATGCAGAATGTTTAAAAACATTGATGAACAGAGATTACATTGAATGATAGTAGAACCAAATATTTTTACCTGCCATTTCTGTACATCATATAATTCAATATGATGAAGTGCTCCAAACCAGTGGTCAAAATCAATAGGCAACATGTACTTTGAATTTTTGGTAGCTCACTTCTTTCTTTTGCTTCCATAAAGTGTATTGTCTTAATGCAGCCACCCAACTTTCTTCTCTGTTAAAGTGTTACAGTGTGTTATAGTAGGTATAACAAGATGATGGGGGTGGGGAGCTGGGTATATAGTAATAGATTGAGCACTAATGAATAAAAGTGTATTTTTTTTAAAGGCAAGGCCAGTTAAAGTTCAACTCTGGCTATTTTTTTTCTCCATTTTAAACCATACAGGCAAAGGTTAGAATATCCGTTGAATTTTACCTGCTCCCTGTGGCCCTTTTGGAGGATTTTTTTTTACTTATTGTTTCTATCCAAAACCCATCAACAAAAAATGTAGAGGGGTTCTACGCCTTCCCTATTTGCTTAACCACTTAAGACCCGGACCAAAATGCAGGTAAAGGACCTTGCCCCTTTTTGCGATTCGGCACTGCGTCGCTTTAACTGACAATTGCGCGGTCGTGCGAAAACAAAATTGGCGTCCTTTTTTCCCCACAAATAGAGCTTTCTTTTGGTGTTATTTGATCACCTCTGCGGTTTTTATTTTTTGCGCTATAAACAAAAATAGAGCGACAATTTAAAAAAAAATTCAATATTTTTTACTTTTTGCTATAATAAAAATCCCCCAAAAATATATAAAAAAACATATTTTTTCCTCAGTTTAGGCCGATACGTATTCTTCACGTATTTTTGGTAAAAAAATCGCAATAAGCGTTTATCGGTTGGTTTTCGCTAAATTTATAGCGTTTACAAAATAAGGAATAGTTTTATTGCATTTTTATTAATTATTTTTTTTTTACTACTAATAGCAGCGATCAGCGAACTGCGACAATATGGCCACTTCGGACATTTTGACACAGACAATTGTCATTTTCACAGCAAAAAATGCATTTAAATTTGCATTGTTTACTAAAAACAGTTGCAGTTTGGGAGTTAACCACAGACGCTTAGGGGATGTGTGCCTATTGTTTTGTTTACTACTGTAGTGTGGCTGTAGGTGTGACGTCATCGATTTATTACAGGGATGACGCGATCGATTACAGCCACAGAGAGCACGGGGAAGCCGTGTGTACACATAGGGACAGCCGCACTCGCGGTCTTATTTCGTTGAAATTATAATGCACCAACAGTGCAGTGCAAGCTTAATTAATAGTTGTAATACTGTCTGTGTCCTGTCTCTTGTGACATCCTTCAAATAGACAAGAAGTGAGGGAAAATCTCCCTAATAAAGACACAGACAGCTATAAAAACACAAGAGACGCTTTGATTTTGATTTAGTGTATTACATTTTTTTTTTTAAATAACAGTCGGGTCTTATGTTGAAATTTAATGCACCAACAGTGGTGCACTTAGAAAACAGATACAAAAAAAGTCAAAATAAAGTTGAATTTCCAGTTAACTTATTTATGTCTTTCATGATGGGAAGTTAGTTATATCTGCAATTTTGTCAAATGATCAGACACTCCAAAGATCTTTTTCCCAGCCAACATTTACATCTATTATCAGTGCATGAATGACCCTCTATAAAGGAACAGAAGGTCAGTGCTATCTTATATGTGCTCTGCCACCAGAAAACAATGAGAAATCACTGTAACCTGTCCAAACAACCTGCTTTCTCTTTTGTTGGATGCTGGTCTCTTAGAACTGTAAACATTAGTAGCCAATGACCTTCAAGGCTGTCACAGAATAATGCCAAACCTATTCATATTGTTTGACATTTCCTTTCCCTAAACGTGTGAATTCCCTTCACTGTAAATGAGACACATCCCCTGCCTAGTTTCTCTTGTGTGCGATGACTTGGAACATATATGTGAGGGTAAAATAAAAGTTACAGTATTTTATTATGAAATATCCTCCCCTAAACTCAACACTGAAAATATTGTTTAGTCACAAGCCGTTTCCCAAACCTATAGCCCTTTGAAAGTCTAAAAACTAAAGCTGGCTATAGATGGATAGAATTTTGAACAAAAAATTCTTAGGAAAAGTGTGTGACGTCCGAGTGCACGGACCGTGCTGCAGCCGTCCACGCTAATACAAAATTCTCTGCTTAGTTACAAACGATTACTCTAAGTGCAAAACAATTTTATAATAAACATTTGGTTTCAATGGTAATGCACTAGGAGTCCTCTCTATTACTTTTAACACCAAACAATCCATGAGTAGGGAGCCTGAGTTCACCTCGAGTTCCATAGAGTGGTCTGCAAGGAGTTTTGGTTTTTCAACCAAGATATCTAAAATGCGCATAAGATCCTATGGAATCTATTGGGTCTGGTAAGTGGCCATCCTTTTTTTAAGGGCAGGGTGGTGATGCATAAACCCTTTTAAGCATAACTACACAAAGGCAGTATTTCTTAAAGGAGATGGATGAGTACCTGTAGTTGGCTACACTATATTCACCTGAACTTTTGGAACTTGATTTCTTTGGATTCATTGAAGGACTGGATTCAATTCATAGCCATTGTATATTAATACAGTGTTGTTTAAAAGTATTTTTTTGTTTTCTGATTTTGCACTTGAATGTACTCTCACATGTGATAAGTGGTATATATGTTACTACAAATATTTAAGGGAGGTAATGCGCTTGGTATAGGCACATATTACTGGATTTATCACTATTTAATCTATGATTACCTAGCACTGTTATTTTTTGTGCACTATCCAAGACAGTGTACCATTATTACTTTTGCACAGAGCAGCCCTGATCCTCTTCTTCTGGGGTCCCCTGCCAGTGCTCCAGGCCCCTCCTATTTAACAGTTGAAAGTCGCTTTCCATGGAGGCACCTGTGTGTGCTCGCTCCCGAGCACCGCTACTTCCTCCATTGATACAGGCAGCAGGGCCAACTCCAGCCCCCTGCTCTAGCGTCACATTTTTTGATCGACAGCAACAGGAGCAATAGGTCCTGCTGCTATTAATCTGCTCAATGAGGTGGAAAACAGCAGCGGGATCCGTTGTTCTTGTGCATATCCCTGGATCGGAACAGGCTCAGGTAAGAAAAGGGGAAAGCTGCAGCACATAAGGTTTTCACCTTAATATGAAAAACCTTAAGGCTTTAGAACAGCCTAATGACTTACTCCTATGGCTCTGAAAATAGCAGTGATTGGGTCTGGACTTCAAGTGTGGAGTAGATCCACTACATCCAGGCTGCTTTGGCCTAACTTCTACTGTCAGGGCAACCAGCAGCTGTGCTGAGATTTGGATCCTACTTACCTCCTAGATTCTAAAGCTAGAACTGATCCAGTGACTGCTTATGATGCTCAGCTAAATATACATATTCCACACTCGTGTTTTGCTAATGATGTGTCATAAATGAAAGACTGACAAACAAACGTTTGTAAAAAATGTATTTATTAAACTTATTAAAAACTATTAAAACATAAAAGCAATATTAACAGCATGATCATAGACACAAAGGATGGGATCTGCTTCCCTTAATGAACTTTAACAAATGGATTTTACAGCAAGTACAAAAATTGAATTTTGTCTTTAAGTTATTGGGGTTCACAGGATTCAGAGAACTGGGACATCCAAAAGCAGTCCAACTGAGGGATGAACAGCAACAAAAGACTTTTAATTCCACAGAATAACATCATAACTTGGGGCTACCTGCAGGTCAAAAAGCCACCTGAACACCTTAAAGTGCAAGCACGTGGAACGTTTAGGATATATTTTCTTGTGAAGCCACAGTGACATTTTCGGCGCATACGCTCTGAAGCAATGGGTATACCCGTGCCATTCTTTCAGAGCCCTGTGCCGCAAACAGTGAATCCTGCGCGCATGCAAAGGATAGGAGCCCACAAACCCAGAGCGAAGACTGAGTGAAGATGCAAGCCTTGTCAGCGGTGACAGTGCAATGCATACTAGCACATTATAAAATTGCATTGCAAGGTAAAAAATTATTTTTTTAGTTTACCACCGCTTTAATGCCACTTGCACTAAGGGGTTGTGGTGGGAATGTGTTACCTTATGGTCAATGACACTCCCCAGCATTAAACCTTTCCATGATAAACAGATAGGAACCAACCACTGACAATTTCTGTGCTAATCCACACACAGTCAAACAATTCTAGCTATCCTTGAGTCCTCATACTTTGTTTCCTAAAACCCTGATAAAGGGTGTTGTGTACAGCCCTGGAACATGTTGGCTTCTTATATACAGTTTGTGTTTGGAATAAGCCTACTTTTGGATTAAAATATTATGGCGTGGCACTTCAATTGTAAATCTTCATCAAATTATTTGATGTGCAGAAGCCTAGCTAATATTTATATACCCCATAGTTATACCATCATCATACTGTTGGACAGCAACAACAATACAAAACCAGCATTTAAAGCGGAGCTCCACCCAGGAAAACAACATTTTGCCATGTTGTTTAAAAAAATTAAATAAACAAAACCTGAAAAAAAAAAAAAAAATACTCACCCGAAATACCTGTTGCTATGCGGAAGTCCGTAATCTGCCTCTTCCACTCCGCGGTGCCTTTTCTTCTTGTCCTTCTCCTTGTGAATGGGGCGCGCTGCTTTCTGGGAACTGTGTGTGTTCTCAGAGAGCAGCGCGCCCATTCACAAGCCAGCGTGAGACTCACGCAGGCGCAGTAGGAAATGGGCAGTGAAGCCGTACGGCTTCACTGCCTGTTTCCCATAGTGTGAATGGCGGCGCGGGACCCGGAGAGATCGTGGGACCGGCATCGGGGGGCCCATCAGCGCGGGCAAGTAGGACAAGGTAAGTGTCCTTATTTAAAGTCAGCAGCTACACTGTTAGTAGCTGCTGACTTAAAAAAAAAAAATCGTGGCTGGAGCTCCGCTTTAACCAAACCTCAGGGTCACAGCACTATTAACTCACTCTGAATTTTTAGGGGCTGTGCCTTGGCTTTGGACCAAGAAAACTTTCTTTGGATAACTGACAGGTCTGGAAAGCACTACAAAGCAAAGCCCCACAATCATTTAAGTCTGTGTTTCTCAATTCCAGTCCTCACTAGGGTTGCCACCTCATCCCTTTAAAACTGAACACCTATTAATTACACAGGTTCTGTGGCAGATTAAGGCTGTAATTAAACTAAAGTAGTGCCTTATTTGCATTAAATTAGCCTCAGAACCTGTGTAATTAATAGGTGTTCAGTTTTAAAGGGATGAGGTGGTAACCCTAGTCCTCACGTCCCCCCAAAAGGTCAGGTTTTCAGGATTTCCATTATTTTGCACAGGTGATTTGATCAGTTTCACTGCCTTAGTAATTCCCACAGCCTTTTCATCTGAGGGAAATCCTGAAAACATGACCTGTTGGGGGGGCGCGAGGACTGGAATTGAGAAACACTGATTTAAGTCCTATGAGGACCAATATGGCCTCCAAAGCTATTGCTGAGGATATACTGTTCCAGGTAAATTTGAATACAGAGCAGGTGGTTAAATTTTCTTTAGTAGAAAAAAGTTTTTATCCTTCTTTGGACACCAGCAAAAAAAACTGAGACATGCTGGGAGTAGGAGAGGTTATATCAGGCTGGTCACAGTTTTTTTGTGTACCAGTGTCCAAATCCCCATGTATAACCCAATTATCTTTGAACCCTGTGTCCCTCAATGAACAAGAAAGAAACAATATTATACTATAGCTGCAGTTTCAATTTGAACTAATCTGCTTGTCCTTGCAGCCTCTGGGAAATACAAATATATAAGGTATCTTTCCTAAAGATTAGCTTCTTTTCCATCTGCAAGACCCTGGCATTGTGTCCTGATGTACTCTGAAAAAGTTGCTTATAAATAGGGGCTCGTATTCATGGCCAGGAGGTCTCTGGTGTCCAAATTGTACCCTCTAGTGGTTACCAGTGGCAGCATGGTCACAGCAAATGACAGATTAAGGCCTTCCCACAGGAAAAAAGATAACCCAATATATTTGCAGGGAAAGACTATTTGGCAAGTAAAATATGTAAATCATAGAAAATTTGCATTTACACTTTATTTTTGTTAATGAATAGTCTAAATCAGCAGCCCCAACTTCTTTTTGCACCAGGGTCCAGTTTAGTTAATTTTTACAGGAGACTGGGGGAGGTACGGGAGTGGGTGGACGGGATGTTCTCAGAGTTGGTCCTCAGCTCCCCTTCACACCACAACCCATCTTTAGGGCTTAGTGCCCCTTTAAGTTTCCCGCTTTAAAGCAGTCCCCCAATCACGGCCCCCTTTTACATGTGCACCTTTACAGTCAGTCCCCTTTACATCACAGTGCCCCTTTACATTAATTTAAGGGGTGCTGGGATGTAAAGGGGCAGACACTGTAAAGGGGCAAGCAATGTAAAGAGGCACTGTTATATAAAGGAGACTGCACTGTAAATGGGCACTGCAATGATGCCCCACTCCTTTCTCCAATCACAGTGCTCCCTTTCACTCTCAGCCTCCCCTGCACAGTCCTATCTTTGACAGGGCAGAGGCAGGATTCAGCCTGTGTGTGCTCTATCACCCCACCAAAGATATCCTATTAGCAGGGCAGGGGCGGGAGGAGCTGCTAATCTGGATGGAGGGTGGGAGCTGCCCAAATTATAATATTAACAAGAGGGTGATTACCCACTTGTTAATATGAGAAGACTACCGCTCTATGTGCAGATCTCCACCTCCTTCCACCACCTGCCCTGCTAATAGGAGGACATCGTTGGTGGGGTGGGAGACCTGGGTAAAGAGACACAGGTATGGCCGCACAGTGGGCGGTGAGCGATGACCTTGGTCTGTGAAAGTCCTGTCTGGACTGTGTTCGACACTCACCTCCTGCTTTGCGGCCCGGTCATCAACAGGCTATGGATCATTGCCGTTCTGCAGACGGGGGGGGGGGGTTGGGGACCCCTGGCCTAAATAATGTTTTTATGCCTGACTGGAGTATAGATTTTTAGGCTAAATGATTGCTAATTTTATAATAAGACTAAAAAACCTGAATTGACACATTCAAAAGAAAGTACCTAAGAGGCTGTACAAATCAAAAGAAAATGTTTTATTTACATTATTTTCCATTTATATAACAGTAAAGTTGATTGTAGGAAAATTGTATTTAATAACATTGTGCAAAACAGACACAGTACTAGATCACTCATGCAGGCAGTCAAACGTCTACTTTTACATTGCTGACCACTGTAGACCACAGACCCGTGGCTTATTGCTAGGTTATAGCACAAAGCCGCACTTGCTAAAAAATTTAGAGTTGCTTATCTTCACCCATGTATGTCAACTGTCTCTTCAAAAGGACACTATTGTCGTGTTTAAATATAAGTAGTATTACTTATGTTTTGTTTGCATGCATTTTTTGCTCGTTCAACATTACCAATGTGTCCTGTCCTATAACTCCCCACAGAAAAAGTGAGGACTTGTACTGTGCTTTAAGTGGAGTTTTCTCTCCCTTTACCTTGATGAAGAGACCCGTTGGCCTTACACGGGAATCTCACCTCCTTGAATGACTGTGGAAGTATCAATAATATAAAGACGGCCACAGAAAGGCCGATCTCAGCTAGGCACAACCTTCAAAAGTATCCTGTTTCATATTATATCCTTTATCACACTTTTGTTCTTTTAGCAGATCCAGAAGGAAATCAGTAGCAGTAACACCTCTAATTTTCCAGTATGGTGAGGTATATGGTCAAAGCCACAGACCTTTTGTCTTACTGATGAACTTGTTCTACAAATTGATTGGTGTTCCTGTTACTTTTAGCAATGCTTTGACTGTACAGGTATTCTTTAGTCAACGTTTAACATTTCGGTGCATAAAGGAAGCATAACCTACCTGATGAGTAGGTCACTTTTTTATTTTTTTGTTGGAGTGAACCAGTTCTCCCCACTTACTTTTGGATGTAATGGTTTCACATCAGCCCAAAAGTGACATTTAGAAAGACAGGAAATAACCTGGGAGGAAGGATTTTCGGCTATCACATGTTAATACAATATAATTAATATATACTAGTTTTGTATTAAAATAGCCATGAAATATAAGAAAGCAGATAAATTCTACCAAAATAGGAAATGCTGTAGTCTTCCTAATGTTGGTGGTAGGCAAGGCAAGTTCTGTGATGTATGATGAGAGATTACACGATTCTGGTGAATTATTTGTGCTACATTTCTTCCTATTAATTTTTTTAATATTTTCTATAGAAATGGCTCATGGAAAAAGATGGATTTTCATATACTTTTCATTACATGAGAATAATGTTTACTCTTTAGTGTTCAAAAAAAGTTGCAGCAGTGATTTAACATTATTATGCAAACCTTCACCAAAGTCCCAAGGAGTAATGCAGGGAGTTAAACAACTGTATATTCCACTATGCATAGAGAGAGTTTAGCAATGTACAAGAATAAATTATTTAAAAGGTACAGAAAGGAAACAGGAAAGAGCTTTGATTATACAGACTGATAGCCTGTACGGCTTTTTCTTCTTCCAATAAGGTAAGAGATAAAGACCAGGATTATGAGAAAGACAAGCACAGTCCCAACCGCAATAGGAATGAGAAAGCTCAAATCAGAGTCAGCAAAGCATTCTTCAGCTGTCGAGAAAAAAAGGAGTACAGAGTGAGAGCCAAACTATGCATCAACCGGTCATTAAAAATAGTGGTAAAGGGAAAGCATTTCTAATAAGCACACATTTTAAATTATTATTGCAGTGTTTACCTTCGAGACATTTTGATAACTCATTTTAAAATACATTTTATCGGTTTGTTACTTTTTTTTTGTTCTATTAAATATAAAGATTTGTAGATTAGCTACTGAAGGGAGCAGCCACTCCCTGGGGGAGCTACATTACAGCAATAGGCCCCACCCCTTTTCACCCAATTGTATAGATTCTGTCTATTCAGAACCTTGCCAGGCTGACCGTTTACTCACAATAGTAAATGCATGAGCTGTCAGGGCAGTGGATGTTTTCTATCAGTCGGTGTTCCGTCAATATAGCCAATTCATCAAAATCGTGTCACTTCTGGTTACTGTAAACCATCACCGATTGGAGATTTTGATTAATTGCGGTATTGATACAACACCAAGAATCGTATACACACTAGGGTTCACCAACAGTTTGGTGTTTTGACAGAACAGTGGCAAAAGAGGGAAAAGTTGTCACTGCCTTGGAGGCGGCCATGTTGCTCACTAGTATCTAAGCAGACTAACTATGTCCGCTCATAATATCGTGTACCGGAGTGTACACACTTCCCGGTGTTATCCAAAAAAAAATTCAAATAATTTAAATCTCCAATTAGTGATGCTTTACAGTGCCTTTAAAAAGTATTCATACCACTTAAAATCTCCACATTGTCATGTTACAACCAAAAACTTTAACGTATTTTGTTGGGATTTTATGTGATAGACCAACACAAAATGGCACATAATTGTGACGTGGAAGGAAAATAACAAATGGTTTTCAACATTGTTTACAAATAAATATCTGAAAAGTGTGGCGTGCATTTGTATTCAGACCCCTTCACTCTGGTACCCCTAACTAAAATCTAGTGGAACCAATTGTCTGCAGAAGTCTCTAAATTGATAAATAAGGTGTGTGTAATTTTAAACACAGTATAAAGTTGTGGAGAAGTTTAAAGCAGGGTTAGGTTATAAAAAAAAAATCCCAAGCCTTGAACATCTCACAGAGTACTGTTCAATCCATCATCCGAAAATAGAAAGGAGTATGGCACAACTGCAAACCTACCAAGACATGGCCATCCACCTAAACTGGCAGGCCGGGCAAGGAGAGCATAAGTAGTCAAGAGGACCATGGTAACTCTGTAAGAACTGCAGAGATCCACAGCTCAATTTGAAGAATCTGTCTACAGGACAATTATTAGTCATGCACTGCACAAATATGGCCTTTAAGGAAGAGTGGCAAGAAGAAAGCCATTTTTAAAAGAAAGCCATAAGAAGTCTCGTTTACAGTTTTTCGAGAAGCCACGTGGGGGACACAGCAAACATGTGGAAGAAGGTGCTCTGGTCAGTTGAGACCAACAAACACTGCACATCACCCTGAACACATCCCCACTGTGAAACATGGTGTGACTGCATCATGTTGTGGGGATGCTTTTCTTCAGTAGGGACAGGGCAGCTGGTCAGAGTTGATGGGAAGATGGATGGAGCCAAATACAGTGAAAACCTGTTAAGAGTCTGCAAAAGACTGGCGCGGAGGTTCACCTTCCAGCAGGCGGACGATCCTAAACATGCAGCCAATGCTACAATGCAATGGTTTAGATCAAAGCATATTTATGTGTTAACCCAGTCAAAGTCCAGATCTAAATTCAATTCATAATCTGTGGCAAGACTTGAAAATTTCTGTTCACAGATGCTCTCTATCCAATCTGATAGAGCTTGAGCTATTTTTATGAAGAATGGGCAAAAATTGTACTCTCTAGATGTGCAAAGCTGGTAGAGGCATCCCCAAAAAGACTTGCAGCTGTAATTGCAGTGGGTTCTACAATGTATTGACTCCGGGGTGCTGAATACAAATGCATGCCACACTTTTAACATATTTATTTGTAAAAAAAAAAAATGAAAACCTTTTATTATTTTCCTTCCACTTCACACTTATGTGCCACTTTGTGTTGGTCTATCACAATATAGCCCAATAAAATACATTAGAGATCTTGATGATTTGGCTATTTTTACAGAACATCTGCAGATAGGTCACACAGCCTAGTGCTGGCAGGGCTGTGTGAGCTTTTTACCAGTGTGACATATACTAGCAATCAGCAGATAGTTAACACAGCCCTGCAGTGCTGAATTCCCATTCATAATAGTAAACAATCTGCCAGCACTATTGGGCTGTGTGATCTATCTGGTAGTTAATATCTACTATGCTGGCATATAGCTCACACAGCCCCACAACACTGAATGATCTTTTATTTTTGTAAATTGTACAGTCAGCACTTGTGTTATGAATGAAGCTGACCCATCTCCTACTGTGCTGAATGACAGCGCTGGTCTCCAGCATGTACCTGCTTCCAAGAATGAGCTCTGTCAATCAGCCCTCATAAAGCATTTGTCTGGTTCCTAGCAGAATGGTTAAAAAGTGGTCAAAGAGGAAGGGAAGAGTTGTCCAATTACACTTCTCTGCAGCCACAGGCCAGATTGGAATGGCGCCAAGCACTACTTGCACTTGATACATCTTTAACTGCCGAAATAAGATACCGGCCACACATTGTTCTTTATACTCAGTAGACTCACATTGTTGAAATGTTATGTGCATTAGTGTGTGTTGGAGTGCCATTCATTTTGGAGCTCTGACGCACAAGTGTGGTACAGTGCACTGCATCAGAAGGCATGCAACATGTCCAATCCTGTGTTTTGGCGGCCAGTTCAAAATTGCTTCAATGCAACACTCATTAATTTGTAATGCAATGCACAAGCATGGTCAAGTGTGAATGCACCCTTTAAAGTATATAAAAAGTTTATAACATGCATTCACTTTTCACACTGTTCAAAGCATTCTACTAGTAAAAATTAAATAAAGAAAATGGCACTGCCAGTAGACATCTGTCCAAACAAGTATAAAAATCCATAAAGAAACCACAACAGGTATCAGTACATACTGTACTTCCAGATGTGCCTAAGCTGTAGGGAGAGGAGGACTGGGTGCAATCCTTAGCAGGTACTATAGTGGTCATGTACAAAGAGTAAATAAAAGGTTTTTAAAGGATCCTACGAGGATAGAAATAGGGGAGCTGCCACTACTGACTGGTTTGGAAAGGTTCTCAAACTGTCGTGCTGATTCTGGCATCAATAACAAAGGGCTCACTGACCTAGACAAGTCTGCAGTACAGGAGTTCAGATTTTATTGGCTGCATTCCTGTTCCAGGCCTTTGACCCACTAGGTAGAAAAGCTTGTTAGGAATCTTTAGGTGGGAGCACCCATGCACAGGAGATGGGAGGGGGAGGAGGTCAGATTGTGCATGCACATTCAACCAACCATTCTGCTATGGCTATATAGTTTTAGTATATTAATCTCAATGAGGAACAATGTGCTGTTTTTTTCATGGCACTAGCTGAAGTGCACTATTACTAAATAGCAAAAACACTTCTATGATTTAAACTTCAACACACAGACAGATTTTGACATGTTTAGTGGAAATATAAATAGCCGAGTACAGGTTGCAGTGGTTGGGAGTGGGCACCGGACAGGGATATTTAACAGCTCAGCTCTTATTAAAGGTCCTGGAACAAGAACAGACTCCTCCACAATGACTGATCTTTCCACCAGGGCCAAATTCCACTTGCCAGAGAAGAAAATTCTGGACGTCTCCTGTAAACAGATCCGCTTTCATACAGATCCACTGCACATAAATAAGAATATATTTTTTGTATTCTCAGATTCACAAAGCACACTTGCAGGGAGACTTCGCTGCCCCAGAACCACTATGTAGACTGTAACCTCTTTTATCTTAGACAAGTATGTGACTATAGCACAGCCACCACGACAAAATGTAAATGCTGAAACTCACAATGACTATTGATTCAACACACTAAAATCCCTGCCTCCGAACAAGCATGTAGCCTGATGACTGTTTTTTGACTGACCAGATCCGTATGTTTAATTTTCAGAAGGTCAGTACTCTTTCCCCTCAAGACAGGTGTACTTTAAAATTAGAGATATAGCTAGGGACATTTCTCCTTCTGTGAGGGGAAAAACACCACTTTGTACACTTTGCCTAAATGTTTAAAATGGCTGTTTGGCTTTATACACCAAGCATTTCACAGGAGTAGCATGGGATATATACTTTGATGATGTAAAGTATTTGGATGATCTGTGCTATGTCAGCCAGGGACTGCCCTAAGGAAAGTGTTGAGGGGTTCACACATGAATAAGCAGTGTATAGAAGGGCATTGGCCCTATTTAATACATTTTCCTTAAAAACGAGTCAACGAGTACCCAAGCTGCAACCTGCCTTTTCCCCTCTGCTACGTAGGCTGCAAATGTCTGATCCGCAAGGTCAAACTCCCTTTCTTGCCTAGCCATGAGAGGACTAAGGTCACGTACACACGATCGGTTAAACCGATGAGAACGGTCTGATGGATCGTTTTCATCGGTCCAAACCGATCGTGTGTGGGCGCCATCGGTTAAAAAAAAGCAAACTTGTTTTAAATTTAAAAATTCACGCATGCTCAGAATCAAGTCGACGCATGCTTGGAAGCATTGAACTTCATTTTTTTTCTGCACGTCGTTGTGTTTTACGTCACCGCGTTCTGACACAATCGTTTTATTAACCAATGGTGTGTAGGCACGACTGACCATCAGTCAGCTTCATCGGTTAACCGATGAAAACGGTCTATCAGACCGTTCTCATAGGATGGGCCGATCGTGTGTACAGGGCTTAAGAGGCCTCTCATTCATTATGACCTTTAATTCATTGTCAGATTTTAAGGAATTTCTATTTTTACTGCCAAAAAGAAGGGATGTTTAGATGTGTGAATCTCAGACAGTCCTATTTAAAAAGTTATCCAAGGGGATATTAGGGTGTTTGGTTGGTCTTAATATAAGAAAATAACTGGAATCAGAAGTGTAATTTTGGGGCATTGCCACCATATAAGAAAAGTTTTCCCTTTGTTAAGTAGCAAACTGGAGAAGGCTGCAGAAAAAAGCCATTACCGCATAAAATAAAAAAACACACTTAGCTTCAGTTATTAATAGATGCTTTTGATTATGCACTGTCCAGTCATGCCAGCCAGAGATTTCAAGTTTGATTTATGCTCCATTCAGACTTGAGCGACTTGTCACACGCATTTGACACTAAAGTCGCACAGGCCGGTCACACCCCATGTATTTTGGTGACAACCGTTCAAAACAACCTTAAAAAGGTTCCTGCACTACAATATGCAGGAAATATATAAGAATACAAAATCTAAAAACACTGAAGCAGATGACTGAAAACTAATATTTGTCATTCTCAAAACTTTTGGCAAAGGCCGTACCATGCAACAGTTGTCTATTATTATTGGTTAAAGCCAAAGTCGCACTGCAAAGTCTCGTGACTTTGGAGTGAAACAAGTGTGAATGGAGCCTTAGGCCATACCTTAATGTGGGGAAGTTTGTTAGCTTACTTAATTCTGCTTCTATCTCAAAGAGTGAAATCAGTCTTCCATCCCCAGGATGCCCAATGCAATGTTTTCTAAAGCAATTGGACACTTGGGTTTAAGCTGAACAGTTTGAAAGCAGGCAGGTACTAAATATTATGGAGACCCTAAATACCTTAAATATATAGATACCCAATCCCTAGTATGCCACCAGCAAAAAAAGATGTCTAACCCTGGAAGAAAACTAAGGTTCCCAAAAACAGGAGTGTATATTATTGTTAACCACTTGGTTCCCTGCCTATCGTCAAATGACGGCGGCAAGGTGAATCTGAATATCCAAGCCGCCGTCAATTGACGGCATCGTGTTCTCCGGCTACTGGGGGGCGCGCGCGCATCCGGTGCGTCCCCGAGATGCCGATGCGCGTGCCTGGCGGTCGCGATGCCCGCCGGGTACCTGCCGATCGGCAGTTTTAGAGCAGGGACGTGGAGCTCTGTGTGTAAACACAGAGCTCCACGTCCTGTCAGGGAGAGGTGACAGATGCTGTGTCCCTTGTACATAGGGAGACAGCATCGGTCACCTCCCCCAGTCACTCCCCTCCCCCCACACAGTTAGAACACACCCAGGACTCACATTTAACCCCTTCCTCACCCCTAGTGTTAACCCCTTCACTGCCAGTCACATTCATACAGTAATTAGTGCGTTTTTATAGCACTGATCGCTGTATTAATGTGAATGGTCCCAAAAATGTGTCAAAAGTGTCCGATGTGTCCGTCGCAATATCGCAGTCCTGCCAAAATTTGCAAATTGTCGTATTACTAATAGAATTCTATCCCCTATTTTGTAGCCACTATAACCTTTGCGCAAACCAATTACTTTACGCTTATTGCGATTTTTTTTTTTTTTTTTTACCAAAAATATGTAGAATACATATCGGCCTAAACTGAGAAAAAACAGATATTTTTTTTCCAAAAAAATTGATATTATTATAGCAAAAAGTAAAAAATAGTGTTGTTTTTTCAAAATTTTCGCACTTTTTTGTTTATAGCGCAAAAAATAAAAATCGCAGAGATGATCAAATACCACCAAAAGAAATCTCTATTTGTGGGAAAAAAAGGACGCCAATTTTGTTAGGGAGCCACGTCGCACGACCGCGCAATTTTAATTTAAGGCGACGCAGTGCTGAAATTTCGCCTGGGCAGGAAGGGGGTATATGTGCCCAGTAAGCAAGTGGTTAAAGCTGGACTCCAGGCAAACTATATATATATCTAAAAATCATAAAAGTGAAAACAGGCCTTCTTCCACTATCTCAGTGATAAGGTGCTTTTAAAATTCTTAAAACCAATATATTAATAAGGAACTTCAATAATTTCACCAATTAGCAGCTGCTTAAAATATAAAACTGTATGAGAAAAATAGGAAAAATGTCCACAGGTACCTCAATGAGTATCTATAAATACTATGTACTGCTAATAAGGAGACATCACACCATGAAAGATGTACTATATGTTTAATTAATGTACCATCTATTAGGTAAAGATATGTGCCCTTTTATGAGTAATGTCCTACAACGTGGTAGATGTATCATGATTTTAGATTTTTAGCTTTTGACTAATGCATTACCTTTATATGTGTTATTTAATAACTGTGGCAGACTGTATAACAGCTCCCGAGTAGCACAATGATTGCCACCGATGTGCACTTCTAACAGAATGAGGCGGTCTGGCACTCAGACTGTTAATCAGTGCTGCAATGTGTTGACATAAATATATCGGGAAGCTGTGCTGTAAGGCCACGCCCTCAAATTCATGATTATGAAACACGTCAGTGCGTTACCTTACGGCGTCCAGAAGTGATGATTGCATTCCACAGCAAAGAAGAGACAACCGGAAGTAAGCGGCGGACGCCTTCTTCCTTGTATGCGAGTGTCTCATGTCTAACCTGGTTTGTGGGCAACGCCATTTTCCATTGATATCATTATCATACTCTTGGATTGTACTGGAGGTTTTATTGGGATTTACAATAAAGCATAAAAACGAAATTACGCCATCTGTAGCTTCTCTCATTTATCTGTGCACTTGGAGATGATATGCACCCCTGACCCAAGCCAGGACATGGATGACAGCTATTTAAAACATCTTAAGGCTTGATGTTTTTTTATTATTTCTAGTGAGTGAGAATCCTTAAGGGGAGTGTGGCCCACGGCTTGAGGATTTTGCTGTGAGGTGCACATCTACAATAGGATCACCACCTGTGCCTTTTGGACTGGTTATCACCAACTGTCAGTCACCTTCCTCATATGCCAATATTGTATGGAAGCTTGTCATAATGACAGTAGCATGGTATTTATAGGTACCTGTGGACATTTTACTATTTTTACATGTATATAAATAAATGAGCCCTTTTAACTGCCAAATGATCTGTATGTTTGACTATCCAGTTCTAAACTTTGCAGAACTCTGCCACTCAGCACCGTCCCATCTTCCAGGGTAGAAAATCTGATGTCAATCTCTGCTATATTTAACAAATACTCACCAACCCACCCTCACTGTGATTGGACAGTGAAAAAAAAGCAGCACTGACCAAATTCATCTGTCACTTTCTCCTATCAGCATGCACCTCAGCACATGAATGGATCAGTAACTTGTGCTGCTTCTTATTCACGCTGTTGTGCAGGACTGCAATTGTTTAATGCCAGGTCAAAAGCACATATTTATGTTTAAAAATGTTATGCATGCATTAATGAGTATGGAGCTGCATTCATTTGTGTTTATCTGCCTAGATTTCACCTTTAAAGCCCAGCTCCAGGAGACATACAAATGCTGCCAGGGTTGCTTACCTGATCGCCACTTCAGCAGCAGCTATTGCAATGAATGGGAATATGGACTCTGCATTGGACTTGATGTTGTAAAAGAATGGAGATAGCGGAAGTAGAGCATCAGGTAAGAAATAGAGTTTTTGCACCCTCTCAGACAGAAATTAGCATTTAACCCTTCGCAGTGCAGGGACAAACACTGTAAGACAGCACTTTCCTCCGACTTCAGCTTTAATGGAAACCAGTCACTTAACTACTTTAGTCCTACCGCAGTTTTAAAAGAGGATTAGGAACAGGTGCGTTTTAAACACATTTCCAGCGGCTATACCAGCCAGGAGTGCTTGTACAAAATATTATGATTTAAAAAGAGTAAAACAGTTAAGTAAAGAAAAGTTTGTATTCATATTCTCTGAAAAATGGCCAAGAAATCATAAATTCTGCCAGGGTATGTACACTTCTGAGCACAAATTTGAGTATTTATATATTATATACAGTGCAGAAAATAAGTATTTGAACACCCTGCTATTTTGCAAGTTCTCCCACTTGGAAATCATGGAGGGGTCTGAAATTGTCATCGTAGGTGCATGTCCACTGTGAGAGACATAATCCAATTTTTTTTTTCTCCAGAAATCACAATTTATGATTTTTTAACTATTTATTTGTATGATACAGCTGCAAAGAAGTATTTGAACACCTGTCTATCAGCTAGAATTCTGACCCTCAAAGACCTGTTAGTCTGCCTTTAAAATGTCCACCTCCACTCCATTTATTATCCTAAATTAGATGCACCTGTTTGAGGTCATTAGCTGCATAAAGACACCTGTCCACCCCATACAATCAGTAAGAATCCAACTACTAACATGGCCAAGACCAAAGAGCTGTCCAAAGACACTAGAGACAAAATTGTACACCTCCACAAGGCTGGAAAGGGCTACGGGGAAATTGCCAAGCAGCTTGGTGAAAAAAGGTCCACTGTTGGAGCAATCATTAGAAAATGGAAGAAGCTAAACATGACTGTCAATCTCCCTCGGACTGGGGCTCCATGCAAAATCTCACCTCGTGGGGTCTCAATGATCCTAAGAAAGGTGAGAAATCAGCCCAGGACTACATGGGAGGAGCTGGTCAATGACCTGAAAAGAGCTGGGACCATCGTTTCCAAGGTTACTGTTGGTAATACACTAAGACGTCATGGTTTGAAATCATGCATGGCATGGAAGGTTCCCCTGCTTAAACCAGCACATGTCAAGGCCCGTCTTAAGTTTGCCAATGACCATTTGGATGATCCAGAGGAGTCATGGGAGAAAGTCATGTGGTCAGATGAGACCAAAATAGAACTTTTTGGTCATAATTCCACTAACCGTGTTTGGAGGAAGAAGAATGATGAGTACCATCCCAAGAACACCATCCCTACTGTGAAGCATGGGGGTGGTAGCATCATGCTTTGGGGGTGTTTTTCTGCACATGGGACAGGGCGACTGCACTGTATTAAGGAGAGGATGACCGGGGCCATGTATTGCGAGATTTTGGGCAACAACCTCCTTCCCTCAGTTAGAGCTTTGAAGATGGGTCGAGGCTGGGTCTTCCAACATGACAATGACCCGAAGCACACAGCCAGGATAACCAAGGAGTGGCTCTGTAAGAAGCATATCAAGGTTCTGGCGTGGCCTAGCCAGTCTCCAGACCTAAACCCAATAGAGAATCTTTGGAGGGAGCTCAAACTCTGTGTTTCTCAGCGACAGCCCAGAAACCTGACTGATCTAGAGAAGATCTGTGTGGAGGAGTGGGCCAAAATCCCTCCTCCAGTGTGTGCAAACCTTGTGAAAAACTACAAGAAACGTTTGACCTCTGTAATTGCAAACAAAGGCGACTGTACCAAATATTAACATTGATTTTCTCAGGTGTTCAAATACTTATTTGCAGCTGTATCATACAAATAAATAGTTAAAAAAATCATAAATTGTGATTTCTGGATTTTTTTTTTTTGATTATGTCTCTCACAGTGGACATGCACCTACGATGACAATTTCAGACCCCTCCATGATTTCCAAGTGGGAGAACTTGCAAAATAGCAGGGTGTTCAAATACTTATTTTCTGCACTGTATATACACACACACACACCTCTCCATACACACGAACACCTGCAAATATGCAGATGGGGTGCCTATGTACAAAAACAGCAATTGACCGACACCCCCCCCCCCCAGAGGTCCCGAGTAACCTGTAAGGTCTTTACAAGCATCACCTATGGAAAACCTAGCATACTGAACCTCGCTACTGTTTCGCAGGCGCATGCAATTTCAAGCCTTGATATTTACTCAGTGCAACCTCAACTTTTAGATTTTACCCAAACACAAAAAGTTACCCAATTTTTTTTTTTTTTATGTCCTGTAACATTTAGTGCATTTTTTTTACTGAAATAGTGTTTACTAAACCATTCCATTAATATGCTACAGAAAAAAAAAATTGACTACACACTATTTTATTCTCTAGGGTGCTTGTTTTCAGAAAAAATATATATATTTGGGGGGTTTTATGTACTCTTCAGGTCTAAAATGATTTTAACCACTTGCCTACTGTGCACCTACACCCCCTTCCTGCCCAGACAAAATGTAAGCTTCCGGGCACTGCGTCGCTTTAACTGACAATTGCGCGGTCGTGCGACGTGGCTCCCAAACAAAATTGGCGTCCTTTTTTTTCCCCACAAATAGAGCTTTCTTTTGGTGGTATTTGATCACCTCTGCGGTTTTTATTTTTTGCGCTATAAACAAAAATAGAGCGTCAATTTAAAAAAAAAAATCAATATTTTTTACTTTTTGCTGTAATAAATAACCCAAAAATTATATAAAAAAAATATTTTTTTCCTCCGTTTAGGCCGATACGTATTCTTCTACATATTTTTGGTAAAAAAAATAAAAAAAAAATAAAAATTCAATAAGCGTTTATCGATTGGTTTGCGCAAAATTTATAGCGTTTACAAAATAGGGGATAGTTTATGGCATTTTTTTTTTTTTACTATTAATGGCAGCGATCTGCGATTTTTTTATTTGGACTGCGACGTTATGGCGGACACTTCGGACACTTTTGGGACCATTTACATTTATACAGTGAACAATGCTATAAATATGCATTGATTACTGTATAAATGTGACTGGCAGTGAAGGGGTTAACCACTAGGGGGCAGGGAAGGGGTTAAATGTGTGTCCTATGAGTGTTCTAACTGTGGGGGGAGGGGGGTGACTGGGGGAGGTGACCGATTGTGTCCCTATGTACAAGGGACACAATCGATCTCCTCTCTCCCTGACAGGACGTGGAGCTCTGTGTTTACATACAGAGCTCCACGTCCCCGCTCAGTTACTGAGCAATCGCGTGTGCCCGGCGGCCATCGTTGCCGCCGGGCACTCGCACGGGATCCCAGCAGAGGGGCGGGTGGGCACGCGCGCCCGCGGCTTTAAAAGGACATCACGTCATATGACGTGATGTCAGGATAATGGCGTCCTCCGCCCGCCGTCATTTGACGGTGGGCAGAGGACAAGTGGTTAAAGACGTGTAAAAATAGAAAATAAAAAATAAAAATGGATGCAAGGATGACCAAATTGAAAACAAATGTGCCCATGTATGGCCACCTGAACTTACATTATAGCAACCAAAAATTATTGGGCGTCATTAAAATCACATGTTTACAATCATTTACCATTTGTACAATATGTGCAAGAAATGTGTTCATTTTAGGAGAAGGTTATAAAAAATGTAAACAAATCATATGAAAGATAAGGCACTTTATTGGTACATTATGGAAGCAATAAAGAATCAAGTACATAGGCTTACACTCCTATAGAAAATTGACACTGAATACTGTGAAATGCATTTAAAGTGTGTATTGAACATTTTTAAGATAACTGTTGATTTGTTCACTGGTCAGTAATATTAAAACAGTGTACGGCATTCTGTACAAATGGCAGTTTTGCTTAATCTTAATATTTAGCAAAATATTTTTAGCTCTACTCCAACCTAAAATCTTTAAAAATGTTCATATCCAGCTGAACGGCGCTTCCTGCGACCAATGAAATAAGCCACCATCACTAGGATTACCAGGACTCCCAATGCAGCTCCCACGACTATCGGTACAGTGAAGTTCTGGTCTGCAAAGCAATCTTCAGCTACGTGGGAAAGAGGCAAAAAAGAAAACAAAAAAAACACAAAAGCAAAATAAAATGGCAAAAAACTAAAAATAAAGAAAACTTTGTAATGAAATAATATAAAAAAAGGGAACAATAAAAAAAAAGGTTTAAAATACTTAAAAAATTTGAGAGGTTTGTAAACAAGACCAACTTACTTAAAACGTTAGGCTAGCTTACCAGGCTCATGCTGAAAGTCAACTTCCAACTCACAGAAACTGGCACTGGGAGAGTGATGCAATGTCCATGTGTAAAACACGAGGCTCATTGGCTGAATATGGTCCATCAGGCCATTTCATGTGGCCCTTGCACCTTTCCTGTCGCACCCCCCTGATGCCTGCCCCCAGCTGTGGAGAGGCTCGTATCTGCCCCCCTCATCTCAGCAGTGAAGAGAACAAAACTCCTCCTACAGATCCTGTGCTCTTTGCAGCCGCATGAACCCTCTCATCTGCCTCCCCAGTCTTAGGCTGCATTCACACCTAGGCGCTTTGTCGTCTGAAGCGCGACGCTCAAAGACGCTAGAGGGGAAAAATCTCATTCTCTATGGAGATGGTTCACATCTCCACGCCGAACGCCAAAATGCCTGAAGCTCAAAACAAGTCCGGACCCTTTTTTGACGCGCGTATCGGGCGGCTTGGGCATTTTCCATAGCTGACAATGACCTGTACAAAACCGCGGTTAAAAACGACGCGTTTTGTAGTGGCAAATCGCGGTAAAAAATGCCGCAATTTGTCACGTCAAATCGTGGTAAAAAAACACCGCAAATCGCCTATGCCTAGGTGTGAATGCAGCCTTAGCATTCAGCAGACTCCAGCCCCTGGACAGCCTTCTTCCAAACTCTATCTCCACCAGCAACATAAGGTAAGAGGCGCACTGTGGACATATCAAGAAAAAAAAAAAAAAAGTGGGGTGGGCTCTTGACATCTGATGTAAGGGGGGGGGGGGGCTTTGTAGTGAAGTGCTTTGGACATCTGCTTATAATTATGAAAATGCTAGAATTCTTTGCCAGTTGAAAACGAGGGTCACATCACTGCAGAATCAGGTTGTCCGAGTAGTCTCCAATAAAGTTTTATGGATGATACCAGCAGTGTGTGATAACTTTCAGATTTGCATCATCTGCTATAGGCGTGTGAGTGGGCTCTGTGCCCCCACAGGGGTTTGGGGGGAGTAGATATTAGTATGTTACAACCAAACATCAATATATTTTAGTGGGATTTTATGTGATAGACCAATACAAAGTGGAACATAGTTGTGAAGTGGAAGGGAAAGGATAAATGGTTTTCAAACATTTTTTACAAACACATATCTGAAAAGTGTGGCGTGCATTTGTATTCAGCCTCCTTTACTATGATACCCCTAACTAAAATCAAGTGGAAGCAATCACCTTCAGAAGTCACCTAATTAGTAAATAGAGTCCACCTGTAATTTAATCTCTGTATAAATACAGCTGTTCTGTGAAGCCCTTAGGTTTGTTAGAGAACCTTAGTGCACAAACAGCATCATGAAAGCCAAGGAACACCACACAGGTCAGGGATAAAGTTGTGGAGAAGTTTAAAGCAGGGTTAGGTTATAAAAAATAAAAAAAACACCACGCTTTGAACATCTCACAGAGCACGGTTTAATCCATCATCTGAAAACGGGAAAAGTATGGCACAACTGCAATCCTACCAAGACATGGCCATCCACCTAAACTGGATAGGCTAGGCAAGAAAATCAGAGAAGCAGACACGAGGCCCAAGGCAACTCTGGAGGAGCTGCAGAGATCCACAGTTCAGGTGGGGGAATCTGTCCACAGGACAACTATTAGTCATGCACTCCACAATTCTGGCCTTTATGGAAGAGTGGCAAAAAGAAAGCCAAAAGAAGTCCAGTTTGCAAGAAGCCATGTGGGGGACACAGCAAACATGTGGAAGAAGATGCTCTGGTCAGATAAGACCAAAATTTTACTTTTTGACCTAAAGGCAAAAAAACGCTATGCGTGGCAGAACTAACTAACTAACGGCTGCATATCAGCCTGAACCATGCTGGTGGCATCATATTGTGGGGATGCTTCTCTTAAGCAGGGACTGGAAAGCTGGTCAGAGTTGATAGGAAGATGGATGGAGACAAATACAGGGCAATCCTAGAAGAAAACCTGTTAAGAGTCTGCAAAAGACTTGAGACTGGAGCAGAGGTTCACCTTCCAGCAGGACAACGACCATAAACATACAGTCAGAGCTACAATGGAATGGATTAGATCAAAGCATATGTATGCATTACAATGGCTCTGTTAAAGTCCAGACCTGAATCCAATTGAGAATCTGTGGCAAGACTTGAAAATTACTGTTCAGACGCTTTCCATCCAACCGACAGAGCTTTCACTATTTTGCAAAGAAAAATAGCTGGCAGAGACATCCCCAAAAGACTTGCAGCTGTAATTGCAGTGAAAGGTGATTCTACAAAAGTACTGACTCGGGGGGGGGGGGGGGCTGAATACAAATGCACACCACACTTTTCAGGTTTGTAAAGAAAAAAGTAACCATTTATCATTTTTCTTCTACCTTCAAGGACTATGAACACTTTTTCAAGGCAATGTATGTATGTAATGTATGTATATGTGTGTGTGTGTATATATATATATATCTATATATATATATATATATATATATATATATATATATATATATATATTATATATATATATATTATCAACCACTGTTCCAAGTCATTTTGATCAAAGCTTTTAAAGTTTTGCTTAGCTTATCTGCCCCATTGCAATGAGCTCATAGGGATCACTGTATAATTTATTTTTTTAAATAGGAGGGCACACCAAGCTTGCATATTACCCACATGGTGTCTATTGATTATATTATATATAAAAAAAGAAAAAAAAAAAAAAGAAGAATATACTTAAACAAGTAGATCATAAAAACATTTCAAAGTCCACAATGGACACATTGTCAACCAGGACAGTGTTTAGCACGCAGGAGAACCTTCTAGATAGCCGACGCGTTTCAAGGGAAGACACCCTCTTCCTCAGAGCCAAACAATTTTTATGACCTACCTGTTTTGAGTATATTTCCTCTCTCTTTATATCAAAACACCACTTGCGCAAGGTTGGTGTATACTTTTTTTTTTCTACTGGGTTTTCAGTGGGTGTTCCCCTGACCCTTAGAGGGCAGCAAAGTCTGTGCATTTATTGGGAGCCATAGAAATTCTAGGCGATATCTACCACCGTCACATCACTTTTGAGCGCAGGAGATTTTGTTTGTCATTTAACTTCAGTCGATGTAGAGGGGTGGCAGGGAGTGAGCAAGCATTGACATCTTAACTAATCAAACAACCCACTACCTGAAGGCATCTAGGTGAACGCACCATACACCGGTCAGCAGTTTGCTTTTTGTTTGGTTACAGTTAATTTAAACAAAGTCTTGTTGGCACACTTGCCTCTCCTCAGAAATCTCAGTGATAAAGAGTAACCTTTCTACCACCTAGAGATCAATACCAGTCTAGGTGACAACACCATTTATAAGAAAATAAACTTATTGATGGATCTTAAAATGCACATGTTCTTTAGTAAAGAATTCTACTGCAAAGAAAATTGGACTAGTACTGTACTTTCAAAAGTCAAAAATACATTTATTCATATTCTATAAAAGAAAAATATCCACCTGCTCCTCTTGCAAGAGTAACTTCAATTAGATTATTTCAGTTTCTCAGGGGCATATATCAATAATCAGGTTAGCTTCTAATGGGGTGAAATTCCTAATAGCAGAAGATGCCTTTCCTGGTATTGGATGATATGAATAAAATGTATTCAGGACTTTCTGAAAGTTGAGCGGCCATTTTCCTGCCTTTTGGGCTACTATGGTTAGTGAAGCCTGACGGTGACTTTAGAGGCCGCCTCCTTCGGTTGGTGGAGTGGAAGTGTGAGCCTTGTAGTGACAGGGATAATTTTTCAATCACTGTACCCAATTGTTTTATAAGCTTTCTATAGTAAATTAGAAGTGTTTTTTAATGTCACCAGGCACAAAAAAAACACAAGTGAGGGCAGGTGGTTATATTCTCTTCCACAAACGGATACACCTCCCATTTCTGAGGGTTCCAACAGACAAACATAGCCGTGGCAGTGAACACAGGGAAAGGACTGGTGGATGGGGGAGGGACTGTTTTATAAGAAACCTGTCACTTTGCCCATTCAGATTGTCCTCTTAAAGTAATCGTTAGTCCTTTGCTTTACTGTAATTAGAGATTATGGGTTTTGAGGACCTCTGGAATTTGCAAAAAGTACTGCTGTATTTAAATAAAAGGAAATGTTTCTTGCACATCTAGAAGATAGAAAGTCCTCCTATGCTTTATATGGAGGAGGGCTCAGCAGGAAGTTATAGGCCTCTGCTTTGGGTATGCAGTAACTATTTGACCAGTGCTGTGAAGGGAGGCCGTGGTCCGATAACCTTTATATTGAGCCAACGCTTCACGCCAAGTTTTCAAACACAAAAATCATTCCCAAAGGAAGACAATGTTTTTGGGACAAGCCCGATCTATAGCTTTAAGGCTTCATGTACACTAGCAGCTCCAAAATGTGAGTTTATAAGCTTTTGACTTTTTTTTGCCAATTACACTGAAAAGTACACTTAGAAGGGCAGTCGCTGTAGAGCCGAGGGGGACATGCAAGGAAAATAAACAGCATTTTAGCTTGCAGATGATTGGATAAGAAAATCAGCAGAGCTTCTCATCATTTCAGATCTACCCCTTAGATTTACAGTGACTGCATTTCCAAGTGTAGTTTGCACTTGTAGTGCAAAGTGGATTTGTCTTTAGTAAATGCCCCCATAGGCTTTTAGCAGAGTTTAGGAGCAGTCGCTGTTAGGCAAGGTTCAACCTCCCCCTCTTGAACACTGAATAATTAAGTTCAGACTAGGAACATTTTGATGCAAGTATACATTTTTGAACAAAACAAGCAAAACCTGGTCATACTTAAGTATAGCCATGCTTTGCACAATTTAACTACAGCATACATAGAATGCATGAAGGTAAAAATCCTTAAACCTTTACGACCAAGTTAAGGGTTTAGACATTCAAACTGTTTGCCCAAGATTGTTAAAAATGATCAACTAAATCAATGTCCGGTGCCTGAGTATAAGCACTAACCCAGTGGTTTATGTAACCCTTTAACACCATATACTGTATAGCCAACTGTGCTTTGCCGACGTTCGCAAACTATTATACTATGGACTGCATGATTTGAGTTTGCATAGCCTCACTAAAACTAAATGAAAATTCACTTTGTAAAACCAAACATGCTTATTTCTGTTAGTAATCAACCTTAAAAAGTGTAATGCCGCGTACACACGACCGTTTTTTTAAATGGTCAATAAAAACGATCATGTGTAGGCTTCAGAGCATTTTCCGCAACATGAAAAATGGGCATTAAAAATTTAGAACATGCTCTAATTTTTTTTGCATTGTTTTTCACGTTGTGAAAAAAAGTCGTGTGTAGGCTTTGACGTGAAAAAAACACACATGCTCAGAAGTTAGTTATGAGACGGGAGCACTCGCCCTGGTAAAACTAGTGTTTGTAATGGAAATAGCACATTCGTCATGCTGTAACAGACTGAAAAGCACGAAGACTGAACAGTGCAAATCGCCTCTCAAACTTTTACCAACGCAAAAGCAGCCCAAAGGGTGGCGCCATATGAATGGAACTTCCCCTTTATAGTTGTACGTCACCACGCTTTGCTTGAGCATTTTTTTTTTCACGATCGTGTGTATGCAAGGCAGGCTTTTCTCCTCCCAAGTAGAAAATGATGGTATAAAAAAAAAAAAAAAAAAAAAAAAAAATGTATCCAGCTCTATGTATAATTTACAGAGCCACGGTTACCTAGTGCAAATAAAATAATATATAAAATAATATATATATATATAGTTTTATTAAAAGGGAATGTCCACTCTATATTAAATTGTTTATTATATCTTGTTTGTGACCTTTATCCAGTCAATACTGCTACATCAGGCTGTCCACCGAGATATAATCAAGCAATACAGTCAGCATTATAACCTTAAGACTCCCAGTACTTGACATCAGATTAATCATCACAGGCAAGTAATGCCGCAGCTGTTCAAGAAGCTTTTAAGGTGGATTACTTTTATACTCTGCGCATTAAATAGCTACCAAGTAATGTAGACAAACTTGAGCATTAAGTGGAACAAACTGCACAGGGTTAGGGAAATAGCAAATATAAACACCATGACAAGCGTTTCCACTCAATTTTATTGAAGTTTGGTTAGAATTGTATTCATAAATTGAATTACTTTAATCAGACCAAAAACAGAAAAACATACAAAAATTCTAGATAGAGAGAAAAGTTAGAGATGTCAAATACCATTGCAAAACACAAAAATCAAGGGCTTTATATTTTTTATTTTGTGGCGTGATCAACTTCAAGTAATCAAATATTGCTAAAATATTCAAAATGAAAGATGCAATAAGGGTGGTGGCAGGATATTTGCAAATTTATAGAACGTAAGTTATAACCTTTCACATCAAAACAAAAGGATTTCAAGCAAATGTTAATTGACCGGCTTCACAGTGTGACAATCAGTCCACCCTCCAGTCCGAATTCAGGATGGGCAGATTTTCTAACCTGCGACATTGATTTGACCCTCGGTAGAAGTTAGCCAGTGGCCATTTGCCTATCTTTGTAGGTTTAAGAAGAGTTTAGACTACTTTAATAATTTGGCTGCTGAAAACCCACAAGGACTTTCCAACGTTACCATCACACCCGTCATTCTCAGGAGAGGGAAGGGAGTAGTATACTAAGGGAGAATGACAAAGGAGTGAAGAGAAGGGATAGCCATAAATCACCAGTGAGGCCTTTTCGTTTGAGGCATGCACAGGTATACCATTTCAAGGTTTACTTTGAGTGCACAGCTGGGAGACAACTCTATAAAAACAAAATAGATTTAGAACATCCTTCCTTTTTCTATTGACGGTTATTATAACCTTTGTTTTATAAAAATGCACCTTTCCTTTACCACCCTTCTGTATGTTCCACCTTGATATCATTGCCAGGATGCCATTCAGCAAACTCTCCTCCTGTTTGTTTGGATTTTAAGCCCAAACGACAAGTTACAAAAAACAGGATCAGAAGAAGACCCATCAACTTTACCCTGACAATAGTTTTGAGGGGCAGAAATATTAAGAGACAACGCAACAGTCAGCAAGAGAAATTGTACAGCTGAGCTGTCATCAAGCTTTATTATTTATATAGCTTATGCTGTTAACACATGGGTCTTTAGTTAGCCTTTAGTTAGCCTTAAAAATTAAAATGGCAAATTAAAGGCTTTTTAAAATGATATTTTCAAGATCGTTTGTAGTGTGTTAATAAGTCTCCCCAAATTATGATAGCTTTCAAGTGAAGGACTCTACCATTGGTTCTTTCTCCACATCTACAGATTTGGTTTAAATGAAAACACAAATCAATAGAAATCTATACATCAGTACAATCCGGGTCAATATTGAAATATTACAATACAAAGGATTGTACACAGCTTGTAAGAGAAGAGGCTTCTGTAATAGCATGCTGCAGGTACTGTAAACATTAGCAGCCAATCCAAAATGTCATACAGCAAGACGAATGGTTGGTTGCTATGGGCTACTGCACACCATTGGGCTTTACATCATTAAATAAAGTAAAACAATGCACAGATCCTTAAGAAAACCACAATCATAAGCTAATAACACTAGAGAAATTAGAAGCCTGGGATCTGCCAGACTGCTAAACTGCCATGAAAGTATTGCCTAAAAGGGTAACAAACGATGGGACCAAGAAATCATAGCTACCTTTATGATGTGTTCAATACATGCTATTTTTCTGCCCTGAAACTCAGTCTAAGGGAGATATTTAAAAGCGGAGTGTAATGGTCTTCTGTCCTGTGAACAGTGCATTTCGCAGACACATAACACAAGGCCAACATGACCAGGGCACAAACACTGGCTGGGGCAAGCAGGGCCCTGCCTACTAAGGGCTCTGCCTACTGCGAGCCACGGCAGTGTACTTCTGTCTCCTAGGCAGCTGTTTTTACAGTCACATTATTCAGCGCAACAAAACAGCAGGAGAAGATAATGCAGCACTTGAATTAAATACAACTGAAAATCTTTGAGTGATTTCAGTGCTGGAGCAGATATTTTTTTAATATAGCTCAACAAGTGGAATGGTAGAGAAGTAGATGCAAGACTGAACAACATGGTCTGAAATACATTGATGCACTAGAAACATTCCCTTCTCTTTGCAGATTTAGCAGCATTATAAGTCGTTAAATAGTGAGCACGTGCAGGAAAAAAATAAACCTGCAGCTTCCCAGCTGTTGAGGAATACCAAAGCAGAGTCATGTTCACAAGGCCCAGCACACAGTGAGACTTGTAGCTCCATACTAGTAGTTGGGGTTCTACAAGGGGGTCCAGACTGCCATGGTAAATTAGAGGAAGATGCATGTATGTAGATTATAGTTCAGAACTTGCACCTACTTCAAAAAATGAAAAGTGCAAATCAGGCCTGAGGAGGGGGCAATTAAATTGTTTGATATCCAGCATAGGTTTTTCTTCTGCCAATTAGGTAAGCAATCACAATAATGACAATTAAGCCTGAAAGTGCAGCACCAACTATGATTGGAATTAAAATGGAGTCGTCGTCGAGGTGACATTCAGAAGCTGTAGATGGGAAAAAAAATAAAAATGGGTGAAAACGAAAAGAAAAAAAAAAAAAAAAAGTATGACACGGGGGTTAACTTACTAAAGGCAAATCCACTCTGCACTACTAGTGCACTCGTTGTGGATCACTGTACATCTGAGGGGAAGCTCTGCTCCAATCATGTGCAAGCAAAAATGCTGTTGTTTTTTTAATTTTCCTTGCATGTCCCCCTCAGATCTACAGCAACTGCACTTGTAGTGCAAAGTGGATTTTCGTTTCGTAAATAACCCCCTATGTAAAATGTAAGCCAGGCCTATGACACACAATAACAAAATCATATACACTAGTGTATTCTAAACCAGTTTTAAAGAAAAAAAAAAGAAGAAAAAAAGTGCAGCTTTTATAGTTCTCTGCCATAGCCAAATGCCAGCCAGACATTCTGAAGAGGCAAAGATCTTGTCTCACACATTCCTACTGGGCAAAGAGGCAGATTAAAGTATTTGCCCAATAGGAATTTATGGGGGGGGGGGGGGAAGAGAGCAGGGAGTGGGCAAGTTTCTGGACAATAGGAGCATATGCGCAAGCACCACATTTTTTGTATTTTTAAGCGACAGTGTATTAGGAGACCTCAATGCATTTGAGGTCTCCCAACAGTCGCGGGTGAAATTGAGCGCCTTTAAATAAAAAAATAAAAGATAAAAACAGTGCTCCTACCCTGAAAGTTGGGAAAGGACGGGTACATGCTTGAGTACTCAAAGTAAGTTTTACAAAAAAGGTCATTCCAATGTTCTTCTGGCCAGATGAAAAAGGGAAAACCATTATAGGCTTTAAGGTTCCATTGGGGGATAATACAAAAATGGTTTTCTACACACGATCAGTCCATCCGATGACAACAGTCCTAAGGACCGCTTTCATTGGTTAACCGGTGAAGCCGACTGATGGGTCTGATGTGCCTACACACCATCGGTTAAAAAAACGATTGTGTCAGAACACGGTGACGTAAAACACAACAACGTGCTGAAAAAAAAAAAACAAAGTTCAATGCTTCCAAGCATGCATCGACTTGATTCTAAGCATGCATGGATTTTTAACCAATGCTTTTGCATACCAACGATCGGTTTTGACCTATCGGTTAGGCGTCCATCGGTTACATTTTAAAGCAAGTTCTTTTTTTGACCCAAGGATAACTGACCGATGGGGCCCATACACGATCGATTTGGACCGATGAAAATGGACCTTCATTCAGTTTTCTCCGGTTTTGACCGATCGTGTGTACGCGGCCTTATTCTCTCGGTTTATACTGAAATATGTCAGTCAAAAAAATAGGTCTTAATACCAGGGTTGACCCGATACCACTTTTTTAGAACCAAGTACAAGTACTGATACTTTTTTTATGTACTCGCCGATACCGAATACCGATACTTTTTTTTTAATGTCATGTGACAGTTTTCAAACCACAATACAGACTAAGGATATTTTCTTTAGAATTATGAAGAACTCTAACTCAAGACAATATAAAATAATAAAAATGAGTAAAAATGAATAAAAAGTAGTAAAAAACTCAAAGAATTTTCACAGAACATGTTGATAAATACAAAAAAAGTATTCGGTCAGGCATCGGAAGCATTTGCGCGAGTACAAGTACTCCCGCAAATACTCGGTATCGGTCCCGATACCGATACTAGTATCGGTATCGGGACAACCCTACTTAATACCAAAAGAAAATGACTACTCCTTTTCTTTTCATGATATGATCATTTTAAATATGTACAATACTGCTAAAAAAAGACAAAAGCAACAAGAAATGCTACTTTGATTCTAGAACTTTTAGATTTTATGTGATAGACCAACACAACGCGGCACATAATTGTGAAGTGGAATGAAAATAAATGGTTTACATTTTTTTTTGCAAATAAATATGTGAAAAGTGTGGCGTGATTTGTATTCAGCCCCCCCCCCCCCCCCCCCCCCACCCCGGTCAATACTTTGTAGAACCACCTCTAGAGAGGGACATCTTTGCCCATTCTTCTTTGAAAGATAGCTCAAGCTTTGTCAGATTGGATGGAGAGCGTCCGAAAAGCAATTTTCAAGTCTTGCCACAGATTCTCAATTGGAAGTTGTCAACTGACAGGGCCATTCTAATGCAGGACTGTGCTTTGATTCTGAACCATTCCATTGTAGCTCTGGCTGTAGGTTTTGGGTTGTTGTCCTGCTGGAAGGTGAACCTCCACCGCAGTCTCAAGTCTTTTGCATACCAACAGGTTTTCTTCTAAGATTACTCTGTATTTGGCTCCATCCACCTTCCCATCAACTGACCAGCTTTCCTGTCCATGCTGAAGAAAAAGAATGCCCACAACATGATGGGCAGCACCACTAGGTTTCACAGTGGGGATGGTGTGTTCAGGGTGATGTGCAGTGTTGGTTTTCCGCCACACATAGCGTTTTGCTTTTAGGCCAAAAAATCAGAGTTAGTCTTACCGGAAACTCTGTTTCCAGGAGTCTTCCAGGACAGCCCTTGAGAGATGGAGCTCCTCCCTGGACAGGAAACACATCACCTCCAGCTCTTTAAAAGGCGGTCCCTCAGGCATCTGGTCAGTTTTAATCCAAGAACCGAAAGACGGAGCTGAAAAACAGTTAATGACATACATACATATTATCCATGCATATATACATACCCACATATATACCTACCTTAAAGCATAGGGTGGGAACGTGCTGTCCTGGAAGACTCCTGGAAACAGAGTTTCCGGTAAGACTAACTCAGATTTTCCCAAGGCGTCTTCCAGGACAGCCCTTGAGAGGATGAGCAAGCACTCACCAGATTAGGGTGGGACTACTGCTTGCAGGACTTTCCTCCCAAAGGCCTGATCTTGGCTACTTAGGACGTCCAGTCGGTAATGTCGAATGAACGTGGACATGCTTGACCACGTAGCGGCCTTACATATCTGCTCCGGGGTAGCGCCGGCTCTTTCTGCCCAGGACGTGGCCAACGCCCTTGTAGAGTGTGCTTTCAACCCCTGCGGAGGATCCAAGTGTAGGGCTTTATACCCTTCCAAGATGGCCAATTTAATCCACCTGGCTAGAGTCCCTTTTAAAGCTTGTTTTCCTTTTCGATTACCGGAAAAAAGAACAAACAGTGCATCTGATTTTCTAAAGCCTTTAGTTGCTTCCAGATAGACTAAAAGACATCTTCTGACATCCAGCCAGTGTAGCTGTTCTTCTTTGCTATTTCTTGGTTTATTGCAAAAAGAAGGAAGTATAATGTCCTGACCCTTGTGGAAAGCAGAGGCGACTTTTGGCACAAAGGACTGATCTGTCTTTAGAATAACTTTATCCTCCAAAATTTGCATATAAGGATCTCTAATTGAGAGAGCCTGAAGTTCGCTGATTCTGCGGGCAGAAGTCATAGCGATCAAAAAAATTGTCTTTAAAGTAACCAGCTTTAAGGATGCCTCTGATATCGACTCAAAAGGCTCTTTAATGATTGCTTTCAACATAAGAGATAGGTCCCATGTCGGGACCTTACGGCATGGGGCCGGGCGTTGTTTGGCAATTGCTTTGCAAAATCGGCTGATAAGCGGGTCCTCTTGTAGGGAGCGCTGAACATAAACTGAAAGGGCAGCAATTTGAACCTTAATCGTGCTTAAGGCCAGCTTCTTGTCGATGCCTTCTTGTAAGAACTCCAAAATCGTTGGGGAATCATGTTCCCTCTTTCCATTCTCTTTTAGCCAGAGATTGAATCTTTTCCAGTGTTTCAGATAAATCGCTCTGGTAACTGGTTTGCGACTCTGTAACAGAGTTTTGATCACTCTATCTGATAGACCCTTAGACTTCAGGATGTCTATTTCAGAAACCAGGCCGCTAGATTCAGAAAAGCCGGATTGGGGTGCCGTACTGGACCTTGAGTCAACAGATCTTGACTGCACGGCAACATCCATGGTGGACGATCCGCCAACGCTAGTAGAAGCGAAAACCACGCCCAGTCTTCTCCATCCTGTATTTGGCCAGGACCCTCGGTAAGAGATGCAGAGGTGGGAAAGCATATGTCAGGGAGAATGACCATGCGCGTTGAAGGGCATCGACTGCCACCGGTCGATCCCTGGGGTTCAGCGAGAAAAATTCTGGAAGCTTGGTATTTCTCCTGTTGGCGAACAAGTCGACCTCCGGAAGACCCCATTTGGACACTATCTTGGCAAAGACCGTCGGATCCAGAGACCATTCTTCTTGAGAGACTGATTGTCTGCTCAAGAAATCGGCTAGACTGTTTTGCGTACCCTTGAGATGGACAGCTGAAAGTGACTCGAGATTCTCTTCTGCCCATACAAAAAAACTTCTTTTGCTATGCCCATCAGGGTGGGATTCCTGGTCCCTCCTTGTTTGTTCAAATACGCTACAGTAGTTGTATTGTCCGACCTGATCTGTAGATGTTGATGCTTGAGCTGCCCCTGGAACGCTGCAATCCCTTTGGCTACGGCTTTTAACTCTAGATAATTTGAAGAGCGTTTCTTTTCTAGATGACTCCAGGTGCCTTGTGCCCACCGACCTTCTAGGTGGGCTCCCCAACCCTGGTTGCTGGCGTCCGTAGTCAAAATGCGTGTCACAGGTGGGTTCCACAGCAGACCTTTGTTCAGGTGGTTTTGGTTTCTCCACCACCAGAGAGCCTGCTTTGTTTTTTCTGGCAGGTATATTTTCTCCTCCAAGTCTTTCCCTGCGAGCTTTTGAAGGAGAAAAGACTGGAGTGGCCTTTGATGGAACCTGGCCCATCTGACTGCTGGGATGGAGGCTGTCATGAGGCCTAGGACTGACATTATCTCCCTTACTGTGACAGGGAGATTTGTCTGCAACTGAGCTACTCGCTGACTTAGATGATCGATCTTTTCTTGTGGGAGAAAGGTCCTTTGCTCTGTAGAACTTACTATGTAGCCCAAGAACAGGATTTCCTGTGTGGGAATGAGGATTGACTTTTCCCTGTTGACTATCCAGCCTAACTGAGTCAACCACTGCTGGACGACCACTAGGTCCTCGAGTAGCTTTTGTTTTGTGGGTGCCAGGAACAACAGGTCGTCCAAGTATGGGACGACTGTTATTCCTTGGAGTCTTAGCGGGGCCAACGTCTCCGCAAGGATTTTGGTAAAGATCCTCGGGGACGAGGAGAGGCCAAAGGGGAGGGCTTGGCTCTGATAGTGGAAAATCTTTTCCCCTATCCGAACAGCTATGCGCAGGAACCTTTGGGAGCTTACTCTGATAGGAATGTGGAGGTAGGCATCCTTCAGATCTATCTTTGCCATAAAGCAGTCTTTCTGAAGCAAATTCTTGACAGAATAAATAGATTCCATCCGGAATTTTTTGTACCGAATGACTGTATTCAACGGTTTTAGGTTGAAAATCAGGCGATACTTCCCTGATAGCTTTCGTACCAGAAAGACGTGCGAGTAAAAACCCTGACCTTCTTCCTGTTTGGGAACTGGCATTAGGACTTTTTGATCTACAAATTCTCCTATGAGAAGTTATAGTGCCTGCGCTTTTACCGGGTTCTTTGCCAGCTGTGTAACCAAGAATCTTGTTGGTGGCAACTGACTGAACTCCAGGGCATAGCCCTTTCCTATGACTCCCCTGACAAAGTTGTTGGAGGTCAACTTTATCCATTGTGGAAGGAAATCCCCCAGTCTTCCTCCCACCTGGATCCTGGCCTCATTGAGATTTGGGATTTTTGTCAGGAGGGTTAAAGAGCACTTTTGCTTTTTGCTTCCCTCCTTGCGCCCCCCAGGATCTATTTGGCTTTCCTTTCTCTTGCGTTTTCTTTTGCCCCTTAAAGGAACGAAAAAACTTCGTTAAAAGGTTTTTTCTTTTCAGGAAAGGTCCTCTTTTTATCCGCCGTGCGTTCTAACGCTTCATCTAGCGGAGTGCCAAACAAAAAGGTTACCTGAGAAAGGAACGCTACAAAAACGTAATTTAGATGAGGTGTCTCCTGGCCAAGTTTTGAGCCAAAGAGTTCTCCTGGCTGCTACTGACAGTGAAGCTGACCTGGCTGAAAGTTTTACCGATTCTGCCGAAGCATCAGCGATAAAACCAACTGCCTTAAACAGCATTGGAAGAGATTTCAATAAATCTTCTCTAGGAGTACCTGCTGTCAGGTGTTCCTGTAGCTGTTTGAGCCAAAATTCTAAATTACGCGCTACACACGTAGTTGCCAGGGCTGGTTTAAGATTAGCCATGGCTGCGTCCCAAGATCTCTTGAGGATAACATCTCCCCTTTTGTCCATGGGGTCTGCTAAATGTCCCATGTCCTCAAACACTAAGTCTGAGTGCTTTGAGACTTTTGACAGGGGGGCATCCAGTTTTGGGGACTGGTTCCAGACTGCCTTAGGGTCTTCCTCAAAAGGAAATCTTCTTTTCAAACCGCTAGAAAAGAAAGGCCTTTTGTCAGGTTCCTCCCATTCCCTAAGCACCAGGTCTGACATCAGCTTGTGCACTGGAAAAACTTTTTGCTTTTTCTTGCTTAACCCCTGATACATTTTATCATGTCGTGAGAGAGAAGTTTTTTCTTCCTTCATCTCTAACGTTTCATGAATAGCCCCAATTAATTCATCTACCTCCTCCTGGGAGAGCTTGAATCTAGTGGGTGTGCGGGAGTCATTCTGATCATCTTCCTGCCCAGAATCTAAATGGGAGGAATCTGAATCAGGAATTCTAAGGGAAATCTCCTCATTCTCCACAGGATCACCTGCTCCTGACGCTACCGGAGTGGGAGAGGTGGGCACCTCTTGCTGTGTGGTGGCTGGCGTTGGGATTTGCGAATCAGCAATACGTTTCCTGAAGGACTGAAAAGTTGCTTTCATCTCCTCTTTAAAAGAACCCAAAAATTTGTTAAGTGGGGAATCCTCTTCACTGCTTATCACAGTAGAAATACAGGGTCCACATAGGCTTTTGGTATAACCTGATGCTAGTCTTGCATTACATGTGGCACACTTCTTTTTTGCTAGAAGGGACTTTAACACTGTGGTCTTTTGGATCTTTCTGGTAGGAAACAAAAGAAAGAGATGTCCTCCTTTAAGAAAAGGTATCTCTAGCCTGCCATCCTAAGGTGCCCACTGACATCCTAAGGTGCCCACTGAGCTAAACATAGGCAAACATTCCTATCTAGCTCCCCTTCTAAAACAGGTGAAATACACAGGAAAGCACCTGTGAAGAGCCGGCGCTAGACTCCCCTGGCGCGTGTACAGCGTCCATCTTGTGTCTGTATACAGGCAGCGTTCAGCCCACGCTTGCTGCCTTTTAAACGCCGGCTCGGCCTTCCAAACTTCCCGCGCCAGAAACCGGAACCACAGCTTCCGGCGCTCAGTGATGACGCGCATCCCGGCCTGGAAGTTACGCCCAGCGACTTCCGGGTCACGGCGTCCACCGTAAGGAAAGAATTCCCTCGCTGCCGACGCCGCCTGATGCAAGCCATCACCGCCAACTCCCTCGCCGGGCACCGGGGGAAGGAGGAAACGGGGAACTCCAGACCCAGTCGGAGGGAACCCGCTGCCAAAAGAGGAGAGATCGTTCGGGTAAGCACAGCCCAGCTGTCTTCCCTCAGCCCCTGGAGATGGACTCCCTCCCGGATCCATCCCTCTGCAAAAGACGGTTCCCAGGTGACATGTCTCCTCCGACTGAGGAAACACATAAAACTGACCAGATGCCTGAGGGACCGCCTTTTAAAGAGCTGGAGGTGATGTGTTTCCTGTCCAGGGAGGAGCTCCATCTCTCAAGGGCTGTCCTGGAAGACGCCTTGGGAAAGTTACATTTTGGTCTCATCTGACCAGAGCACCTTCTTTCACATGTTTCCTGTGTCCCCCACATAGTTTCTAGCAAACTGCAAATGGGACTTATGGCTTTCTTCTTGCCACTCTTCCATAAAGACCAGATTTGTAGAGTACACAACCATGGGCCTCTTGGCTGCTTCTCCAATTAATGCCCTCTTTAGCCGGCCCATCAGTTTAGGTGGATGGCAATGTCTTGTTAGGATTGCAGTTGTGCCATACTCCTTCCATTTCCAGATGATGGACTGAACAGTGCCCCGTGAGATTTTCAAAGCTTGGGATTTTTTTAATAACTTAACCTCACTTTAAAACTTCTCCACAACTTTATCCCAGATCTGTCTGGTGTGCTCCTAATGGCCCGTACACACGATCCGAATATCGTACGACGGATTGTACGACTTCTTTCGCTTAATAGTCGCGAGTAAAATGAAATAGGTTATTAAAGTCACAAAAATTCTCGTAGTGATGTCATGTGTTGTAATGTATTTGTATTGTATTAGACGACAACTGTACTGACTAAACAAAAATCGTACAATCGGACATCGTACAAGGAAAATTTTCGCACATTTGACCGATCGAATAATCAGATGAACGGTCGTGATCGGCTCTCGAAAGTAGTGTACACGCGATCCGAAAATCGTACGATCCTTCATCGTACAATGGTTTTCGTCTGATATTCGGATCATGTGTACGGGCCATTAGTCTTCAAGACAAACCTCTGAGGGCTTTGCAGAACAGCTTTATTTATACTGAGACTAAATTACACACAGGTGGACGCCATTTACTAATTTAGGTGACTTCTGAAGACAATTGGTCCCACTAGATTTTAGTGACGGGTATCAGAGTAAAAGGGGGCTAAATACAAATGCATACCACACTCAGATATTTGTAAAAGATTTTGAAAAATATTCATAATTTTCCTTCGACTTCACAATTATGTGCCCCTTGTGTTGGTCTATTACATAAAATCCCAATAAAATACATTAACTTTTTTGGTTGTTGCTTGACAAAATATGAAAAATTTCAAGGAGTACTGTACTGTACTGTATTCCAGTTGTCTCCCTTTTTTCAAAGTCCTAGTCTGCTGATGCACAACCTATTCTGTAGATTAATGCATAGGCTTCCTTTTTTCAGCAGTTAGTGATCATATTCTCCAGCGATTATAAGGAGCAGTGTGTGGTTTCTAGAAAGATATCTATATAGATATCTAGATATACACAACGTGCTGCAGCAAGTAAATAATTTATAGCTAAAATAATTAATCTAAACAGCATGTGGGGCAAGATTATGTAAAATGGAGGTTTGTCCTTAAAAGAGGCAGTAAACCCTCTGCAAAAAATTTATAAAACACCCTGCAAGACAAAGGCATCATGAGCTAGTATGCATAGCATACTAGCTCATTATGACTTACCCAAGATCGAAGCCCCCGCAACAGTCCTCGTTCCCCTCCCCCGTCACCACCATCTCTCCAGGAGACATGCTTCAAAATTGCACCTGCTCGTGGAATGGCAACAAACTTTTACCCTTAAAACTTCCTACAGCCGTTTTTACAAAATGTTTACAGGTTACCAATTTTGAGTTAGAGGAGGTCTATAGGGCTAGAATCATTGCTCTCTCTAACAATCGCGGCGATACCTCACGTGTGGTTTGAACACCGTTTACATATGCGGGTGTTACTCACATATGCATTCGCTTTTGAGCGCAAAAAAAAAAAAAAGTCTCTATTAAGAGCTATAGGCGGAAACAACGTCAAATTTCGCTTCTGCCCTCCCATGCCATGAAGCCGAGCGGGGGCCATCTCCCCCTCAATTGGCAGTCGGACATCAACTAGAGAGGACGCAATCATCTCAGCTGCTACCGGTAGGTCCAGTAAGCGGCAAAGATGACCGGAGTGTGGCGGGAGGGGGGTGGGCACCTCTCCCACTGCCGTTAAAATCCACCACCAGAGAAAAAATGCATGGCGTTTTCGAAAATAGCAGGGTTATGGCAGCTAGCTGTTGCCATAACCCCGGTATTTTTTGTCAAAACTACTGACGTATGTGTATGTTTTGCGTGAAGTGGTTAACCACTGGGGATATTTATAATAGCAAAAATATTTTTTTCCCCCTTTAAAATTGATGCTCATTTTTTGTTTATAGCGCAAAATATAAAAACAGCAGGAGGTGATCAAATATCACCAAAAGAAAGCTCTATTTGCAAGTAAAAAAAAAAAAAAAAGGAGGACGTCGACAATCTTGTTTGGGAGCAACGTCGCATGACCGTGCAATTTTCAGTTAAAGCAACGCAGTGCCGTATCGCAAAAAGTGCTCCGGTCAGGAAGGGGGTAAATCCTTCGAGGGCTGAAGTGGTTAAAGGAGCACACACCAAGCAGTGCCATCTTGTGGACAAGAGAAGAACTGCACATCCCAAACAAAAACCATATACTGTATAGCAACAACCCAAAAACAAGACAGAAAACAAATTATTTTCTTTAGTAGAATGTGGGGGGGGGGGGGGACTTACACACTGGGATTGCAGAGGAGGCATTTTTCAGGCGCTATTTTTAGTACTAAAGCACCTGAAAAACTCCAAGGCTAAATGGGGTCTAATAGACGAGGCCAAGCTAAATAGAGTTATGCATGGGGAGGGTGATTTGAGGGGGATTTCTGCCTTTTTAGCAGCATAGCTCAAGTAGTCATGCATATGAAGTCCTCCATGTCCTGTGATGTACAAGAAAATCTGACAAGAATTCCAATTACAGTATTCCAGAATTTATGGCTTGACAAACTTTAAAAAGAGAACAAAATGAAATAGACAAACTACACGTACTAACACAATATAGTAATTGTTAAACCTCAAAAATATAGGTAGGATTTTATGTGTGTTACCTAGTACACACGTACGGGTTTCCCGGCGGGCTTTTTACCCCTGGGAAACCCAGGGGGAAAACCGAGAACCTACTCGGTTACATTGCCACGAGAGCTTTGATCGGGAAACCCGACCGTGTGTATGCTCCACCGCAGCCTTTTCCCATATGAAAACTGCCGGAAAAAAAGAGCTGGTTCTCTTTCTCCCCCCGGCAGTTTTCCTGGCCAAAAGCTCTCATGGCAGTTTTCCCGACGGGAAACCCTTACATGAGTACGAGGCATAACAGAATATAGGAAAGTAAAAGGAACCTCCCAATGTCCACTATATGCGTTTGGGAAAATGTTTCTTTAGTTTAGTCCTATTGTCAATCTTTCTACCAGAACCAAGAGAAAAATGGCCCACCAAGGAAGTAGACACAATTAAAGTCACCTTTTGAAGTACAATGGCAGAATAATAAGTTACATGTGACATTAGCCTTGTAGACTATCAAAAATTAAATAGGTGTTTATACATACGCTACGAAAGCCGTTTGAAGCTACAAGAAGTTCTTGTATTAAAAAAAAAAAAAAAAAAAAAAAAACACTGACACATGCAAGGAAAAAAATCTTTGTACTCCCCATTAAAAAAAAAAAAAAAAAAAAAAAAAAAAAAAGAGATAGAGAGAGAGATAGAGATAATAATAGAATAATATATATATATATTATATATATATATATATATATATATATATATATATATATATAATCTATTATAATCTCCATCCAGGACTGCAGAAAGCAATGGCTGTCCTGATGGAGACGAAAGTCAGAAACGACTTATGGCAGCAAGAATGTCCTGTACCTCAACACTACTTTGTCCCTATGAAAATGGTTCCATTCAGGATAAAGCCGCCAGTTCAGACACTCGCCTCAGAGCTGATGGTTGAAATTACCACCATCTTGTGAGTAGAGAGAAAAATGTTTTTACAGCGGTTTGTGAAGCACAGAGAGAACCAGTTCTGCCGAGAGCCTGAGCCAGCCCCTCCCACCCTCTGCTGTGAGGCTCGAGGCGCAGAGCAGAGAGCTGGTGACTGACAGTACACCGCTCTCTATTTAGAGCAGAGGGGAGAACTAAGCGATCAGCAGTATTTGATTGCTCCGTTCTCACTGCAGAGCCAACGGGGACAGTTGCAGCATAGGATCGATGCTGCAATCACCTAGACAAATAAAAAATACCTTTTTGTAATTAGTCCATACTTCTTGCAAAACCTTTCATACTGGTAACAGGTGGAAAACAGGGAGTTTTAAAAGGCACACAGAAAACCGAATTTGGGGTAGCTCCCAAAGCTCTTCCTAACCATTTTACTCAAAGGGAGCGTTGCTGGTAAAGCGATAGAAAAATAACAGGGTAAGCTTGAAGGCAATGCCAACAGCTCTGGACTTGGAAAGTACCCTCTAGCTAAATTTATACCATAACAGAGTCTAAAAAACATCCTACGTGAAGTCAGTACTCGGGTCTCTTCCAGGTCCGGACACGGCACACTAAAAGCCAGGCTAAGGACAGCTGAGCCAGATACCTGCAAGTGAAGAGGCAAGCTGAAGCAAAAAAAAAAAAGGAGGTCTTTGTTCAAGAAAATAAAAATCTTGAATAGTAAGAAAGAAAGCTGGTAAAAATAGTTTAGTCTTCCACATTGCAGAGCCGAGGAGAAGATGTTCATCCTCCTAAGATACTAGAAAAAAACTGAGGTAGGACATGTATGCCAGGCTTGCCTACAGTTTCTGGCTTCACGTTCCAATCCTCCTGTAGGTTGCCCTACTTGAAGCTTAGTGTCCCTAAATGGATAAGAATTGAAAGCAGTCTTTGATGGAGTTAGAACTTTAGAAATGTCTTCAACTCTACAGCCACAGACATTATTGCCCCCAAAGTAGAAAAATATATACTTTCCAGACTCCTCCGGGGGAAAGGGGAGTACAAAGTAATCAGGTTAAGAAGAACCTTAAAGGGTTCTCTATAAATGCAGCATAAAAGTGAAAAACACTTGTTCAGACTAGTGTCAGATTAGATCAAAAAGTAACCACAGTAAGCACACATTCTTACCTGTGCCGTATGTTCCATTCCTCAGATTGAAAGGCTGGACTCTCACGTCAAATGTATTCATGTAGAGGTCTTCAGAGACGGTGATAAGCTGCTCCTTGCGACACAGGTAAGAGTTACCCAATGATGCTTCCCATAAACTCAGATTCAAATTGGTTTTAGAAGAAAAGTCTAAAAAAGCAAAACATTACAAATAAATACACATGTATTTTTTTTGGAGTCCAGCTGCTTAATAAGGCATTGACCAATAAATCAGGTGAAATGAGTAAACGTGGTCGCTGTATGAAAAATAGAAAACCATTTTGCGAATTATCTGACAGGACTTTTTTTATATTATTTATTCATTGTCACCAGGAACTGTAAGCACTGAAATTAAAATTTAAGCCCAGCTGAACCCCATCACTTGATGCAGTTAAGCTGCATATACAGCAATTGCCTCTTCTACCAAAGCGTAATTTTTTCATCTTTCCATCTATTAAATATCTTTCTGCCCTTTGCCGTTTTAACTTTGGATAGTAAACTTTTTTTTCCTGCCAGTAAATGCCTTATACAGACCACTTGTCTGGTTAAAAAAAAAAAAAAAAAAAAAAAAACTTAGGCTTACGACTTCACGCACAGATCTCATTCCCATGAGAGTTTGCCAGAAAGGGAGGGGGCAAATCATAAGAGGGCCAATGAGAGCTGCAGGCATGCCTCTGTGTAAATCCATGAAGTGAACAGGCAGCAGCTTCAGCTGCTCAGTTAAAATGGCTATAGCCAGACAGATACGCAAAGTGGTTGGAGGGAATCTTCAGAATAGCAAAGATGTTTTTATTACAAATTATGCGAGCAGACAGCTGTTCCTCTGTAACTAAAAAAAAAACAACCCTGTAATGACCGCACTAGGAGAGTCTCACACAAGAAGCAGCCCATCTCTCCAATACATTGCATAGGGAGCAAAAGCAATGTCCATTAGACCCCTTTCACACTGAGGAGTTATTCAGGCGGTACAGCGCTCATTTAAAACAAAGGGAAACAAAGTGGCAATGTGTGTGGAACAGGACATGTCCTTGGTGGACCCAAGGGCCCTACTTTGGGGACATGCTTTGTCCCACAGAACCTTGGTGGGGTTATCCCCCCTTACTAGAGATGCTCTGGCAATATGGTACCATAGGAGGGAGGCGTATGCCCTCTCTACGGATCAGAGCCCCTTGACCCCTCTCTTTGAAAACCCATGGCTCACGCATCATCACCTGATGGCTTACTGCAAGACATTACATGGGTCCAGACAGGTCCACAGACCACTGATAGGTCAGTGAACAACTTTGCTCCTTTTCCTGCCCCCAAAGGCACACGCTCTCCTTGATTTACAAAATGGTACTGGGTCATACACATAGCGCCCTCCCTAAATATACGTCGGCTTGGTCAGAGGAGCTGGGGAGAGATCAGTGAGGCGGAGTGGCGCAAGGCCTTCTTTTTTACGCATAAATCCTCCATAATCGAGCTATGCGCAGGAAAAAAATGACAAAGTATTATACACACACACACACTCCTGCTGGACACGCAGCCAAGGGTATATACACATTTAGTGGGAATGCATACATATACACACACACAAATGATTTATTCTGCTTTATGACGAACCGCTACCCCCCCTCCCCATCCCCCCCGGGAAGTAATTTAAAATTCTGTTTGAGTGCTGGGCGGCATTTGAAAACCTCCGCCTTGAACTGAATGGATAAACAAAATGAACTCTTATGGAGGAAATGCAGGCCAGGTAATTTTTTTCCTTTACCTGTGTGTGTATATTACTCCACTTCGTATGTCGCTCCGGCGGCGCCCATGCATGCATGCAATATATATATATTTTTCCCCTTTTCCTATATATATATATGCGCCCCCCGCTGGGGAGAGAGCGCACCGCTCCCTATGCCCCCATATTCTTCCCCTTTCCCCCCCCCCCCCCCCTATATATTTTTTTTTCTCTGCCCCCGATCCCTCCTCTTTCTATTCCTTCCTCTCATTTGCTTTTCTGGCCCCATAGCCACATATATATATATATACATTTCGGCCCAATACAGAGCGATATAACAGGAGATGCGCGTGCGTAAGTATGTGCGCGTGCGTTTCGTTGCGCGGCATATAGAACGAGATACGCAAAAAATCGTCTTTTTTGTCCCGCGTATATATCCGTCCGCGCAAAGGCCAGTATGGTGGCCTAAAACAACGAGCGCAGGCGACGCAGTTGCGCAACAGCAAAATGTCCTGTCTATGGGAGGAGAAAAAAAGTCCAGATAAAAGCGTTAGAGGGTATTTTGCTCAACAATCTGTATGCAACATGCCAGGGGCATCCACTCACACATGCAAAGAAGGAGGAGGGCACGGAGGATCTAAGGAGGGCACGGGAGATTTTTTTTTTTTTATTTGTTATATAAAATTTACAATTTAATCTAATCTAATACAATATTCTTATCTGGCCCCTTCAGTATATCACACACGTGTGAGTGGACAGTACTACACGTCACTGCCATCCTGGCCACAACCTTGACTCAGCAGCCCAACACATGGCACCACCCATCCCATATACAATCAGCCCCATCACCGAACAGAACATGTATGGGGACAGCTGTGGTTTGTGAGTGACATGGGTGGCGTGACTATCCCCTCCCGTCTGCGCATTCATCCTCCTGTCTTTTCCCTTCATCGCATTCGACACCATGACCCCATCCCCAGCCCTTCCCTTAAACACACACATTTCAGGGCACTGCACACCACTCTCACACACACACACCACATCCTCATCACATTGCATATCCTTCTGCAACGCCATCAATTAACTACCCATTACTTACTTTCCACCACAAATGGGTATGCAGGAATATCCCCTTTTCACAAACAGAACCAAAAAAATTAAATAAATGGCAAAAAAAAAAAAAAAACCCATACTGACCAAATATCTCAAAGACCACCAAGGCATAGGGAGGGATACAAAGGGATGTACTTCAGGTCTATTTATGTTGTAAGTCTTCCATTTCCAATTTCACTGTCGCGTGTTTATGCGCACAGCGGAGCTGATCCACATCACCGCCGGCCCTCTCGGTCAGAGTAACACCCCACGTCCTTCCCAATTTGCCACGAATATATTTCCTGCGCATATATATATATATATATATATATATATATCTGGGCCTCATATATATATATAATATTTTATACACACACACAACACTATATACACGTCCGGGCTGGGGATAAGGCCAAGGTACATACACCGTGTCCTTACAATGTCTTCCTTTTTGTTTTGTTCTTTTTTTTCGGCCTTCCAATTTTCTGTTTTAGGAGGGAGCCACCCTTCGGGCCCTCGGTCAAATGTTTATACTGAATTTTTATTAAACAAAACAAAGGGAAACCACAGCAATTTTAAATTACTTATGTAATAAAGCCATTTGTGGACACTTTTTTTTTTTTTAACGAAAGAGTCCCGCTCCATAAATAGCAAGCGAACCACCGAAGACCCATTATGGTCTGGTCAGCATTCCTATGTGGTGACAAGGCCATTACACTAATGAATTTTTTTCATATATTATATATATATATATATATATATAATATATATATATATATATATATATATATATATATATATAATATATATATATATAATATAGCATATATAAATAGCAACTGCAATAATCACATATCAACTGCAATGTTCTAGCACAAAGCAACAAAATTAGCTTTCTGGTCTCGTTACACTTTTCTGCCATGCCTTTCAACAGGGAAAATGAGTGAACAATTGTGAAAATAAAAGGCTAGTAAAGACTGCCAATACTAGCTATAATTTCCAGCTTCCTGAAGGGTTCATGCAAACCAAGTTTACAGGTTGACGGGAAAATTATCTAGTGGCTTGATATCTTTCAAACATGACACTGTTAAGATATCCTTCTGCTGTATTTTCCATTTACAAAATTAAAATAAAATCTAATAAGGATTTGAAACCCTTTAAAAGTGAAATGTCAATATGCATCCATAATAAGCTGAATTCCCATGTTTGCAATAGCACATCTATATTTCTAGTTACATTTTTTTTAACAGTTGAGCTGCATGCAGAAACATACAAATTGCATCGGTACGCATCAGCTGTATGGACTGTTACGCAACTGAGTTTGACAGGTGCACAAGGACGGGTGCACGGACCCGGAGGCAGAGCCTACTAAACTCTGCATGTTTCTCAGGGCCAAGCTCCTGTGTGAATGAGCCCCAATTCATCACTGCCACATCAGGGGTGTTGAAAAAGGAAAGAATCTGGACTCAGAAGTGCAGGATTTGGCCACTTATACAGGCTGATCCTTCCCCGTTCTTTACAAGTGATGCTCAAATCAGGCCAAGCAATGGTTCTAGAGAATCAGGCTAAAGATTATCATATTTGTATTTAGCTGGTTAATATCAAGAACAAAAAAAAAAAAAAAAAAAGAAGAAGATACAACTGTACTTACAAAATCCTGTATGAAAATAAAAAAAACTTTGTACCTGAGCCATTGAACAGGGTCACGTTAACTTCTTGAAGGTGGAAGTTCTTTTCTTTCTAGATTTGGAATAATAAAACAATCAGTATTGCACAGCAAAGGTTCAAACCCAACTGAAGCTTCCAGTTAAATTATCTAAAAGGTGCTAAAAAAACACACACACACACACACACACACACACACTTCCCTACATTTCTGTTTTTGTTAATCATCGTCAGTTCCAGTGATTGACCCCCACCCCACTGCTGCACTCTTCACAAAACAGTATTTACAATCAGTGGCACTGGAGTTATTCATGATACAACCAATATATGGGGACTTGTGATAGCAACTAGAACATTTTATTCTGCTGGAAGCATTATGCTCAAATGCATTTTTTAAGAGAGCATAGTGGTAGTTAAATATAACCTCATTAACCACTTAAGGAACCGCTCATGTACATTTACGTCGGTACTTTAAAGACAGATTCGCCGCAAGATCACTGTTATCAGCGGCAGGAGAGGGGACCCCCCGCCGCTTACCGGAGCCGTCGGGTCCTTCAGCCTGCTGTGTGGGGATGAGAGTGAGCGCAAGATGGCCCCCACCCGTCCCCATAGCATAGCAGGGCGAAAGCAAAGTCAAAACGTCAGTTCCGCCCATGCGTCTTAAAAGCACATTTTTTTGTTATTTTTTTTTAAATGTCAAAATTTCCATTATTTTTTTTTATTGCATTTAAGTCTAAATATGAGATCTGAGGTCTTTTTGACCCCAGATCTCATATTTAAGAGGACCTGTCATGCTTTTTTTCTATTACAAGGGATGTTTACATTCCTTGTAATATGTATCACTTTTTTATTCCTTTTTTTCTCCAGTGTAAAAAAAAATAAGAAAACAAAAACAATGTTTTTAAAGCGCCCCGTCGAGCTTGCGAGCAGAAGCGAACGCATACGTTAGTAGCGCCCGCATATGAAAACTGTGTTTAAACCACACAAGTGAGGCATCATCGTGATCGTTAGAGCGAGAGCAATAATTCTAGCCATAGACATCCTCTGTAGCTCAAGAGATGCAACCTATAGAATTTTTGAAACGTCGCCTATCGAATTATTTATGGGTAAAAGTTTGACACCATGCCACGAACGGGCGCAATTTTTAAGCGTGACATGTTGGGTATCAGTTTACTCAGCATAACATTATCTTTCACAATATATAAAAAAATTGGGGCAAATTTATTGTTGTCTTATTTAATTCAAAAAAGTGTTTTTTTTCCCCCAAAAAGCTTGTAAGACCGCTGCGCAAAAACGGTGTGACAAAAAGTATTGCAATGACCGCCATTTTATTCTCTAGGGTGTTAGAAAAAATATATAATGTTTGGGGGTTTTAAGTAATTTTTTAGCAAAAAAAAAAAAAAACTGTTTTAGTCTTGTAAACACCTTAAAAAACACCCAAGTGGTTATAAAAGGGAACTGGAGAAAAGAGAGATATTTATAAAATATACGAAAGTAGTAAAAAAAAAAAAAAAATCACACACACGCACGCAAACACACGCACACGCACACACTTACAACGAAAAAGAGAAATTCTACAACTGTGGTGCCGTTAGTCAGTCTCAATAGAGCAGTCTCATTTCCGCAGGTTCCGGAACTGTTGGTGTTGATGGGATCAATGTTAAGTGCAGTCCAAACATTCTAAAATAGAAAAAGATTCACCAATAATAAATCAACATGCAAGAGACAGAGCAGATCTACTACACATACCTCTTCATATGCAAAAATTATGATTGTGCAACTGTAAGAGCTAGACATGGCAACTAATCACAGCCTCTATCCTCAGCTTGTACTGTTTATTTTTAAAAATAAAGACAGAAGCCGATTGGTTACCATGCACAACTGCTCCAGGTTTGATAAACTCCTCCAATATTCAAAATCAAAGTGCAAAGGCACACAGCCATTTCCTCCAACAAATGTGGAGCAGATTGAGAGTTTGATGCCTGAACAGTGTACGTTATAAGTTCATATCAAAAGGCCAAGTCCAGGGAAAAGGGAGTAGCCGCTCCAGGTAGGACCCCGATGAATATCCTCCGTTGCAGACAACTCACGTGTAGGCAAAGCAGGAACAAAAATGGTCTCTGGACAGCCTTTATTAAAAAGGACATCACTACAAGTCAAAGCAAAATAAAATAAAACCCGACTGTTGGCGCACAGCAGGGCATGGGGCAGAGCGAGAGCGAAGGGTATGGGGCAGTGTTCAGGATGCTGGGCACATGTATAGGGACACAGGACAGCATAAAGCTTTCCTTCCTAGATGCAGAGTAGTGCGGCAAGCAGCTGTAAACATACCTCTCGCGATGCGCTCCTCCCCGCTGGCCACCCCTCTCGTCCGTCCGAGGTGATTACAAATACAAGCACCTGGGGTGGACAGAAGGGGAGGAGGGGCCAGCCGGAGGCGCGCATCACAAGAGGTCTGTTTTCACTGCAGTCTTAAGAAGCAGTGGTTCGAGACCCGATCTACCTGTTAGCTAGTTGTGATGGACGGGTAGATCGAGGGGAAAGTGACATGGGCCCCCCTACTGGTCACAGGCCCTCGGTCCGTGCCCTATAGTCAGTCTGCCCCTGATCCATATACTAAATACAACTCTAGTTGAAAGTCTTTCAGCACATACTTGACAAGTGAATAGTATATACTTTGGAGTATTAAAAGACAACATATTGTTGACCTGAAGGTACACCCCTCAAATTTACGTACAAAAATGTGAGGGGTGTACAAATATTTTTTTTATATATATATATAAAAATATATATATATATATAATATATATATATATATATATATATATATTATATATATATATATAATATATATATATATATATATATATATATATATAAATAAAAAAAAAAATTATAATATATATATATATATATATATATATATATATATATATATATATATATATATATATATATATATATATACATACACACACACACACACACACACACACACACACACACACACACGTGTGTGTAGACAGGTTGAGGGGCTCCTGGGTTATCTAATATGGAGGAATCTGTTTGATCAGTTTCCTCCAAAGTTTGTAAAATCCAGGTGGGGACCTGGAGCCCGGAGATTCTATAACAATATGTGTGGGATGGAATGCTGGGACTGGGTTTTGGAACCAGCCAGGAGGAGTCTGGCTGGTTGATCGAGCAGGTGGGTTCTGGGCTTATAGCAGAGTCAGGACTAGGGTTCTGGGCCCCACCCTCTTGAGGAGTCCAGGGAAAAGCCAGAGTGCAGGCTTACAAGGGAGAAGCATGCATGTCTGCATGCTATAGTCAGAGGGTCCAAAGCTGTGGGCTGAGCAGCACCAAAGCCAAGAGGAGGTACAGTGATGGTACGGGAACTTTGGTACATAGCCAAGAGGGCCGAGTCCAAGCGGCAGAATTGCTGAAGAGAGACAATCTGCTTGGTATTTTCCATTGATTACTTTACTGCTGTAGCAACTTGAAACCCTCTGTGTGGGAATTCTGGATGGACATTTTTTCTTCCGTTAATAAAAGTGGGCCAACAAGCCCTTAAAAAGCACAACTATCCCCCAATGCTACAATCACACACACACATTTTAAACACAAAACCAGCATTTAAAACTTACCTTTCCTTCAACGAACAGTGAAGCATTGAGCTGCAGACCCATGGAAGCCAACAAACATGGCTCTGTACCATTTAAAACAGAATAGTTGCCAACAGAGGGTTTGTCTACAGGTTTGGTGGTTGGCTGTGGGGTCGTTGTGCTTGGTATAGTTGTGCTGTGCGGAGTTGGCGATTGTGTTGTAGCAGGTAGGTCAGCACTGCAACGAAAATCTGAAAAGACCAATATAAAAAGATGCTGAATTACTCTGCATTATCCGCTCATCCTATAGGATGCAATATAACAATATTATTCTACAAGATTTTTATATAGCGCCAACAGTTTGCCCAGCACTTTACAAGTACAAAAACATAGCAAACACCACTAAGCCTTTTGCACATTCTTTCAAGGTACCAATAGTTTCCAAATGGCTGCCAGTAATATACTTCTAATGTGTGTTCTTACACATTTCCTACACCAAGTAATCCAAATAAGTTGTGACAATTCCCTTAAATCCACCCCTCTACTCCAGACACGTACCAGCACTTTGCCAGGTACACTCACTAGCCAAAAATTACCCATTTCTTAGAAAGGTAAAAAGCACTTGTGGGTATTAATCTAGTAGACCCCCTTTAGTAACACAGCCATTTATACTGCTTTAGACTAGGAGAAAAAGATGGTGGGATGCGAATATGCAGCTCACCTTCCAAGACTACAGCCGCAAAACAAAAGCTTTACAAATTATAGTTAATAGAGTAGAGCTGTGAAACCCACCGCCTGTGTTTTCAAAAATGCAGTTAGGTCTCAGTTCTGATTAAACCAGGAGTAGAGGTACACCGAGGTCTACTTGACACCTTTAGCGCAATAAAAATGTATCATCACTTTAAAAAAAATTCTACGCTTGTCTTCACAATGGTCCGTCAATATGAATTTAAACAAAACACTTATGCATATAAATGGGCCACAGTGGGCAAATATTTATTCATTCCTGCAAACATTCAGCATGTTTTAAAAAGAATTATGGCAGGCACTCACACATACCGAGCTACCCTCTTACACCAGGGCGTGGTCGGCAGATTTGGGTGAGGATGTCACAGATCGTGAATGGCAGACTTCATTCCATTTCACTCATAAGTCCACAATTTCCTGTTACTCTCAAGAAAAAAACTACAAGATTCTCTCAAGATGGTACAGGGTCCCCTCTACGCTACACAAAATATTTCCGTCCACTCCAGCGTCCTGTTGGCGGTGCTCTTCAGCTGCTGGGACCTATATGCATGTCTGGTGGGAATGTGAGAGGATCCGCCCCTTCTGGACCCAGGTATTTGATTGTTATAATAAGACTTATTGTGAATCGCTGGTCCCCTCCTCTAAGATTGCCCTCCTTTCTGTACTTCCTGGCTCGATAACATCGCAGAAGCAGAGTCTCCTCCGCTTCTTTATGTCCTCAGCGAGGCAACTTATACCTTCCTACTGGAAGTCGACCTCTACTCCCCCACTATCTCACTGGGTTTCGATCATGAATGATACTATGAGAATGGAGGAAATGCTGGCTCTTGACAATGATACCTATGATAAGTACAGACAGTTGTGGCTCATCTGGCTCGATTTCTCTTCCTCTGATACCCTGATTAGCATGTTGTCCCCTTCGACGTGATCGTCACCACCACATTTCCTTCTGCTCTACGACCTGTTAGACTCGTGCTCCTGGGTCTCTCCCCCCACGCCTACTCTATTTTACCTTTTCCCACTTGTCTTGTCAGCGGCCCACGCCCCCCCTTTTCCCACGTTCCCCCTCTCCTCCACCCTGACCTGTCTCCTCTTCTCTCCCCTCCATCCTTCCCCCTCTTCTCATCTCCCTGTTTTCACCCCCTGTCCCCTCATCTTCTCGATGTCTTTCTTTCTAATTTCACTTTGTCTTCAGCTCTGTCCGTCCTTTCCTTCTCTTCTGGTTTTTCTTTTATTGTGTTATTAGTTCTATATTACTGGTTACTGTTACAGTTCTACCAAGAGGAAGAGCCCCTAACGTTTGCACATGCTTTTAGTTTGCAGTTCCGGTTGTGAAGGCTCATTTTGATATGTGTTGTGGGGGAGAGTTCTGCTTTGGGCGATAGACGTCAGGCTGACTCCCCCCCGATTATACTTCTAGATATGTGTAGACTGTAACGCCTCTTGTTAACCGTCTTTTTTTTTTTATTGTATTATCTAAATACCAATAAATATATTTTCAACTCTAAAAAGAATTATGGGAGTTGCAAATCCAAATTCTGGTTAAAAAAAAAGGGAAACTGAAGACAGAATTAGGAGCGCTCTAGTAAAATATACCAAAAATATTTGCTCACCTTTGCCTATAGCGGAATCATCTATATACGCCTTCAGTGTGACATTCCAATATACCTGAACAACATGCAGTGTCATCACAGTGTCATCATGTAAACATTTATATGATGAATTCAGTGGGACGGGAACAAAGAAACTTGTGTTTGTAGTAGACATCATCAGACCTGAGAATTGCAAAACATAAGTAAATAATAATTACATTCCGGACAAAATACAATTTGAGAAATTTAGAACCAAAACATGCAGTTGTGCTCATAAGTTTACATACCCAGGCAGAATTTATGATTTCTTGGGCATTTTTCAGAGAACATGATTGATAAACACAAAAACATTTTACACTTATGGTTAGTGTTTGGTTGAAGCCATTTATTATCAATCAACTGCATTTACTCTTTAATAGCATAATGGCAACATAAACTACCCAAATGACAGATCAAAAGTTTACATACCCTGGTGATTGTGGCCTAATAACATGCACAGAAGTTGCAAAAGGGGTTTGAATGCCTATTAAAAAGGTAACCATCCTCACCTGTGATCAGTTTACTTTTAGTTAGTGTGAGTGTATGTATAAAAAAAGGTCAATGAGTTTCTCGACCCTGGACAGACCCTTGCATCCTTCATCCAGTGCTGCACTGACGTTTCTGGATTCTGAATCATGGCAAAAGAATTGTCAAAGGCAATGCGGGAAGAGGTTGAACTGTATAAAACAGGAAAGGGATATAAAAAGATATCCAAGGAATTGAGAATGCCAATCAGCAATGTTTAAACTCTAAATCAAGAAGTGGAAAATGAGGGGGTTCAGATGAAACCAAACCACGGTTGGGTAGACCAACTCAAATTTTAGCCACAACTGCCTTTGTGATACAAAGAAAAACCTACAAATAACTTCAGGTGAAATACAGGACTCTGAAAACATGTGGTGTGGCCGTTTCAAGATGAACAATAAGCAAGCACTTGAAGAATGGTGGGCAGCATGGTTGAGTCACCATTACTACGCAAATGCCAAAGTATCCCACTTACAATACACCAAACAGCACAGAGACAAACCTCAGTAATTCTGGCACAAAGTTATTTGGAGTGATGAGACCAAAATTTAGCTTTTGGCCACAACCATTAATGCTACATTTGGAGAGGAGTCAACAAGGCCTGTGATTAAAAAGATATGGATCACCGATATTTTGGGGATGTGCGAGCTACAAAAAAAAAAAAGGCACAGGAAATGCGGTCAAAATTGTTGGCAAGATAAAATGTAGTAGGTTATTAAAAAATACTGGAGGAACATTTGTATTCATCAGCCAGGAAGCTGCACATGGGACATACTTGGACATTCCAACATGGCAATAATCCAAAACACAAGGCCAAATCGACCCGTCATTGGCTACAGAAGAATAAAGTGAAGGTTCTGGAGTGGCCATCTCAGTCTCCTGACCTCAAGATCATTGAGCCACTCTGGGAAGATCTCAAAACCTGCAGTTCATGCAAGACAGCCCAAGAATTTAGGCTTTTTAGGGCAGCCTTTTTAGGGCAGCTTTACCATCCGAGAAGATAAAGAGCCTCATCTACAAATATCACAAAAGACTTAAAGCTGTCATTGATGTTAAAAAGGGGCAATACACAGCAATAAGAACTGGGGTATGTAAACTTTTGATCAGGTTCATTTGAGTAGTTTCTGCTGTCATTATGATTTAAAAAAAAAAAAAAAAAAAAAAAAAAAAAAGGAGTAAAAAACAGTTGATAATAAATAAACACCAACCACGAATGAAAGAAAATGTGTGTTCTTCATATTTGCTGAAAAATGGCCAAGAAATCATAAATTCTGCCAGGGTATGTAAACTTATGAGCACAACTGTATGAGATTGCAAGAATCTGCCAAGCAGCAGCAGACTATTGGCCGCCATTTCTTTTAAAGCTCCACATCTCACTGGGATTTAATTTTTTTTTGCAAACTGCTCACTATGGTTTTAAGACTTCTGCCTCTGTTTAGTGTCACAGCTCCTGTGTGGGCTACATGTTTGCCGTCACCTTCTATGCAAAAACTCAAAAAAAAAAAAAAAAGAAGTATTGAACAGAAACCTGAGCTCCAAGCATTTAAAAACAAATATACACATCTTAAAAAAAAAAAAAAAAAAAAAAGAAGAAAGAAGGGGGGGGGGGGGGGGGGGGGAATATAAAAATTCTATAGGAGATACAAAATACTGACAAATTATTCCAGGTGTCCACTGATTAATGCATTTTTCAAGGTAATGCAGTTTGTCTTTATGCCGTTAGCTCGTAATCCTCTGCACAATAAAACTTGGAGGCTCTACAGCCATAGCAAAAGCCTGCCCGATCAGGACCCCCCCGGTACATGCGGCGGTCTGGTTTGCTGTGCGAGCGATCCGGGATGAGGGGACGGCTGTTCGTTTCGTCCGCCCCTCCCAGCCAATCTGCACGCTCCCCCGTGTGTCACTTCCTCCTCCTGTGTAAACACAGGAAGGGGGAAGGGATGTGATCTCTGCTCTCGGCAGCATTTTCAACCGCTGCTGAGGAGAGGTCACATCACACAGTAAGTCTGCACAACACTACACTGACACCAGGACACGCAGGCACACTTAACCCCTTGCGATTTCCCCCCTCCCCTCTGTCACAATATATGTATGATTACTGTATTTAGTTTCAGTGTGACAGTCAGTGTTAGGTTCAGGGTAGCCCCCGTACCCCCCCAATAAAGTTTTAACCCCTTGATCACCGCCATAGTTAACCCTTTCACTCCCTATTGCCAGCGTCACTAAGCGATCATTTTTCTGATTGCTGTATTAGTGTCGCTGTTCCCGCTAGGTAGGTTTTTTTTTTATTGCGATTTTTTTTTACTAAAGACATGTGGCTAAATAAATTTTGGCCTAAAAATTTTTGACTAAAATTGTGTTTATTTGATTTTTTTTTCAAAAATGTTGCTCTATTTTTGTATATAGCGCAAAAAAAAAAACCAAAAAAAAAAAACGTAGAGGCGATCAAATACCACCAAAAGAAAGCTCTATGTGTGGGTAGAAAAGGATGCAAATTTTGTTCGGGAGCCACGTCGCACGACCGCGCAATTGTCAGTTAAAGCGACGCAGTGCCGAATTGCAAAAAAAGGGGCCTGGTCTTTTACCTGCATTTTGGTCCGGGTCTTAAGTGGTTAAAGGCAAACTCCACTTTTTGCATCAGGTTACAACCGTATTTGGGGTACAACATGGTGCAAATGAGACCCTCCCACCACCCATGCAGGGGTTCTTCTGCCCACGCAGCCGTTGTCGCTTTTAAAAATTGGCCTGGCCAGGTAGGGCTCAGATCACATGATCATGCAAATAATTTACACAGTACTAGTGGTAATTACCACACTTTTAGTCCATTCACACTCCCTCCTCGATATGGACAGAGCTGGAGAAAGTCTGCAGGTGCCCGGCATTGCTCCTGTAATCCACTACAATACTTTGCAGGCTCCTATCTATACTTTAACTATAGATGCTTGCAATAGCCAATCTCCCCTTTTGAAAATCTTTTTTTGGTTCAGTGGGTGCTGAACTCTGATCTAGTCAGAGATACAGAGTAAGTATGCGGATTAGGGACTTTCCTTTATTTTTCTGATGTGCGTACGCGTTCGAGACAGAGTTATAGAAGACTTTAATGACAAAACACATCCAGGCAAGCAGCATTAACAGCAGGTCATCAGCAATAGCAGCTTATGCATTTTTTCCCCCTCATTAATCACTTGCCTACTGGGCACTTTTACCCCCTTTCTGCACAAGCCAAAAATAAAATGTCAGCGCTGCTGCACTTTGAACAACAAGAGTCAAGAATGCGGTCATGCAGCACTGTACTCAAGTTACACGCACACGGTTTATTTTTTCCTATTTAAAAAAAAAATTTTTTTTAACAAAACACCCACACACAACCCCCATATACTTTTTATTTTTTTTAATAAAAACATAAGTGTATATGAAAAGATAAAAAACAAACAAATGCTAAAAATGTTTGTGTCTGTAAAAGGGTGGATGTCCTTTCTGCTTGGCAAACCACCTGGTTAACATAGGACTTACCTTTTTCCTTTGCATCTGGAAACAACACGGAGTCACTAAGGTTGTATGTGAAGCTGAGGACACTGCCTCTGTACTCGTTGTCATTTTTTGTGAAGTTCAGACTCCACAAGTTTCCATTGCCAAAGTGGACATTCAGTAACGGGGCCACACCACTTTGTCCACAGCTGCTGCCTTCGGTGGTGACCTCGTCGGGTGCTGCCAAAGATACATTTTTCTGCAATAAGACAAAATAAAACACAAATTGTTGGAAAGAACACATACCTTTGGCAATACTATTGTTTTGAACAGAGTGAGGAGGCATTATTTGCTGTGTCCTCGAACAGGGAGAATCCCCATCACTTTGTATGCGATTCCCAGGATACAATGTATTCCTTTCCAATAAACTGACATATCGGCATGGATGTCGCACCACTTCCTTAAACTAAATCTCTAAAACTGAGCTGGTAATAATCCCCCCTGCCCGTGCACCCCCCCCTTTCCCACCAAACCAATAATGCAACCATCAATCCCTTCCCTCATGCCAGGGCACTGGGTATAATCCTAGACTCTAATCTGTCCTTTCAGCCCCAAATCCATGTTGAAAGATTGACGACTTCACCTCGGTAAGATCTCTAAAATACGCCCCTTAACAAATGAAGCCACCAAGCTACTCATTCACTCCCTTGTTGTCATTTCTCACCTTGACTATTGCAACTCACTTCTCATTGGCCTACCTCTCTCCATAGGCTATCCCCTCTTCAGGATATCATGAATGCTGCTGGCATATTTATACACCTTATCAACTGCTCAGGGTCTGCCACCCCTCTCCACCAATGCCTACACTGGCAATTCAAAATACAAACAACTCTACACCGAGCTACAACACCAAGCTTGTCTCCTAATATCACCCGAACCGGTCTCTATGCTCCTCGCAAGCTCCCTTGTCTTCTACTCCAATTCTCGTCTCCAGGATTTCCCCCAGAGCCGCTACCATCCTCTGGAACTCTCTACCTAAACCTGTCTGGCCATCTCCTACTGTAGCTGCCTTTATGCCATCTTCAAAAACTCATCTCTTTAGGGAAGCATATCACACCTCCAACTAATCTTTTACCACTTCCATCAGCTCATTCTCCACAGTTACAACCTTTTGTACCACCTGCCCTGCCATACCCTATTAGACTGTAAGCTCTTCTGAGCAGGGCCCACTTAATCCTCTTGAATTTTATTGTATTGCAACTGTATTGTCTCCCGTTTATATTGTAAAGTGCTGCATAAACTGTTGGCGCTATATAAATTCTGAAATAACAATAACATTATAATAATAATAATAAAGCTAGCAAGCAAAGAAAAAATAAATCGTAAAAATATATAAATAAAACACTGAAAAAATAAGTAAAATAAATAAAAACCACTCCCTCAATGGCAAGGGGGCTTTAGAAGCGGTGTATTCAACGCTCCTAAAGCGCTGCAAGGAAGGTGCTTGCAGGATTTTTTTTTTGACGTCCTGCCAGCGCAGCACCTTAGTGTGAAAGCACTCGGGCTTTCACATTGGGATTGCAGATGCAGCTTCTTTCAGGCACTTTACAGGCGCTTTTTCTAACACTAAAGCGCCTGAAAAACACCCCAGTGTGAAATGGGTCTTAACCCGATTCATGAAATTTGAGCCGATGAGAGGGGGTGTGTGCGCGCCTTTCCTCCAATCGTCAATGTTAGCCATCTTGGCTTTATGCCCAGACATCACACTCTGTGTTAACCAGGAAAAGAAAATCTAACAGGATCTGAACTTTCTAAACAGTATATAAATGTGAAGACAGCAGATTTAAATGCAAAACCTATGTAGGGAGATTTAGTTCATTCCTGTGTATCACCTGAGGCTGTTCACTTCACTGGTTGTATGGAGGGTTTACATCCACTTTAATACACACACACACGACAGAGGCAAGAAGAACCGTGTGCAGGTGAGGTGGAAAGATTAGACCACCTTAGGAAGACTACAGGCTCTAGGCCTCAAGACAACATTATCCTAAAGGATAACAAAAAGTTCTTTACAAGACAAAAATAAAGGAATGAGAAGGAAGAAATCTTTGGAATGCGGCTTGATACTCAAGCCCAAATGCTGATCCAGACCCGACTGAAGAAAGAGCAGTATTCGTTCCACTAAGAAAGAGCCCCATCTCTTAGGACAGGGATCCTCAAACTACGGCCCTCCAGCTGTTGCGGAACTACACATCCCATGAGGCATTGTAAAACTCTGACATTCACAGGCATGACTAGGCATGATGGGAATTGTAGTTCCTGAACAACTGGAGGGCCATAGTTTGAAGACCCATGTCTTAGGACCTAAGCAAGTTAAAAAAACAGCTGGTAGGAGGTTGTGCTAATCCCACAGAGCCATCAGAGAATCCACTTCTTCCACCAGTGGATCTCTGTAACTGGGAACAAACTTGCCCCAACTTAAACCTGGAGGATAGAGGTCCACCTACAGCACCCCCCCCCCCCCAAACCTACTAAGACAGGACCAAAAACACCTCCGAGTGAAGAGACTATTCTCCTGAGCTAAGGTAAACCTGCTTGTCAATTGCCCAAGCATGGAATCTGGAAGGCAGAACAAACTGGAACACAAAGTAATGCCCAAGTCAGAATTGGTTCCGTTTCTTTCTACTGTGAGATTTCTGGTTCCTCCCTCTGATGATTGGTGTATGCCACTACTGTGGTGGTGTGCTATTGAATTCAGACCAGACGACTGCAGTCGAGCATTCAAGCACTGAAGGAATAGGCTAATCAATAGGAGTTCCAGCATGTGGATATGGTCACCAGCAGAAGGACATCGCCAAGTTCCCTAAACCGACAAGGTGTCCAGTTAGTATTACCAAGCTATCTTTCAGGAAAGTGGAAGAAAAATTTGCCCAATTCCAGGGCTGGATTGGTGAGCCACCAGGACAGCCTGCACAACAAGTAGAAGTAGAACTGGAGAAATTGTACTGTGGTGAAAGGAGAGACCATCAGACCCACAACACAAGAAAAAGCAGAGCGTTGCCTCTGTGACCCCCTACTTGGTAAAGCAATAGAAAATAAATATCCACTTTACTAGGTACACCTGTCCAATAGCTTGGTTACACAAATTGCTAATCAGCTAATCTTATGGCAGAAGCTCAATGCATTTAAGCATCTAGAACATGGGTGCTCAACCTGTGGCCCTCCAGATGTTTCAGAACTACAGGTCCCATCATGCCTTTGGGAATCATGCTTGTAACTGTTCAGCCTTGCAAAGCCTCATGGGACTTGAGAGCCACAGGTTGAGCACCCATGATCTAGAACGTAGTGAAGACAACTTGCTGAAATTCAAACCAAGCATCAAAATGGGGAAGAAGGGGGATTCAGGCGACTTTGAACATGGCATGGTTGTTTATGCCAGACAAGCTTGCCCAAGTACTACTGGAATTTTCACACACACACAACCATCTCTAGGGTTTACAGAGAATAATCTGAAAAAGAAAATTCCCAGCGAGCGGCAGTTGTGTGGACAAAAATGCCTTATTGATATCAGAGGAGAATGGGCAGACTGGTTTGAGAGGATAGAAAGGCAACAGCAACTCAAAAATGTGTTACAACCAAGGTATGCAGAATACCATCTCTGAACGCACAACACATCGGACCTTAAAGCAGATGGGCTACAGCAGCAGAAGACCACACTGCCACACCTGTCAGCCAAGAACAGGAAACAGACTACATTTCAGCTCCGTCATTCAGATAGTAGGGGGTAGGAATTGGGCGTAAGCAGCACAAAAGCATGGATCCATCCTGCCTTGTGTCAATGGTTCAGACTGGTGGTGGTGTAAATGGTATTCTTTTGGCACACTTTGGGCTCCATTGTAAAATGCCTTAGGCCCCATGCACACGAGACGCTGGTAAACTCGAGTTCAGAGGCGTTTGGGCATTTTTTTCAACTGCCCCTGAACCCATTTAATGTTATCCTATGTGTCCATGCACACAATCACGTTTTTTGGCGGTTAAAAGCAGTTGGGTTTAGGGCCGTTTTTTCAAACGCAAAATTTTGGGTTCAGAAGCGTTTGCTTTTGCGTTTTAAACGCTAAATGCCGCTAAACGCGTCTAAACGCGTCTAAACGCGGCACCCGCGTTTATAAGCGTTTTTAAAGGAACCCTATTTTTAACATAATAAAATAGGGAAATATCATTAAAAAATGTTAAAAAAATTATTTTAATCGTTTTAAATTATGTCTATCATTCAGATAATTCAAAGATGATATATATTCATTCAATAATTCGAAAAAAAAAATCGAATTTTCAAAAATTCGATTTTTTCTAAATTCGAAATTTTGAAAATCCGAATTTTGAAAACTTCGAATTTTTCTAAATTTCGAATATTTAAAAATTCGAAATTTTGAAAATTCGAAATTTTGAAAATTCGAAATTTTGAAAATTCGAAATTTTGAAAATTCGAAATTTTGAAAATTCGAAATTTTCGAAAGTTCGAATTTTTCTAAATTCGAAATTTTGAAAAATCAAGTCTGTATCAGAGTCAAAAAATACTTATTGGAAAATTCGAAATTTTGAAAAATCAAGTCTGTATCAGAGTCGGAAAATTCGAAATATTGAAAAATTCGAAATATTGAAAAATTCGAAATATTGAAAAATGCGAAATATTGAAAAATGCGAAATATTGAAAAATGCGAAATATTGAAAAATGCGAAATATTGAAAAATGCGAAATATTGAAAAATGCGAAATATTCCAAATGCGAAATATTCCAAATGCGAAATATTCCAAATGCGAAATATTCCAAATGCGAAATATTCCAAATGCGAAATATTCCAAATGCGAAATATTCCAAATGCGAAATATTCCAAATGCGAAATATTCCAAATGCGAATTTTTCCAAATGCGAATTTTTCCAAATGCGAATTTTTCCAAATGCGAATTTTTCCAAATGCGAATTTTTCCAAATGCGAATTTTTCCAAATGCGAATTTTTCCAAATGCGAATTTTTCCAAATTCGAATTTTTCCAAATTCGAATTTTTCCAAATTCGAATTTTTCCAAATTCGAATTTTTCCAAATTCGAATTTTTCCAAATTCGAATTTTTCTAAATTCGAAATTTTGAAAATTCGAAATTTTGAAAATTCGAAATGTAAAATACCCAACTGAAAATCTCTGTGACATCAACGGATGGGTCCAATAGCGACGACGAGCTCTGCGAACGGGTCGTCCACGTAGTATGCGACGGCGTTGAAGCCTCATCAAGTGCAAAGTAAGAACAATTTCTTGGCATATATTCATTATGAGATCCATTTCACAAAGGAGAATAATGAATGTATGCAAGTGCTCTCTCTGCTGCTCTCTCTGTTGAAAATTGCAGAAATGGTTAAATATATAAGCTTTGGGAGGGTCTACAATTCAGTGGTTCTGAACGCTGATAGCCGCAATCGCGGTAAAGCGCCGCTAAACGCGGCAAAACGCCGCGAAATTCGCGGCAAAAACGGGCGTTTTGAACGCCGGTTTTTGCGTTTGAAAACTTGAGTTTAGAAGTGTTTGCTTTTGCTTCTCGTGTGCATGGGGCCTTATTGTTGCTGACCATGTCCATCCCTTTATGACTACGATGTACCCATCTTCTGATGGCTACTTCCAGCAGAATATGTCACAAAGCTCAAACCATCTCAAAACGGTTTCTTGAACATGACAAGGAGTTCACTGTACTCCAAGGGCCTCCACAGTCACCAGATCTCAATCTAATAGAGCACCTTTGGGATGTGGTGGAATAGGAGATTCACATCATAGATGTGCAGCCAACAAATCTGGAGCAACTGTGTGATGCTTTAATGTAAATACGGAATAAAATCCCTGAAGGTTTCCAGCACCTTGTTTAATCTATGCCACGAAGGCAAAAAAGGTCCAACCTGGTACTTGCAAGGTGTACCCAACAAAGAGACCAGCAGCGAGTGTATATTGCTTGTTCTCAGCTGCAGAAGTAGCTTAGGAAGCTGTCCATAGTAACCAACCAGCTTTTAGCCTCAGCTTGCTCATTTAAGTTTTGAAAATTAAAGCTAAAAAAAGTAAAAATGGATAACCATGCACAGCTGCTCCAGATTTTGTCCGTCCCGGTCTTCTCATCACTGCATGTAGCTGTTGCTACTTCAATATCATGCAGTGCAGGGGTGTCAAACGCAATTTCATCGTGGGTCGCAAAAGCATTAAGATTGCCCTCAAAATGGCCAGGTGTATCTGCATCCCCTCCCTTACATTAGATGCCAACAGCCACCCCACCATCAGAAGTTGAGTCCCCCACCCTCCCTTACACCACAGAGTACCCGCTTTCCTTATGCTGCTGCTGGGAAGAAGCTGGATGCATTGCTTGAAAGCAGAAAGTAAGGGTCTGGAGGAGGACCAGAGGAGGGCTGGAGCTCTTCTGCAGCTGCAGGAGAGGTGTGAGGGCCACATGAAATCCCCATTTACGTTTTTATGGATAAAAGCAAATGCAAACATTTGGTGCCACGTTTGAAAATATTAACAGAGAACCTTCTAATCTACCATTTGTCCTATTTCAGACATCAACTGAAGACTTTTTAAAATGTATACTTACAAGTGTGCCATTAGAGGTCTCATACTCCACTGTGAAATTAATTCTTAAGTTGGCATATATACAGGTTGTGTTGGAGTCTTTTATTTCCACTTCAAAAGCATTTGTTTCCAGAAGGCCTGAAAAAAAAAAAAAAAAAAGTAAGGTTGTCAGTGATATACTATCACCAGATTAGTCACAGGACATGAAGAAAACAAATACCTCGATGAGTGTGCAATAAAGCGCATCATTAGAGCGAAGTACAGGCTAAGAAAAGACCTATGACAGCTCTGCTGCTAAAGACCTGCGCCAAAGTCATAGCTGTAACCAGAAACCATTTGTATTACCAACCCATCATGTACATTCCTACTTAAAGGGAAAAAAATAAAAAATAAACACTACTACAAAGTGTCATACCATGAAGACACGTTGTTACACAAGACATCTTTACAGAACAGCAAGCTTTCATGTTACAAAATATAGTGTGTGAATCTACAACAACTTTTAAAGATGGCTTTAAAATTAGGTGACTGCTAGATACTGGATCACTTCCAGATCAGATCAAAGAGCAGCCAATCCGTTTACATCTGGCTGCCCATAGAGCAGGCTGTGTCCATGTCTGCTCGGTTATAACCCACCTGCAAAGTGGCGCTGCCCATTCATTTCAATGAGCAAGAGCGGTTTTGACACCGCTCCCAAGATGCTGCTTGCAGGAGTTTTTTTTTTATGTCCTACCAATTGCCTTAGTGGGAAAGCCCTCAGGCTTTCACACTTAGTAGGCAGGGGAGCTGGTTTCAGGCGCTATTTTTAGCCCAAAAGCGCCCCATTGTGAAAGGGGTCTAAGGGATGCCAAGCAAGCGACCCACTGTGTGCAAACTGTACTTCATGCGGAATAAAAGTATATTTTAACCACTTTCCCACCGCGCCATAGGCATTTTACTGTTACGGCGCGGTGGAGTTATCTTGGGACGAAAATACCGTGCGAGATAAAAAGTTGTAACGGCCGCCGTTGTATTCTCTAGGGTCTTTGCTAAAAAAGCATATATAATGTTTTGGGGTTCTATGTAATTTTTTAGCAAATAAATGATGGTTTTTACATGTAGGAGAGAAATGTCAGAATTGGCCTGGGTGTTCCAGAACGCCTGATGGCGTTCCCTGCATGTTGGGCCTCTGTATGTGGCCACGCTGTGTAAAAGTCTCACACATGGGGTATCGCCATACTCGGGAGGAATAGCAGAATGTGTTTTGGGGTGCAATTTGTGGTATGCGTATGCTGTGTGTGAGAAAGAACCTGCTAATATGACAGAAACAAGTTTGTTTTTTTTTACAGAATTTTCAGTCGTTTTTCTTTTATAGCGCAAAAAATAAAAAACCCAGAGGTGATCAAATACCACCAAAAGAAAGCTCTATTTGTGTGAAAAAAAGGACAAAAATTTCAAATGGGTACAATGTTGTATGACAACGAGTAATTGTCATTCAAATTGTGAGAGCACCGAAAGCTGAAACAATTTCTGGTTAGGAAGGGGGTTGAAGTGCCCAGTGGTCAAGTGGTTAATGAACCAAGCAGTTTGGAATTCAGAAATAAAAATAAAAAGGAAGGACGGCAGACAAGAGTATTGGGTCATATTAACATGAAGTGGACATGAGACTTTTTGAAATCTAACAAACAAAAATGAAAAACTCACTAGTACCAATATTGGCATGCCATTATTGTGTACCTTGTACATGCCATGCTCACTTTGACCTCTAAAGTTTATGGATTTATGGAACCATTTATCTTTATAGATAAACTTAAACCACATGTTTCTCTGGTAAAGAATTTAGGTTGCACAATAGCTGCTAAATTCAAAAATGTCTTAGGAAGCCTTCAATACTTCCTTTAAAGCAACCACAAGCATTGTACACCTTTAAGCAAACTGGCTACAATGTTTCTCAACTGGGTTGCCAAAGTATGCACAGCACTATAGTTTAGCTTCCCATAAACAGTATTCCAAAAGCCACTACAGTATATAAGTCTGCAGTAACTAACTGAACAGATTATCTTTCATTATAGAGCTACTGATACACAGCCTGCTGTACAGAAATCTCCCTCTCAGTGTTCAGCTTAACCTCGGAAACTGCATTATGTTACCTTATAGTCCGTTACAATGAAATACAATCTGCAGCAACTCCCCCCTGAATGAATGACCTTTTATAAACCTTGACTTCATAAGTTACAATGGTACAATTCCAATAAAAATTTGTGTTGCTGGGTAAAATCTACATATAAAAAATAAAAGAAAGAATGCAATGATTTAAAATGGTAGATAAAACCCAAAAAGAAAAAATGTACAGTTCTGGCTGCATAAGATCAAAAGGTCAACCGTGTAGCCCGACTTCACTGTTTGAAGAACAATATCCACAGTGGTTACAAACCAGACTACGGTTCTAACTATTCCTAGAGATGCGAGAACAAGTTCAACTGCTAATCCAAAAAGTCAAAGAAGCCCTGTCATACTCAGATGAAGGCCGACATCGTCCAGTCAGACTCTCAAACTCCGTTTTGTGACCATCAAGTTATGTTTGCATTGAGGCCTAGTAGAAATCTCACAGGAATCTCGCTCCCAAGCACGAGGAGAGAGCGCAAGAGAAGAGAACTTTATTCTCTGGAAGGAGAAACCTTTACTTAGGTTGCACTCCGGACCAGAGCCAAGTATTTCTGGTGGGGAGCAGATTTTTAGTCGCTCACATAAATGAACACCTGGAATATAAAATTGTACTGTGGGTATTTGCAGGTAGCCAAAGGGGAGAAGAGCCCTTCAGGAGAAGTGTGACCTAGATGCCCCAAATCCTTAGAAGGACAAGAAGTGCTAGGACAATTGTGAATACCCTGTCTTCTGGCCTAGCCTCTGCTCACAAACTGTAATTAATAGCACTTTCTAGGCAAGGGCAATGTGGATAACAGGGAACATACAGATACAGTGGATATAAAAATGTACACACATTAAAAAGGCAGGTTTCTGTGATATAAACAAAATGAGACATTTTCCCACCTCCAAAATTGATGAAAGGATGAGAAGAAAAATGGTCAGGGAGACTACCAAGAGGCCTACAACAACATTAGGAGCCAGAGGAATATCTGGAAAGTACTGGCTGTGTAGTACATGCGACAACAATCTCCCGTATTCCGCATAGGTCTGGGCTATGGGATAGAGTAGCAAGTTGGAAGCCTTTTCTTAAGAAAAACATCCAATCCCGGATACATTTTGCAAAAACACATTTGACGTCTCCCGAAAGCATGTGGGAAAATGTGTTCTGGTCTGATTAAAACCAAGGATGAACTTTTTTCGAAAAAATATGTTTGGCGCAAAGACAACACTGCACATCACCAAAAGAACACCATACCATACAGCATGGTGGTGGCAGCATCATGCTTTGGGGCCGTTTTTCTTCAGCTGGAACCGGGGCCTTAGTTGAGGAAATTATGTACAGTTCCAAAAAACGGTCAATATTGGCACAAAACCTTCAGGCTTCTGCTAGAAAGCTGAACATGAAAATTAACTTCATTTTTTAGTATGACAACGACCCAAAGCATACATACAAATCAACAAAAAAAATTGCTTCATCGGAAGAAGATTAATGTTTTTGAATGGCCCTGCCAAAGCCCAGACCTGAATCCGCAAACCTGTGGGGTGAGAGTCAAGATGTGCCATGCTGATGGCCTCATACCCAAAAAGAATGAGTGCTGTGTTAAAATCAAAAAGGTGCTTCAACAAAGTATTAGTTTAAGATCCCTTTCACACTGAGCCACCCATATCCCCGGCGGTAAAATGCCACATTTTGGCTGCTAGCGGGGCGCATTTAGCCCCCGCTACCAGACGAGAAAGTGTTAAAACCGCCCGCAATGCGCTGCTGAAGCCACACATTGCGGGCGGTATAGCCGCACTGTCCCATTGATTTCAATAGGCAGCAGCAGTGAAGGAGCAGTAAACACACAGCTCCAAAGATGCAGCTAGCAGGACTTTTTTTTACCGTCCTGCTAGCGCAACACTCCAGTGTGAAAGCCCTCAGGCTTTTCACACTGAAGACAGTAGAGCAGCACCTTTAACCACTTCCATACCAGGCACTTACGCACCTTCCTGCCCAAGCCAATTTTCAGCTTTCAGCACTGTCGCACTTTGAATGACAATTGCGGGGTCATGCTGCACTGCACCCAAACAAAATTGGCGTCTTTTTTCCCCACAAATACAGCTTTCTTTTGGTGGCATTTGATCACCTCTGCGGTTTTTATTTTTTGCGCAACAACTAATAAAATACTAAGAATTTTGAAAAAAAAAAAAAAAAAATGTTTTTCTGTTAACTTTTTGTAAAGAAGTACGTTTTCTCTTTCAATTGCGGGCACTGATATGGCGGCACTGATGGACACCAATGAGGTAGTACTGATGGGCACCGATGAGGTGGTACTGATAGGCGGCACTGGTATGCGGCACTGATGGGCACTCATAGGCGGCACTGACTGGCACCCTTTTTTTTTACTAGCATGTTTTTATTTAAAAAAAAAATCCTGACTTTTTTTTTGCCCCTTTTTTTATTTTTTTTATTTAACTTCTGCCCTTCCAGTGTGGGCATTTCCTGGTGGTCTAGTGTGGGCATCCGAGGGGGGGCTGCGCTGATAAACAATCAGCGTGAACCCCCCCGTCAGGAGAGCCGCCGATCGGCTCTCCTGTACTCGCGTCTGTCAGACGCGAGTGAGGAAGAGCCGTCGGCGGCTCTTTCTGTTTACATCGTGATCAGCCGTGATTGGACACGGCTGATCACGTGGTAGCGAGCCTCCGCCGGAGACTCGTTACCAAGATCGGAGGTGCAGGGTGTCAGACTGACACAACGCATCACCGATCGCCGTGCTGCGCGCCCCCACGGGTGCGCGGCATGAAATCGTGTAGGACGTTGGAGAACGTCCAGTCACGATTTCATAACCACTTCCCGGACGTCAATCTTCTATTGACCGGGTGGGAAGTGGTTAAGGCGGATTGCAGGCGCTATTTTTAAAACGCTATATCGCCTGCAAAATGCCCTCAGTGTGAAAGGGGTCTAAGTGTGTGCAAACTTATGCAACCATATTAATTTTATTTTTACTTCCCTCCAAATAAAAGGATTCAGGATTTGTTGTTCATGCGAGTTGTACAGTTTACAGGTCAAAAAACTCCCTGGAACGAGATGGTTCAGGGCATTCTGTAAATTTGAGCGACTTTGGGCAGAGATTTTGTCATCATCCTGTTGCACAGAAAGGCGATGCTAAACAGGAGAGATTCTAAGAATTATATTGCAGCTCCATTTATAAATCTCTCAGCTGCTGTGAAATAGTACTTGGACAGAATAAAACTAGAGGAAGACCTCGGCAAGTTTAGGAAATGAATCGTCATACAAACAGATTACTCGGAAGCCAGTTCTTTTATCACTCGTCAGTATCGTCATTTCACATTCATAACAGTTCATATTGTGCAAGCTGACATTAGGGCAGGCCTGGGCAAATCTTAGGAGAATTAGAGGGGAAAACTGCACATAAAACGATGAAATCTATGAAACGTGCTTAACAAAAATAACTTCACTCCGTGACTTGTGCCCCCTACACCGGGTGTAATGCAAGCTCACCTTCTTATGCCCTGTACACACGACCGGTTTTCCCGACATGCCAAAACCCAAAGTTTTTCCCCTCAAGCCTGCCTTGCATACGCACGTTCAGTCAAAAAACACTTGACCAAAAGCGCAGCGACGTCCAACGGCACTATAAAGGGGACGTTCCATTCAAATGGCGCCACCCTTTGGGCTGCTTTTGCTGAACCTCAGAGGGAGCGCTCCCGTCTCATACTTAAATCTGAGCATGCACGTTCCCCAACCCCCCCCCCCCACCCCAAGGAAAAGCATACACACTAGCGGTTTTCGCGATAAGAAAAAGACAAGACAGAAAAAAATAGAGCAGGTTCTAATTTTTTTGCGGGCAGTTTTCTCATCGGGAAATCTGATTTGGAGCATACACACGACCGGTTTTCCCAGACCAATCTAAAAAATAGCAATTTTGTTTCATCGGGAAAACCGGTCATGTGTACGAGGCATTAGACCCAGAAAAGGGTCAAACACACTCTGAACACATCCAGACTTACCAGAGCGCCCTCATTTATCGCTCTTTAATGCAAATCCAATAGCCCACCATTGTACATGAGGATGGCAAGAGACCGCAGGCAGATTGGAATGGAGGAGAGCCTTGGAGCAAGAATTATTGTACGATCATTTACCCCCTTCAGCACAGGGGAGTCAAAGGTAACTTTTTTTTTTATAATTCCTGGAGTTGGGCTTTAATAGTGTAGGTTGTCACAAAAGAAAAAAAAAAAAGCAATGAAAAAGAAAAAATTCAAAGTATGAAAATATAAAGCAATGTTATCCATTTAAAGCGGAGTTCCACACGTTTAGTTTATTAAAAGTCAGCAGCTACAAAAAGCTTTTAATAAACTGACACTTACCTGCCCCATGGTCCAGCGATGAGGCCGCCCGGAGGTTCACTCCTCTCATCGGTGCCGTCATAGCAACTGTGGGCACCTGGTCATGACTGCTTACGGCTTCATGGCCGGGCGCGCACTGTGCATGCACGAGTTGCACTGTATTTTGCTATTGGCCAGCCAATCTTCTGGGACCCCCCCAAAAATAACATGCTAAATGTGGCATGTCGGGGGCAAGGAGTGCTTAAAGTGGAAGTTCCACTTTTGGGTGGAACGGCGCTTTAAGCATTACTTGTCAGGAAACAGGATAATTAGAAGTAGAGATTTGCTTTTTCAAATTAAGTACATTAAAGTGTTAATAAACCCAGAAATATGAAAATAGTTCACCTGTGCCCCCCCCCCCCCCCCCACAGTCCCCAAAGCTTATAAATCTTTTTACACTAAAATATTGTCACTATATAACTTTTTGGGCTGATCTGTATACCATGGTTAGTGATAAACTGCACAGTTTTGCCAGTGCCAAGAGTTCAGGTAGAAGGAGATTTTCACTGCAGCCTGTATACACGCCCATTTGTGTGATGCCAAAATCATGTGACCTGGCTCTCTGAGAACAAGCAAATGTTCTCTACTGCACAAAAGACACAACTGAGCATGTGCAGGTTGGCTACTGTCTGTTACATAGTTGTGTGCGCACTTTTATGTCAATATTACATTGTATATTCCTGTATGCTGTGGTCGTTTAAGTGGCCATTTAATAGTTTTTTAAATGATCTATGCTCCCTGCTAAAACCCCTGCTTGTGGAAGAGAATTCCACATCCTTACAGTAAAGAACCCTCTACGCACTTTAGGTAAAAAAAAAAAACCTTCTAGTTTTACTGAACGGTTGCATGTCTTTTTAAATTCCCTTTCGCTGAAAAGTTTTATCCCCATTGTGGGGTCACCAGTATACATTGAAATCATATCGCCTCCGGAGAGAATAAGTTCAGTGCTTGTAACCTTTCCTCATAACCAAGGTCCTCCGGACCCTTTATAAACTTTGTTCCCCTTCTCTGGACTCTCTTCAGTTCCAGCACATCCTTCCCGAGGACTGGTGCCCAGAACTGAACAGCATACTCCATGTGCGGCCAGACCAGAGTTTTGCAGCAGCATGCCATTGATGAGCCTGTCACCTACTAGGACACGTAGGTCCCCCCATAGGTTCTCCCCCTAGTGAGTAGATTGCATTAATGTTATTACCACCTAAATGCATTATTTTGCATTTTTGTACATTACACCTCATTTGCCATGTAGTTGCCCAGCCCATTAATAGGTTTAGACCCTCTTGCAAGGTTTCCACATCCAGCGGAGAAACTATTGCCCTGCTTAGCTTAGAAGCTTAGAATTGTCTGCAAACACTGATATTGAGCCGTTTATCCCATTCTTAAGATCATTTATGAATAAAATCAAATAGGATTGGTCCCAGGACCGAACCCTGGTGGACCCCACTTTCTACACCGGACCTTTCCGATACTCCCCCATTTATCACTACCCTCTGAACTCGCCGCTGTAGCCAGTTTTCCATCCAAGTGCTCACCCTTTGGACGATGCCACCAGACCCTACTTTGTACAGTAAACGTTTATAGTGAACTGTAATGAATACCTTTGCAAAATCCAGATACACCACGTCTATGGGCCTTCGTTTATCTAGATGGCAGCTCACCTACTCATAGAAGGTTAATAGATTGGTTTGGCAAGAACAATTGTCAAATTGGCCAGAACAATTGTCAAATTGGCCGATTACTGCCAACGATGCCGCTTTCATTGCCAAAATCTTGTATATAGTCCCACATCATTTCCTCCAAAAGCTTGCATACTATTAATGTTAGGCTAACTGGTCTGTAGTTCCCAGTGATACATCTTGGTCCTTTTTTAAATATTGGAGCTTTTCTCCAATCAGCTGGTACCATACCAGTCAGTAGACTTAATAAAAATGAAGATAAAATTGCCTGACAATTACCCGACTTAGGCTCGGTTCACACGATTGCTGCATATGTCGCACAGCAGGGGTCCGGTGCGTTCTGGTTCGCCGTTTCAGGTCCGATTTTTGGGCTAAAAATCGAAAAAAAAAAAAAAAAAAAAAGAAAAGGCACACGTTTTTCCTGCACACCACATCCGCTGCAGAAATATGTGAACCGGCTCCCCAGAGAGCCAGTCACATTCTCCTGCTATGCGAATTGAATGCGATAAAACATACATTCAAGTCGCATAGGTGCGAACCGAGCCTGAGTGTGTTAGCTGGCCTTCCCAAGACAGACAATGCAAGAAGGGAAGGATCTGTGCTTACAGGTTAAAACAGCCTTTTTACACAATGCAGAGGATTAACCCCTTAAGTTCCATAGTGAGTATAACAAGCATGCTATGCTGCATATACAGGCTGATTTAAAGGTTGTGGGTTTAGTAACACTTTAAAGCACCATGCACACTGGCTTATAAAAAAAAAAAAAACATTGCTTCTACAGGAGTTGTGCATTCTGCCGGTAGAAGCAGCTCAATGTTATCCTGCACATGTCCATGCACATTAGAATGATTACAGGCATATTTTGAGCCCCTTCTGGTTTACGTTTCTGATTGGAGCTTACCGGCAGAAAAAAAAAAAAAAAACCTTTCCTAAACTTTGTAAAAAATAAATAAAGAGAACAGATTTTTTTTTTTAAGCCCAGTGTGCATGGAGCCAGAAGCATCTTAACAAATCAAACGCACTCTTTCAGATAATCCGTATTAAGAAAAAAAATAAAAATTCCTTTACGAGCAAAAATTAATGATTAAATAGCTTTTGCCTTTCTTGGATGCTCAGAATTTCTTCTTTGCAAAACATTAAACTGGTCATGAATACTGGCACTGCCAACTTCATCAGGAAACTGCAAGTTGCCTGGCTACACTGGGACCCAAAAGTATGTACTAGACCTGCTTACATGTTCTGGGTGAGTAAGCCCTTGTTTACACACAGGCTTCAGCCTATACAAACCTTTACCAAGGTCTCTTTTTTTAAGAATAAAAAAAAAAAAAAAAAAAAAAAAATGCGTGCGTTTGCGTTCCCTTTCCCTTTCATTGATCCTCACTTTTTTTTTAAATGGATGATGGCTCTCCGCTGCCCACCATTATACTTAGGCAGCCAGGTAAAGAACAAGACAAATCACTTGATTATCCCATACACTCTGTATTGAGGCAGCTGTGTATGCCGACAGGACCTAGTCACTGTTTGGATGATAAAATGCTACCTGGCTCTTGTTAAGCTGTATGGTGCCAACAGAACCATCCAAAGCTCATGTAACGGGATGGCCCGTGGGAACCAGAGACTTTTGAAGGATGCGGTGTACTCCTGTGCCAGCTTCACCAATGACTCTTGGGTCTAGGGTCATCCTATGTCCCTTAGGGGCATAAGATGACTGAGAAGTTATAATTACATGAGAGGGACATTACTGATATTTCAAGATATCCTGCAATACATGAATTATTACAAGTTGTTCCTTATGAACAGATCAATAGACTGTTGGTGTTAATTGAGTCTGGCTCCTAAATATTTCATTGTCCATTGTGTAAATATACGGTTTTGTGTCTATTGTACTAATTAATTCTGTAAAGCAGTGGTCATCAACCTTGTCCTGCAGGGCCCACTAACAGGCAGGTTTGCAAGATAACTGAAATACATGACAGGTGATATAATTTGCTGCTCAGTGATTGCAGTATTCTAGTCTGCATCTACCCAAGATAATACATAAAACCTGGCCTGTTAGTGGGCCCTGCAGGAATGGTTGATGACAACTGCTGTAAAGGTCAGATGTCTAACTTTGAGGTTTTAACCTCCCTGGCGGTATGATTCTGTCTTGAATTACCTACCAAAAGCGGTACAATTATTTTGCATGGAAATTCTGCGTTTTATACTGTAGGCCTGCAATTTTTAGGAATAACTCACTTAAATTTGTCCAAACCAGAGTCTAGTAGACATCCCCGGTATGATAAAGTTTGAAACACAAAATCATAAAATTATAATATAATAAATAACTATAAATAATTATAACAAATAATAATGTAATTATAATAAAAAATATTCACTAATGTAATCAAATCAAAATCACTGAAATTTGCTCAGTTGCAGAATTGTCGCTGTTATTACTTTAATTTTTTTATGACGAATTTCCCCACAAATCGCTATCGCTCAATTTTGCAAGTGATTATCATTTATTATCGCTGTTTTCTAGCTGCTCTAAAATCACTTTTGACATAAAGGGACACTTTTGGTTGCTATGGACAATCTACAGTTTGCAGGCACAAAATTATTTTTTTTTTTATTATGTAAAAGAACATGCAGGGCACTGGGCAGACCACTAGGGACAGGGGGGGGGTGTACTTTTTACATACAGTACTGTAATCTATAAGATTACAGTATTCTGTATGTAATGTGTTGGTTTACTTTTTTGAATTTGCCGCCGGTCTCCGCCCCCGCGCGCCGTTACGTCGCAGGGAACAGAGATCGGCGGCGCGCGGGCACTGTGCGAGTCGAATGGAGGACGCCACTCGCTCACACAGCGGGGATGCATCGCTGGATCCAGGGACAAGGTAAGTACAGTACCCTGCCTGGATACAAGGTAAGCCAGCGCGCGCTGCAGGCTCTGCATATTCACCCCGAGCGCGACTCGGGGATATCGATATTTACATAAAAAATCCACCCTGAGTCGCGCTCGGGGATACCGGCAGGGGGGTTAATTGAGTCTGGCTTATGCAAGTGAATAACTTGTTGTGGAGTCGGGACGTCTGGGGGGTGACTAATAATTGACTCATCTGAATGTCATTGTCTAAGAGAGTGTGTATTGAAGTGCCTTGTGTAATGTGGTGGGTAGAGTTGATTCATTGTTCACTTGGTTTCTAAAACTGTATATAACCAGCTGAGTGTACCATAAGGCCGCGTACACACAAGGAGACATATCCGATGAAACCGGTCCGACAGACCGTTTTCATCGGACATGTCTCCTGGGATGTTTTGGTTTGATGTGTGTACACACAATCAAACCAAAATCCCCGCGGACAGACAGCGCGGTGACGTTGACGCCGCCATGTCACCAAACCAGGAAGTAAAATACGAATCCATGTGACGCATTCGGGAGATTTCGGTCCGATGGTTAGGTGTACTAACCAGCGGTCATATCCGACAGACCGCTTTCCAGCAGACAAGTTTTAAAGCATGCTCTAAAACTTTTGTCTGCTGGAAACCTGTCTGCTAGCCCGTACACACGATCAGATATGTCCGCTGGAACTGGTCTGCGGACCAGTTTCAGCAGATATGTTTGATCATGTGTACGCGGCCTTAAAGGTTTCATTAATTTTGGAACCAGAGAACAGAGCCGTGCGTGTCTCGTTTATTCTGGGAAATGGAATGGGTCGTGTCTGCCGGATTGTGGAGTGGATAAGCTGTCTTGGTTGGGTGGAATTGAAATCGTAAACGTTGTTGACCGTTACAGTTTAGATTTCAGCTGAAGCGAGCAGACCCCCTGGAGCGGTATTTTGTATACACATTGGTTACTAAAAGTGCCACTCACATCAAGTTAAGAGAATTATGGGTTTTTATTCATACTTACCTTGGTGGATAGAGCATCAGACCAATGCTCCATCTGTCCCCCCGCGTCTCGGCACTGAGAACGGAGCCACGAACATCGCCAATGGCTCGGTTCTCACAGATCCGAGAGGAAAGCTGCCGACTGTCAGTCAGCGTCTTTCCTCTCTGCTTCCCCATGCTCATTGGAGCCTGAGGTGGGGAGAGGCAGTCTCATCAGCTCACTGAGATGCTGAGACTGCCATCAATCAGGGCAGCTGGCGGATCCAGACTTGGGAAGTCGGGATGATACGCTGCCCCGACTGATGGCAGCGACGTCAGCAGAGCACGGACTTCAGACTGCTCTCCGCTGAAAATAGGTCACAGGAGTGCAAACCGATTTGCACTTCTGTGACCAAGAGGAGAAGCCCAGCCTAAAAAGCTCAGGCTGGACTTCTCCTTTAAGTTTCCTACTTTAAAGCGGAGTTCCAGTCTCCCCCCCAAAATAAAAAGTTAAAAATCAGCAGTTACAAATACTGTAGCTGATGACTTAATATAAGCAAGGTCCTCACCCGAGCCAATTCTTCAATCGGCTTCAGGTTTAAGCGCCGGTATCTTAACTAAGGGAATACCTGCAGTGAAGCAGTTCACACCAGATGTAATTTTGTGCACTTTTTTCCTGCACTAAAAATGCATGCACAGTGCTTTCCATTCCATGTATTCCAATTAGGGTTGTCCCGATACCACTTTTTTCAAGTAGTCGCCGATACCGAATACCGATACTTTTTTTAAACGTGTCCCCAAATGCAGCCATGTCCCCCCACATAATGCAGCCATGTCATGTCCCCACACATATTGCAGCCATGTCATGTCCCCACACATATTGCAGCCATGTCATGTCCCCACACATATTGCAGCCATGTCATGTCCCCACACATATTGCAGCCATGTCATGTCCCCACACATAATGCAGCCATGTCATGTCCCCACACATAATGCAGCCATGTCATGTCCCCACACATAATGCAGCCATGTCATGTCCCCACACATAATGCAGCCATGTCATGTCCCCACACATAATGCAGCCATGTCATGTCCCCACACATAATGCAGCCATGTCATGTCCCCACACATAATGCAGCCATGTCATGTCCCCACACATAATGCAGCCATGTCATGTCCCCACACATAATGCAGCCATGTCATGTCCCCACACAATGCAGCCATGTCATGTCCCCACACATAATGCAGCCATGTCATGTCCCCACACATAATGCAGCCATGTCATGTCCCCACACATAATGCAGCCATGTCATGTCCCCACACATAATGCAGCCATGTCATGTCCCCACACATAATGCAGCCATGTCATGTCCCCACACATAATGCAGCCATGTCATGTCCCCACACATAATGCAGCCATGTCATGTCCCCACACATAATGCAGCCATGTCATGTCCCCACACATAATGCAGCCATGTCATGTCCCCACACATAATGCAGCCATGTCATGTCCCCACACATAATGCAGCCATGTCATGTCCCCACACATAATGCAGCCATGTCATGTCCCCACACATAATGCAGCCATGTCATGTCCCCACACATAATGCAGCCATGTCATGTCCCCACACATAATGCAGCCATGTCATGTCCCCACACATAATGCAGCCATGTCATGTCCCCACACATAATGCAGCCATGTCATGTCCCCACACATAATGCAGCCATGTCATGTCCCCACACATAATGCAGCCATGTCATGTCCCCACACATAATGCAGCCATGTCATGTCCCCACACATAATGCAGCCATGTCCCCACACATAATGCAGCCATGTCATGTCCCCACACATAATGCAGCCATGTCCCCACACATAATGCAGCCATGTCATGTCCCCACACATAATGCAGCCATGTCCTGTGCCCCATATTGCAGCCATGTCCTGTGCCCCATATTGCAGCCATGTCCTGTGCCCCATATTGCAGCCATGTCATGTCCCCCATACCTCCGTCGCTGCTGCAGGGTTAATCCCTGTGTAACACATACCCGCGGCGCCATGTATAGACACGCGATTGGACGGATCCGTCCAATCGCGTGTATATACATGGCGCCGCGGGTATTACATGTTTACAAGGTGCACGGGATTAGCGGCGGTCGGCGGCGGGCGTTGTGCGGCGGGGGGGGGGTGGAGTATTCTATTTTGGTATCGGGGGTATTTGCGGGAGTACAAGTACTCCCGCAAATACTCGGAATCGGTCCCGATATCGGTATCGGGACAACCCTAATTCCAATGGCTCTAGCTCACGCCAATACAGTCAGTTGTAGTCAGTTTCTGCATCTGTCAGTGCAGTTCCAGTGCATTTTCTAGGTTCCAGTAAAGTTCTACGTAAAAAAAAAAAAAAAAAAAAAAACAGCACACTATATTTTTTTTCTCTGCAGCAGAAACCGACTGCACTGGTGTGAATTAGAGCCATTGGAATACATGGAAAACACTGCGCATGGAACTGCATCTGGTGTGAACTAGCATTAACGATCAATGGTGCAGCTCTAATGTACTGTATAAGGTTGGCAAGCGGGTAAATTCATGACGGGGTCACTTGTATATAAAAACAATACCTGCTAAAAGAAGTGTGAACAGCGCCACTTCATTGCCCTCCAGCTACTGGAAGTATTGCATTGGTCAGATAATTCGAATACCTGTTTTTCCACACAACACGCAGTGGCTCTTTTAAGTCTTCTATAGAGATGTACAAGCCAGCAAGAGAAGCCACGGCGTACAGCAGAAACAACGTGAAATACTTGCAGTGAATTGGGAGCAGCAAAAAGCCCAGATGGGAGGAAGGGATGGTGGTTAGGGGGGCATGCTGGAAAGTTATTTATATTCACGCTTCTTTTAGCACAGGGATAGGCAAGCTTTGAGAGGTGGAGATCTACCTGAAAAACATGAAAGATCACCAGGGATCAGAGCCCTTATTTGTATTTTACCACCAGCATGGTCGGCTAGTTCTGGGAGGGCGTACATTGACTTCCTCCCGAACTTGTGCTTCCCGCGCACACACCTGGAAGTGTCTGATCACCGGATCCTCTGGACCCCGGTGATCAGACACTGATTGAGTGCATGTTACATTAAAGACACCCTGCAATCTGTTTGCAAACACCATGCGATATGCAGAATCTGTTGGCATGGGAGTGAGCACCCATGCCATTCGATTCTGTTGTGGACAAAAAAAAAAGAAGCGCATTCCTGCACGAGTTTGGTGTGCATCCAGTGCAATTTGAGCCATACAAATCCATGGCTAAAATGACACCCCAGAGACACTGCATGTAACTTGCACAGGAACGTTCTGAGATTCCTATGTGAACTACACGCAGTGCCCCTCACCAGTGTGAGCCCGGGCTCAATCGTTTATTTCTTTTAAATTATGTTTTTTATTTATAATATTTTTATTTTTTAAGAGGCTTGTTGGAGGCCTTTGGTGAAATATCTGGGCTCTAAACTTATGTCTCACTTTTGAGACAGATAATGACTAAGGACAGAAAAAATCCCCAGCGTCTCTGTCTGCAGCCTCAGCTGCACTGGACATTGAATGAATGGGAAGTGCTCTGTGCTGAGCTGCTTCCTGCTTATTCACAAACTGAAGCATAATAAGCAGCTTACTATGCCTTAGTCATGAATGAGCACAGTGAGTGATAAGTACTGATCACCCACTGTGTTGATTCAGAGAAGGACGGGGCTGGTAAATTGCATATTTACCCACCTCTTTCTAGCTCTCCATCCTAAACCATCCCCCCGCAGCAGCATTTAACATGGTCCAAAAGGTGAACTTATCCTTTAAGTAACCGTTAACCATCTGCCATTATTATGTTCTTAAAACACTTAAAGAGGAGTTCCACCCTAAAAAACAACTTTTGTTTAATCCCCTCCCCCTTACATGCCACATTTGGCATGTAATTTTTTTTTGGGGGGGGGGCTTCAGTAGGAGTGGGACTTCCTGTCCCACGTCCTGCTTCCGCCGAGGGGCTGGTTAGGCGATTAAGCCTTAATCGCCTACACCAGCCCCTCCCTGTAGGCGATCACATGGGACACATGACAGGTCCCATGCGATCACCTCTCCAATCAGCGGCGAGCCGCGCGCGCATGCGCAGTGCGGTTCGCGCATGCGCAGTGGGTGCCCGGCCGTGAAGCCGAAGGCTGTCACAGCTGGGTGCCCATAGTCGGGATGGAGACGCCGGCCGGGGAGGGGGGGAGAGGAGCGGAGCCCTGGTCGGCGCGTCGCTGGAGCAGGTAAGTGAGTGTTTATTAAGAGCCAGCAGCTACACTTTTTGTAGCTGCTGACTTTTAATAAACATAAAAATGGGCTGGAACACCCCTTTAAAGTGTAACTAAATGTAAAACTTGTTTTCATTTCGGATCAGGAGGAGAGAACGGCTAGAACACCTGTTCTATATTTATGTTTATATTGCAGTCTGTGTTCCCATTACAATGAACATACACTATACAATCTGATTTTTCATTCTCCTTTAGATCTACCATTGACTATGTACATGGGCATACGCTGAAATTTTTTCGGGGGGGCACTTTGGCAGCGGCGATACAGTCACATTTAACCCTTTTTTCAAATGCTAGTGGGGGTTAAAAGTGCCCGAATTGCGCAGCTAAAACAATGGTAAAATGCCGCTTTACCGATAACATGGCCAGATGGCAGTGTGAAATAGCTCTTGAGATAATTCAGTTTCACTCAATGCCTATATAAATATAGCCTAGAGAATGTACAGACCCCCCATTCCACACAGATGGACCCCCCACCATTCAGCACAGATCCCCCATTCCACACAGATGGACCCCCCACCATTCAGCACAGATCCCCCATTCCACACAGATGGACCCCTCACCATTCAGCACAGATCCCCCATTCCGCACAGATGTACCCCCCACCATTCAGCACAGATCCCCCATTCCGCACAGATGTACCCCCCATTCAGGGACAGACCTCCCCTCCCCATTCAGTACTTCAGATCAGCCATCAGTGCGGCACAGGCAGCAGGTTCCCTCCCCTATGTATACATAAACATTGGAGTGGGAGGCGGCTTCACTCTGCGCACTGTGCCTGTGTGACATCCGGCCCGTGACTGCTCAGACAGCCCGCAGCCGCGAGACTCTTCAACACCTTCTTGATTTTCCTGGGGGGGGGGGGGGGTCATTTGCCCCCCCCCTGCCCTATGGAGCGGACACCCATGACTATGTAGCACAAGGGCCCTGCCGGTTTGGCAAGTCTAAAGGAGGTCATATGATTAGATTGTATAGTGTATGGTCAGCTTAAGCAATGTGGATTGAGCTTCAGACAGCAATCAAGGCCAAATAGAAGGCAAATCTTCCAATGGGGACACTACAGGATTCCCTCACCTTGCAGGGATTTCCTCTCACTTCCTGTGTTGGCTTTGGGACAGGAAGTGAAGGGAAATCTCCCCAATGAAAGGTTAGAAGCCTCCCTTGGCCTTTCTGAAATGGAAAGAAAGTTGTAGCTTTAGTTCTACTTGAAGAGGTCCGGCGCCCTCCACCTTCCAGCAATACAAGCTGACAGGAGCTCCAGGGATAACACACAATGTGATGACAGCATGTTGTGTAATGACCTGCTCATGTGACTGCTGACAATGACAAGGCTGCCCATTGTTTTCTAGTGCGATGGTCTCCCCTGGTATCACACAAGTCCTGGCACAGGGCCCTCTCCTCCATCTGTCATCCCAGGCCCGCTGTGTGCCCCCCGGCCGGACTACACCCACCTCTCCCACTTACCGAGGCCCAGCAGGCACAGCGTCACATAACACAGATAGCGCTCCATAGTCTCCGTACAGCTCGTCTATTCTGATCACACCGACTGCAACACACTCCGCACTGTCACATGACAGCCCTGGCTCCGCCCACCGCTCTGACCTCACCTTCATTTATTGGGTTCACGGAGCTCGATCGTGAGCGGGAGGGCGATATAATATATTACATTATATTCTTCTGTAGTCACACACACACTCTTACCTACAGCGTGGGTGACACTAGCGTAAGCCTACACTGTGTGTATCTGATAATATCAGACAGAATCATTGTTCAGAATGATGCCTTATTTTTGTATGTAGGAGGTGTATGACAAACAGAAAGCTTTTGTAACAGTAACTGCTGAGTCAAATGTGTCTGGCAGGAGAGGTCATTGTGTTGTTACACAACAGCTCACTACCAGAGCCGCTCATCCAATCCACGGCCACGCTTCCTCTGGCCACTCCTCCCCTTCACACTTCCTCTGGCTACTCATCCACTGTCTAATTTCCTCTGGGTACTCACCCAATCCACTGTCACACTTTCTCTGGGTACTCACCCCCTTCACACTTCCTCTGACCACTCATCCAATCCACTGTCACACTTCCTCTGACCACTCATCCAATCCACTGTCACACTTCCTCTGACCACTCATCCAATCCACTGTCACACTTCCTCTGACCACTCATCCAATCCACTGTCACACTTCCTCTGACCACTCATCCAATCCACTCTCACACTTCCTCTGGCCACTCATCCACTGTCTGACTTCCTCTGACCACTCCTCTCCTTCACACTTCCTCTGGCTACTCATGCAATCCACTGTCCCACTTCCTATAGGCACTCACCCCCTTCACACTTCCTATGGGCATTCATTTACTGTCACACTTTCTCTGGGTACTCACCCCCTTCACACTTCCTCTGGCCACTCATCCAATCCACTCTCACACTTCCTCTGGCCACTCATCCACTGTCTGACTTCCTCTGACCACTCCTCCCCTTCACACTTCCTCTGGCTACTCATGCAATCCACTGTCACACTTCCTATAGGCACTCACCCCCTTCACACTTCCTCTGGCCACTCCTCCCCTTCACACTTCCTCTGGCTACTCATGCAATCCACTGTCACACTTCCTATAGGCACTCACCCCCTTCACACTTCCTATGGGCATTCATCCACGGTCACACTTTCTCTGGGTACTCACCCCCTTCACACTTCCTCTGACCACTCATCCAATCCACTGTCACACTTCCTCTGACCACTCATCCAATCCACTGTCACACTTGCTCTGGCCACTCATCCAATCCACTGTCTGACTTCCTCTGGCCACTCCTCCCCTTCACACTTCCTCTGGCTACTCATGCAATCGACTGTCACACTTCCTATAGGCACTCACCCCTTTCACACTTCCTATGGGCATTCATTTACTGTCATTTTTTCTTTGGGTACTCACCCCCTTCACACTTCCTCTGACCACTCATCCAATCCACTCTCACACTTCCTCTGACCACTCATCCAATCCACTGTCACACTTCCTCTGACCACTCATCCAATCCACTGTCACACTTCCTCTGGCCACTCATCCACTGTCTGACTTCCTCTGGCCACTCCTCCCCTTCACACTTCCTCTGGCTACTCATCCACTGTCTGACTTCCTCTGGGTACTCACCCAATCCACTGTCACACTTCCTATAGGCACTCACCCCCTTCACACTTCCTATGGGCATTCATCCACTGTCACACTTTCTCTGGGTACTCACCCCCTTCACACTTCCTCTGACCACTCATCCAATCCACTGTCACACTTCCTCTGACCACTCATCCAATCCACTGTCACACTTCCTCTGGCCACTCATCCACTGCCTGACTTCCTCTTGCCACTCCTCCCCTTCACACTTCCTCTGGCTACTCATCCACTGTCTGACTTCCTCTGGGTACTCACCCAATCCACGGTCACACTTTCTTTGGGTACTCACCCCCTTCACACTTCCTCTGGCTACTCATGCAATCCACTGTCACACTTCCTATAGGCACTCACCCCCTTCACACTTCCTATGGGCATTCATCCACTGTCACACTTTCTCTGGGTACTCACCCCCTTCACACTTCCTCTGACCACTCATCCAATCCACTGTCACACTTCCTCTGACCACTCATCCAATCCACTGTCACACTTCCTCTGACCACTTATCCAATCCACTGTCACACTTCCTCTGGCCACTCATCCACTGTCTGACTTCCTCTTGCCACTCCTCCCCTTCACACTTCCTTTGGCTACTCATCCACTGTCTGACTTCCTCTGGGTACTCACCCAATCCACTGTCACACTTTCTCTGGGTACTCACCCCCTTCACACTTCCTCTGACCAGGGCCGCCATCAGGAATTTTGGGGCCCCTTACACAGCTTCAGGCATGGGCCCCCTGGAGCAGAGAACCGGGGGGGGGGTGTGCTGCCGCATGAAATTGAGAAGCGGGGGGGTGCTGCCACGAATTGAGAAGCGGGGGGGCCCTTTACAAAAAGAAGAAATAAAGAAAAATATATATAAAAAAGGGGGGTAGCCATCCGGGGCCCTGGGGACCTCTGTGCCCTTTATAAATTAAAAAGAAAAAAGAGAGAAAATATATATATATTTTTTTAAAATATAACATTTATACATATAAAAAAAAAAACAAGCGGGTTGCCTTCCAGGGCCCTGGGGACATCTGGGCCCTTTAAAAAAAATATATATAAAAAAAATGTATAAAAATTTTTTTTTTAATTTTTTTTTTAGGGTGGTTCCCATCCGGGCCCCTGGGGACCCCCGGGCCCCTTACAGGTGTAATGCCTGTACCCCCCTGATGGCGGCCCTGCCTCTGACCACTCATCCAATCCACTGTCACACTTCCTCTGACCACTCATCCACTGTCTGACTTCCTCTGGCCATTCATCCCCTTCACACTTCCTCTGGCTACTCATGCAATCCACTGTCACACTTCCTATAGGCACTCACCCCCTTCACACTTCCTATGGGCATTCATCCACTGTCACACTTCACCTGGCTACTCATCCAATCCACTGTCACACTTCCTCTGGCCACTCATCCGATCCACTGTCACACTTCCTCTGGCCAGTCATCCAATCCACTGTCACACTTGCTCTGGCCACTCCTCCCCTTCACACTTCCTCTGGCCACTCATCCACTGTCTGACTTCCTCTGGCCACTCATCCCATTCACACTTCATCTGGGCACTGGTCCACTGTCAAACTACCTCTGGGCACTCCTCTTTCTTATAGAGTTTATCTCATATCTGGGGAATCCTTAATATCTAAAGCCAAAACTTTGGCCCAGATTCAGGTACATCTGCGCATTATTGGACCAGCGTAGCGCACCGCCTTTACGCTAGACTTGCGCAATTTTGCCGCGTAATCACCCTATTCTCTTAGCTTTTGCGCTGAAAATTGCGCATACGTAACGTTTTTTCAGAGGCGTAAGGCGGAGTAATACAAATTGGGAAGGACGTGGGCGTGTTACATTGAAATGAGCCGTGACCCCATGCAAATTTAGGGGCGGCCGGCTCGCGCATGCGCGCTTAAAGGAGACCATGGTCAGCTCCGCTGTGCGCATGCTCACAACTCGGGAGCGGCGCAATCAGTGAAATTGGAAATGGACTAGGGCAACGTTGTGAACTACGCAAACAGCATAAATAGACACACACAAACGCACTTGCATTGCAAAAGTACATCCCTTTGTCCCTTCCCATTTAACCAAGTGCTTTTGTCCTGTTGTTTGTTGCGTTGTGTTTTGTAGTTGTCAGATTAGTGTTCTGTGTGATCAAGTGTTTGTTAGTAGATCTTTGAAAGTGTTTTTTGATAAGTGTTTGAGTGACTGTTTGTTTGATATATTTCTGTTCGTTTGTTTTCTTGCTGTTTTTTTGCTGTTTGTTTTTGTGACTGTTTCTTGCTGAGTGCTAGTGTGTTTTTTTGGGTGTTAGTTTTCTCTTTGTGTGTGTTCTTGCTTGATTGGTTGTGCTTGTTTTTGTGAGTGATTTTTGTTGACTGGGAGTGATTTTTTTTGGAAGTATGACAGAGAGAAAGCGAAATCTCAATTTTACTGTTGGGGAAAAAAGAATTCTTGCCCGGGCCATTAGCGATTATGGGCGTTTCCTCCACGGCCCGGACAGTGCCAACACCAACCCGGCCAGGAGGAGGGAGATTTTGGATATGATCACTGAGCAGGTCAATTCAGCGGGGGAGGGGGAGACACGGACCCGGTCTGGGATTGACAAAAAAATCAATGACCTCCGGCGTCTGGTCAAACAGAAGCTGGCCAGAATGCATGCCCATGCCAGGGGCACAGGAGGGGGCCCACTATGCCGTATTAGGCTGACAGCGGAGGAGCGTGCGGTGGCCCTGAACTTTCATCGGCATGAAGTTGAGGGCCTGCCCGGCTTTGACTCAAGTCCGGAGCCCGTGGTGCCAGGTAAGTATTTTTTTTAATATCAGGTGTGTAGCATGTGTGGGGGAGGGGGTGAAAGGGAATATGTGGCAAGTGTGTGGATCCTCCAACCTGTGAATGTTTTGTGTCATCCACAGATGTGCAGGAGGGTGCAGGGCCATCTGGCCTGACCGCACCATCCCCAGGACAGCAGCCTAATGAGGCCCCCCCAACAAGGCCGGAGTCCGCGGAGGAGGTTCAAGAGGAGGAGGAGAATCATGAGGAGGAGGAGTCCATGTCAGGCACTGGACGTTTGGTTTTTGAGGACTCTTCCCCTCTGGTTGGCAGCAGGCAGCCCCCCTAAGGGGGAGCCCCCCCCTCCTCCACCAACATGGCTCCCCTCCCAAGGGCCTCTCCTTCTCCCCGGCCACAAGCATCAGCTGGAGGCAGGATTTCATCCCAGAACACCAGGGGGTTGGCCGATCTCCTGCCCGCCACTCTGAGAAGGGACCAGTTCCTCCAGACCCGCCATCTGGGACAGGTCAGCCAGACCTTGGTGCGGATGGAGGAGAGCCTGTCCTTCATCAAGGATACGCTGGGGAACCTGGACTCCCACTCCCGGGCTTTCACAACCTGCCTAAACGACCTGCAGACTACATCAGCAGGTGTTGGGCAGGATGTGAGGGCCCTTACCCAGGCTATCCAGGCCAACACGGCAACACTTGGTGCTGCCCTGGACAGAATAGCCGTGGCCTTGGAGGGCAGGCCGCCAGGTGGGCAGAGATCAGGGGCTGCTCCTCCTTCCCCGGTTTTCCCCCTCCCCATGAGTCTCCCCTGAGGAGCCGGGACCGTGGCCGGGGGCGCCCCAGGCGTGGCTCACGTCAAGGGCAATCATTTTTTTTCCCCTCTTTTTTATTTATTTTTTTGCTGGCAATTTTTTTTTTTTTTTTTGCTGGTAATTATTTATTTATTTTTTTGCTGGTAATTTTTTTTTTTTTTGGGTTGTGAATGCTGTTTGAATGTGGGGGTGACATTCCTGCCGGAAAAAAGGGGTGTCGCCCTCAATTTTGGTGGAGAAGGGTTCTCCAGGACCAGGGATAAGTGATCCCCAGGTCCGTGTGAATGGTGTATGAATGTACAGTGACATAATTGGAGCCTTGGCGTGGCGTTGCTGCTCACAAGTCCTGCATGGTGGACTGGTGCCAATCCAATTTGATGAGGATGTGATGTTTCTGTGCTAGGGACCACAGTGGTGTGCATGCATGCATTCTCATTGTGCCATGATTAATGTGTGTGTTTAACGTGCAAAGATGCCCAATGTGAGCTGTCTCCTGGCTGCTCTTCCCTCAGAAGACGGGGGACCCTCAGTTAGGGGGGATTGTCTGGTTCAGGGGTCAGGTCATCACGTAGGTCAATCTGCAGGCCCTTTCTTTCTGCGAAGTTGTGCAGCATGCAACATGCACCGATGATCTGGCACACAAAGTTTGGGGAATACAAGAGGGTACCCCCAGACTTATCCAGGCATCGGAAACGTGACTTTAGGAGGCCAAAGGTGCGCTCCACCACTGCTTTCCTCTCCTGGGGTTTGGGGGTTCCGGATAGGAGTCATGAGATGGGGTCCCAGTGGATATGCAGAGTCACCTGTAAGGGAAAAGACAGGAGGATGTTAGTCATGCATGTGCCCCTTGTGATGTGTGCATCATGGGAGGGGATAGTCATGCCTGACTCCCATGTCACTCACCAACCAGCCAGGTGTTTCCATTCGGATGTGGCATTGATTGTATATGTAGCTGTCATGGCTGGACCCTGGGTGTTTGGCACGGACGTGCCATATGAGGCCTTGGGCATCGACTATCACCTGTACGTTGATGGAATGCCAATGCTTCCGATTGCGGTACATGTGCTCTGTCTCATGGGGGGGCTGGAGTGCCACATTTGTGCAATCAATGGCCCCCACAGTGCGTGGGAATCTGGCAATTCTGTAGAAATCTGTCATTGCCTTCAGCCGCAGGTCCTCAGTGGTGGGTTTGATGATTTGGTTGGCCATGCGTCTGAGGATTGCAGGGACAACCTGGTGCACACATCTGCTCATGGAGGATTGTGACATCCCAGCCACCACTCCACTTGTTCTTTGAAAAGAGCCACTGGCAAGGAAATGGAGTGTTGCCATGACCTTGACCAGTGGCTGCACTGCATGTGAGCGTTGTGTTGGGCTGGTGATGTCCTCCTGCAAGGTTGTGGTTAATTCCAGGATGGCATGAGGGGTGAATCTGAAGATGCAATACACCTCAGAATCACTCATGCCAAACAGGTCTATGCGGGTGCGGTATATCCTCTCCCGTGCCATCCTCCGTGCCCTCATCCTTCTTTGTTCATCTAAAGTCAGTAGTATAGCTATGTGCGACGATGCCCCTGGCATGTTGGCATACAGATTGTTGTGCAACACGTGTGACTGCTGAGCTCCTCACTAACAGTGTTGCTTTATCTAACAAGTAGACTTTTTTTCTCTTTTTAGACCAGCTTTTATATGCTCTAATTTTAGACAGGACATTTTGCTGTTGCGCACACTGCGTCACCTGCGCTGCCCCAACGTTCTTTTGTGGATCCCCGTAAGTCCCTCATTAGCATATTTGACTAGCAAATCAATGGTCTGTCTAGCGCACTTTTGCGCGGACGGATGCGCCAGTCTAACGAAATTACGCGGGACCAAAAAAAGTAGATTTTTGGCGTATCTCGTTCTGGGGATGCCGTGCATCGAAACGAACGCGCACATTTCGACTTACGCACGCGCATCTCCTGTTGCGCAGGCGTAATTGCTCTGTAAAATCTGGGCCTTTATTTTCATTTTGGATTGACTGGAGGAGTCTTAAACTCTTGTCTATTTTTTATTTATTTTTTTGCCATCTGTGTTTTACTTGAGACTTTTCCCCTACTTCCTGTCCTGCACACTCAAAAGGAAGTGGATATACACTGACCATAACATTATGTCCACCCACAAAGCCAAATTTTACCCATAACAATTTGATTGAAAAAATCACGTTCTTTAGCTAGGAACATATATTCTATGCATTAAGGTGAAAAACCTTCTGTCATGCTGCAGCCCCCCAGTGACCCCGTTTTACTCACCTGAACCTGGTCTTTTTCTGACCGGGGACAAGCTCACCAGCTCTAGCTGGTGTCTCGTGTCCTAAATGGACAGATTGATAGCAGCACAGTCATTGGCTCCCACTGCTGTCAATCAAATCCAATGACCCAGGAGTCCTGCTTTCTGTGTCAATAGACGCAGAAGCAGGAATCGGGAGCGCACTTGCACGGGTGTCCCAAAGGAGGGTGCTTCTAAGATGGGGCACTCGAGAAGAGGAGGAGCCACCAGCCCCGCTGAGGGACCCCAGAAGCAGGGCCACTGTGTGCAAAATCAACTGCACAGTGGAGGTAAGTATGACATGTTTGTTATTTAAAACACAAAAAAAAAAAGGGTTTAGTAATCCTTTATAATGATACTATCCAAAATTAGCATGTGCTGTAAATTGCCTCATCATCAGGGAGGGACAATCGATATATACGTGAGGGGCCGGGCATTCCCAGGGCCCTGATGGGCCTGAATGCCTAACAGGGTCAGGAGGATTGTGGCTGCCCTGTCTTTTTCTATGCATTCATTCACAACAGAAGAGTCAGCAGCTGATGCTCTCTGTTATTTTGCTTACATTGGACTCTTTACTGTGGCTGCTTCCTGCATGTACACTCCTTGAGTGAGTGTTACTTGTACTGTATTCTGGATTGTCATCAGCTGCAGCTCCTCTCTAAGTCTAAGGGACATGTGTCAGCTTTGTGGAAGCAAGCTGGGACTAGGAAGACCTTCTTTACAAGTGGGGTCTGTCTGTATAAGTAAGTGGGGGGGAGGCAGAGTTGTGTGTGTGTTATGTGTGTCAGAGGGGTCTGAGTGTGTACAGGTGTGTGAAGGGGGACTGAGTGCGTACAGATGTGAGGGGGGACTGAGTGCATACAGATGTGAGGGGGGACTGAGTGCGTACAGGTGTGAGGGGGGACTGAGTGCGTACAGGTGTGAGGGGGGACTGAGTGCGTACAGGTGTGAGGGGGGACTGAGTGCGTACAGGTGTGAGGGGGGACTGAGTGCGTACAGGTGTGAGGGGGGACCGAGTGCGTACAGGTGTGAGGGGGGACTGAGTGCGTACAGGTGTGAGGGGGGACTGAGTGCGTACAGATGTGAGGGGGGGACTGAGTGCGTACAGGTGTAAGGGGGAACTGAGTGCATACAGGTGTGAGGGGGGGGGGACTGAGTGCATACAGGTGTGAGGGGGGAGACTGAGTGCATACAGGTGTGTGGGGGGAACTGAGTGCGTACAGGTGTGAGGGGGGACTGAGTACGTACAGGTGTGTGGGGGGAACTGAGTGCGCACAGGTGTGTGGGGGGAACTGAGTGCGTAGAGGTGTGTGGGGGGAACTGAGTGCGTACAGGTGTGTGGGGGGGACTGAGTTTTTACAGCTGTGAGGGGGGATGGAGTTTGTACAGGTGTGGGGGGGGGACCAAGTACGTACATGTGTGAGGGGGACGGAGTTTGCACAGGTGTGAGGGGGGGGACTGAGTTTGTACAGGTGTGTGGGGGGACTGAGTGCGTACAGGTGTGAGGGGGACTGAGTGCGTACAGGTGTGAGGGGGGACTGAGTGCGTACAGATGTGAGGGGGGACTGAGTGCGTACAGATGTGAGGGGGGACTGAGTGCATACAGGTGTGAGGGGGGACTGAGTGCGTACAGGTGTGAGGGGGGACTGAGTGCGTACAGGTGTGAGGGGGGACTGAGTGCGTACAGGTGTGAGGGGGGACCGAGTGCGTACAGGTGTGAGGGGGGACTGAGTGCGTACAGGTGTGAGGGGGGACTGAGTGCGTACAGATGTGAGGGGGGGACTGAGTGCGTACAGGTGTAAGGGGGAACTGAGTGCATACAGGTGTGAGGGGGGGGGACTGAGTGCATACAGGTGTGAGGGGGGAGACTGAGTGCATACAGGTGTGTGGGGGGAACTGAGTGCGTACAGGTGTGAGGGGGGACTGAGTACGTACAGGTGTGTGGGGGGAACTGAGTGCGTACAGGTGTGTGGGGGGAACTGAGTGCGTACAGGTGTGTGGGGGGAACTGAGTGCGTACAGGTGTGTGGGGGGGACTGAGTTTTTACAGCTGTGAGGGGGGATGGAGTTTGTACAGGTGTGGGGGGGGACCGAGTACGTACATGTGTGAGGGGGACGGAGTTTGCACAGGTGTGAGGGGGGGGACTGAGTTTGTACGTGTGTGTGGGGGGAACTGAGTGCGTACAGGTGTGTGGGGGGAACTGTGGGTACAGGTGTAGGGGGGGACTGAGTTTGTACAGGTGTGAGGGTGGACTTTTTGCGCTATAGACTAAAAAAGACCAACAATTTTGAAAAAAAATATATATATTTTGTACTTGCTATAAAACATACCCAATAAAAAAAAAATAATCAAATTTATTCATCAATTTAGGCCAATACAGTGCTAAACAAAAATACACTGTCACTTCACTAATGACATTGGCAGGGAATGGGTTAACTGTAGGGTTGTCCCGATACCACTTTTTTAGGACCGAGTACAAGTACCGATACTTTTTTTCATGTACTTGCCGATACCGAATACCAATACTTTTTTTAACCACTTAAGACCCGGACCAATACGCTGGTAAATGACCCAAGGTGTTTTTGCGATTCGGCACTGCGTCGCTTTAACAGACAATTGCGCGGTCGTGCGACGTGGCTCCCAAACAAAATTTGCGTCCTTTTCTTCCCACAAATAGAGCTTTCTTTTGGTGGTATTTGATCACCTCTGCGATTTTTATTTTTTGCGCTATATACAAAAATAGAGCGACATTTTTGAAAAAAAACACTATTTTTTACTTTTTGTTAAAAAAAAATCAAATAAACTAAATTTTAGTCAAACATTTAGGCCAAAATTTATTTAGCCACATGTCTTTAGTAAAAAAAAAAAAAAATCGCAATAAAAAAAAAAAAATAGCTACCTAGCGGGAACAGCGACACTAATACAGCGATCAGAAAAATGATCGCTTAGTGACGCTGGCAATAGGGAGTGAAAGGGTTAACTAGGGCGGTGATCAGGGGGTTAAAACTTTATTAGGGGGGGTGGGGGGGCTATCCTGAACCTAACACTAACTGTTTTTTACACTGCCTGTCACACTGACACTAAATGCAGTGATTAGATCACTGCATTCAGTGACACTGTGACAGGGGGGTGGGGGGGGCGATCACAAGGGGTTAATATGCCTATGTGAGTGTGTGTCAGTGTTGTGTTGGTGCACACTTACTTGTGATGTCTTCTCTCATCAGCAGCGCTGGGAAACAGCGCTGCGATGAGAGGTGACATCATTTCCTCCTTCCTGTGGGAGGGAGCGATCGCGGGGGGGCGGGTAAGCGCCGACATCCGCCCGCTGATCCCGGATCGCTCCTGGAGCCAGGGGGACCCCCGCACGCTGCGGAGGGGGTCCCGATGGGACCCCCGAACCGCACTTAGGCGGGGACGTAAATTTACGCCCTTGTGCCTGTACGTGCCATTCTGTGGCCGTATATGTGCGTGCGGGGGTCCTTAAGTGGTTAAATGTCATGTGACAGTTTTCAAACCACAATACAGACTAAAGCCCCATATACACGGTCAGACTTTTGGCCAACCAACTTCAAAATCTGTAACTTTTCAAATTTGTCTGATCGTGTGTACGCTCCATCGGACCAACTTTTTCAGGTTTCATCTGACAAAAAGTTGGGTCTGCGAACGGACCAACTTTTCAGCAACAAAAGTCTGATGGTGCTTTGTGTGACCGTGTGTACAGCAATCCAACCAACTTTTGTACAAAGTGCAAATACGCATGCTCAGAACCAATGTTAAAATCAACCAACAATAGCAGAAGTTAACCAAAGGGTGGCGGTAAAGAGCAGAAAAGAGCAGAAAAACGACGTGATGATGGGAAAGTTTTAGAAAAGTTTGCAGAAAAGTCTGACTGTGTGTATGCTATGGGTGTGACCGGACAAATCAATTAGGACAAAAATCCAAGGGAAATTTTGTTGAATGTCCTACCGTGTGTATGGGCCTTTAGGATATTTTCTTTAGAATTATGAAGAACTCTAACTCAAGACATTATAAAAGAATAAAAATGAGTAAAAATTAATAAAAAGGTTTTATTTTCTTGTCACGCAGTAGTAAAAAACTCAAAGAATTTTCACAGAACCTGTTGATAAATACAAAAAAAGTATTCTATTCAGGTATCGGGAGCATTTGCGCGAGTACAAGTACTCCCGCAAATACTCGGTATCGGTCCCTATACCGATACTAGTATCGGTATCTGGACAACCCTAGTTAACTGTGTCTCTAGGGGGTGCTTTCAAACTGTGGGGCATGTGCTTTGACTAGGGAAAACAGAGATCACAGCAAATTCCAGTTGAAAGTGGAGAAATCATCAAGGGGGATTCAAAGGGGGGGGGGGGGGACAACTCTGGTGACTAGAGACCACCTTCCGCAGAAAGAATACACTAAGGTAAGGGGGTGGGGTTACTGATATAAAGTGGAAACCTTTATAATCAGTGCCCCCTTACATCAGTGACCCCCCCCCCCCCCCCACTTCCCCTCAAACTGGCCTGGTGGTGCTGTCACTGACCTCCTCTCAGGTGCACCTTTTACACATCCGACTTCTCCCAAGACCCCCATCCCAGCGGCACTCTCACTCTTGACTCCTCTCCAGACTCTCTAAGAGACTGTAGACATGATATAAGACAAGAGATGGTCAGAGGTTGCGGACATGATACAAGAGATGGTTAGAGGCTGCGGGCATAGTACAGGAGATGGCCAAAGGTTGCAGACATGATACAGGAGATTTCAGAGGCTGTGGGCATGGTAAAGGAGATGATTAGAGACTAAGAACATGATACTAAAGGTGATGTAGACATGATACAGGAGATGGTGAGACTGCAGACATGATACAAGACATGATACAAGAGATCAATGCAGCCTCAGCAGTGCCCATCAAATACAGCCTCACTGTGCCCATCAATGCAGCTATTATAAATATGATCCTCATCATGTGACCAGGACGCTTCCTGATGATGTCATCATAACAAAACTTATATTGAGACGCTTCCTGGTCGCTCTACTACCTTCAGCCACTTCCGGTTTTGGAACTCTGAGGTGGTGGAACACACGCCAATCCATGCGAGTGAGATCAAGTGCGGCGAACGCTCTACAACATATCTGGTTTTAAACATGCCTGTTACCTTCAGTGCCAAGGCATAGGCACTTTCAAAAGTAAGTGGCCACTCGGCCTGTGTTTTTTACAATTTTTTAATACTAAATATGGCATGCTATGGTTTGCCTCCTTTTGTTTCTTTTCTGAAAATCAATCCGATGGAGTCATTTTCTGGCTTGTCCCTATAGGTACCAGTACAGACCTCAGAAACAAACTGTACCAAAGCCCTACCTGACCTTCCTTTTTAAATAAAGAGGTCATGGTGGTTTGGTAAGTAGGCACTTACCCTTATTTTCCACTGGGTGTTGGTAGCTCATTATTGTCGCAGTGGTGACGGTGTTATAACATCAAGGAATCATGTTCATTGCATGGACTTTAATTGGATTACGGCTGACTAATTATTGCTGCATACTGGATTTTGATTAAGCACTTTTGTTCTTCATTTTGTAACTTCATTACTGGTTCTTATCAGTATTGAGCACATGCACTTCATTGTAGGTGGTTTATTTATATTGCTTTCAAAATGGTACATTATATCATTGAATTACTGTTATCTAGATCATCACAGGTTTTATGATCATTGCACACTTGCACTTTATCTTATTCACCATACACCCCCCACAATGCAGCCTCACTGTGGCCATCATTACAGCCCCACTGGATCCATCAATGCCTTACAGTGCCCATCATTGCAGGCTCATATTGTCTGACCGTCCATGCAACCTCATCAGTCAGTGTTTGGGCATCTCCCGCTGTGTCACGGAGCTGAGTGTGAAATGTTCAGCTGCGCTGTGAGAAAGGTCCCGCCTTTCTCGTATGATAGACAGAACACTGTGTCTATCACACGAGCTGGTCTAGGATGAGGGTGTGACTTTTGTCACAGTGCGGCTGAACATTTCACACTGAGCTCCATGACTAGGGATGAGCTCCGCGTTCGATTCGAACGTATGTTCAACTCGAACATTGTCTCTTCCTACGTTCGACAAAATTCGAACAAAATGGGTCGTTCGCGCCAAATTCGAGTGACGCACAACGGCCCATAATTCACTGCGGCATTGCGCACTGATGATTGGCCAAACATGCACTATGACCCTGCATGCTTGGCCAATCACAGCCATAATTGGCCAAAGCCAGGGTGGCACACACCGCACACTATATAAGGCCGCCTGCTGGGCGGCCTTGTGTAGTGTATTCCAGCGCTGAACAGAGATCAGTCAGAGAGACAGTATTTATATAGCTAGATAGAGCAGACAGGCTAGTCAGTTTAGCTTAATTTACAATGTGTAGAGGATATATATACATCCCTAGGAGTTGTACATATATTTATACACTGTATAGCTTAGCTAGATCAGTTCTTCCTAATTTACTGGCAGGCAGGTGATTGTGATATTTAAAGACGTTATCACAGGTATAGACACCCAGCAGGTACAATATTTAAAGGAATTTTTCATTTTTATTTTTTTATTTAAGCATCATTAAAATCACTGCTCCTGGAGCAGTGATTTTAATGAAGCTTAAATTTCAAAGAAAAAGTCAGCAGCTACAAAAAGTGTCTGCTGGCTTTTAATAAACACTCACTTACCTGCTCCTGCGTTCCAGCGACTGCTGGGTCTCCATCCTGACTGTGGGCTGACAGCCTTCGGCTTCACGGCCGGGCACCCACTGCGCATTGCCCGTGCGCGGCGCGGCTCGCCGCTGAAGAGGCGATCGCATGGGACCTGTCAGTGTCCCATGTGATCGCCTACAGGGAGGGGGCTGGTGTAGGCGATTAAGCTTAATTGCCTAACCAGCCCCTCGGCGGAAGCAGGAAGTGGGACAGGAAGTCCCACTCCTACTGAAGGCCAAATGTGGCATGTACTAAGGTCGTTTTTTTTGGGTGGAACACCCCTTTAAATTCAAAGAAAAAGAAAAATTCCTTTAAATATTGTACCTGCTGGGTGTCTATAGTTTGCCCGTGAAAACGTCTTTGAGAACCTGGGTCTTGCCCGAGGGAACATGTATCAATGGAAAAAAGTTTTAAAAACGGTAATTTTTTCAGGAGTCCTGCTCCTGAAAAAATAACAGTTTTTAAAACTTTTTTCCATTGATACATGTTGCCTGGGGCAAGACCCGGGTTCTCAAAGACGTTTTCCAACAATAACTTGAATATTGGGCTTTAAAATGAGCACTTTTGAATTCGAATGTTCGAGTCCCATAGACTTCAATGGGGTTCTAAATGTTCGCGTGAACGGTCGGTCTGTTTGAATGTTCTGGTGCGAACCGAACGCGGTGGTGTTTGGCTCATCCCTAGCCATGACACAGCGGGAGATGCCCGCTGTGCGTGACATGTAAATAGAAGGAGGAGGGAGGGGAGCTCTGCAGCCACAGCTCAACTTAAAGTGGCCCCAGGGCAGGCAGCCTACCAGAATATGTCCCGGTATGCCAGTCCGGCTCTGTAGGCAGACCACCGTTCTACCTCTCCTCAGACGATAAGTGGTCCGGGCAAGTATCGCATCCACCGGACCTGCTGATTGGTCCAACCGGGTAAGTGATTTCATGCAGGAAGGCCACAGTATATCTGTGTGGGGTGGTCCAGAAGTGGGTAAAGTGCCCCGTCCCCACTCATAAGGGTGAACGCATACGTAGGTTACACCCACATAGATATGTGAGGTATTGTCGGGGACAGAGCGAGAGCAATAATTCTAGCACTAGACCTCATCTGTAACTCTAAACAGTTAACCTGTAGAAATGTTTAAAGCATCGCCTATGGAAATTCGTAGTTTGGTGTGATTCCACGAGCGTGCGCAATTTTAAAGCATGACTTGTTGGGTATCTAAAAAATGGGGTATATTTTGTATTTTGCTTTTTTATTTTATTTTACTCTTTAAAGTGTTTATTCGCTAGGGTCTCTGCTAATATATATATATATATATATATATATATATATATATATATATATATATATATATATATTACATACACACACACACACAGTATCTAACAAAAGTGAGAACACCCCTCACATTTTTGTAAATATTTTATTGTATTTTTTCATGTGACAACACTGAAGAATACCCCAGTGCCAGCAGCACTTATGCAGCCCCAGACCATGACACTCCCACCACCATGCTTGATTGTAGGCAAGACACACTTGTCTTTGTACTCCTCACCTGGTTGCCAGCACACAAGCTTGACACCATCTGAACCAAATATTTTTATCTTGGTCTCACCAGACCACAGGTCTTGGTTCCAGTAATCCATTTCCTTAGTCTGCTTGTCTTCAGCAAACCGTTTGCAAGCTTCCTTATGCATAATCTTTAAAAGAGGCTTCCTTCTGGAACAACAGCCATACAGACCAATTTGATGCAGTGTGCGGCGTATTGTCTGAGCACTGACAGGCTGACCCCCCCGCCCCTTCAACCTCTGCAGCAACGCTGGCAGCACTCATACATCTATTTCCCAAAGACAACATCTGGATATGACACACTGCACGTGCACTCAACTTCTTTGGTCAACCATGCGGGGCCTGTTCTGAGTGGAATCTGTGCTGTTAAACCGCTGTATGGTCTTGGCCACCGTGCTGCAGCACAGTTTCAGGGTCTTCTTATAGCCTATGCCATCTTTATGTAGAGAAAAAATTCTTTGTTTCAGATCCTTATGCCGCGTACACACGATGGGAAATTCCGACAAGAAAAACTTGGATTTTTTTCTGATGGAATGTTGGCTCAAACTTGTGTTGCATACACACGGTCACACAAATGTTGTTGGAAATTCCGACCGTAAAGAACGTGGTGACATACAAGACGTATGAAGAGCCAAGATCAATGAAGTTCAATAGGCAGTTCGGCTCTTCTGCTTAATTCTGAGCATGGATGTTTTTTGCGCGTCGGAATTGCATACAGACGAGCGGATTTTCCGATAGGAACTTTTTTCCGTCGGAAAAATAGAGAAACTACTCTCAATCTTTTGTTGGTGGAAATCCTGACAGCAAAAGTCCAATGGAGCATACACACGGTCAGAATTTCCGACCAAAAGCTCACATCGGACTTTTCTACGCGGCATTAGAGAGTTCTTTGCCATGAGGTGCCATGTTGAACTTCCAGTGAACAGTATGAGAGAGTGTGAGCGATAACACACCTGCCACCCATTCACACCTGAGACCTTGTAACACTAACGAGTCACATGACACTGGGGAGGGAAGTGGCTAATTGTCCCCAATTTGGACATTTTCACTTAGGGGTGTACTCACTTTTGTTAAGCAATGGCTATGCGTTGAGTTATTTTGAGGGGAAAGCAAATTTACACTGTTAAAGAAGCTGTATACCCACTACTTTACATTGTAGCAAAAGGAATCTTGGGGCCCTCTACCCATTTATGTGGAAATAAAGGGGGATACAGTATTTAGGGATATTCCTGTCCAATACAGAAAGATATCTATATGAAGATAATTATATTCCCTTAATAAATAAAATAAAAATAGAACTAAAGGGATATAGGGTAGATAGATGTTTATCCTTCCCAGGCTGGGAAGGATAAACATCTATCAGGATGATGATACTACCTAATGCTTTGTATATCTTTCAAACACTGCCGATAAACATCTCAGAAATATATTTTAAAATCCTGGGGAAGATAATAAGGAGGTTCATATGAAAGGAAAAACAATCCTGTATAGCAGTTGAGATTTTGACTAAATCTAGACAGGAGGGGGGACTATATCTACCAGATTTTAAAAGATATTATGATGCAGCCGTATTAAGGAGGATACCAGACTGGTTTCAGGAGGAGGGACGGAAGAAAAAATGGGTAGAAGTAGAAGAAAGTTTAAGTAAAAAAAATCTGGGAAAGAGAATATGGGTCCCTAAGCAATATAGAGGTCTATCACAAGAGGTACCATCAATAACAAAAGAGACTTTTAGAATATGGGACAGAGTATGTAAAATGAAAAATTAACCCTATAATAGTCCGCTGTTGCCCCTTATGGGTACAGACTTCTCCCCCCGGGTGGGGGGGGGGTATCTGAGGTGGGCAACTTCGGACACATTAAAATTGAAGGATCTAATGAAAGGTAATACTCTGTGTTCTGTGCTAGAATTACAAGAAAAATATGGATTATTTCCAGGGGATAACTGGAGGTATAGACATGTCCAACATTTTGTAAGCATCTTACCAAAACCCCTGCGGGCTATGAATGAATTGAATCAATGGGAAAAACACATAGGGCCAGATTCAGTAAGAAGTTACGCGGCTTATCTCTAGATAAGCCGCGTAACTTCTTAGATGCGCCGGCGTATCTTTTTTCTGTATTCAGAAAACAAGATACGCCGGGATTGAGTTAAGATATGAGCGGCGTAATTGTATTAAGCCGTCGTATCTTAACTGCATTTTTAAGATGGCCGCTAGGGGCGTTCCCGCTCATTTACGCCTAGAATATGTATATCAGCGAGATACGCCTATTCATGAACGTACGCCTGGCCGACGCAGGCGTAAAGATAAACCACCAAAAAGATGGCGCATCCTATGTTAAGTATGGACGTCGGGACCGCGTCTGTGAATGGGGATTTATGTCAATTACGTTCACGTCGAAAACAATGCGTCGTAGCGTCATCATTTGGAGTATGCGCACTGGGATATGTCCACGGTCGGCGCATGCGCAGTTAAAAAAATGTAAAAAATGTGGGGTCACAACACATTACCATAAAACACGCCCACTTCATTCACATTTAAATTACCCGGGCTTACGCCGGCCCATTTACGCTACGCCGTCGTAACTTAGTGAATACAGCATTTGCCTCGCTAATTTACGGCGGCGTAGCGTAAACAAGATACGTTATGCCCGCCTAAAGATACGGCGGGCTACATGAATCTGGCCCATAGTTCGAGGGGGAACAGGAAGACAGGGGATATCAAATATATATAAGGTATTGACACCTATGAGAGAGCTTGAGACATTGAAAATATTAGAAAGTTGGGAACTAGAATTAAATCAAACCATACCTGAAGATAAGAAGAGACAGGTATTAGATTTTGTCTATTCTACATCAATAGATGCAAAAGTAAAAGAGATGAACTATAAGCTTCCTACTAAATGGTACTATGTTCCAATGAAACTCCATAGAATAAATACTGAGGTATCCCCCTTATGCTGGAGAGAGTGTGGGATGGAGGGAACTCATGCCCATATATGGTGGCACTGTCCCTTGATACAGGTACAGTGCAGAAAATAAGTATTTGAACACCCTGCTATTTTGCAAGTTCTCCCACTTGGAAATCATGGAGGGGTCTGAAATTGTCATCGTAGGTGCATGTCCACTGTGAGAGACATAATCAAAAAAAAAAATTCCAGAAATCACAATGTATGAATTTTTAACTATTTATTTGTATGATACAGCTGCAAAGAAGTATTTGAACACCTGTCTATCAGCTAGAATTCTGACCCTCAAAGACCTGTTAGTCTGCCTTTAAAATGTCCACCTCCACTCCATTTATTATCCTAAATTAGATGCACCTGTTTGAGGTCATAGTGCATAAAGACACCTGTCCACCCCATACAATCAGTAAGAATCCAACTACTAACATGGCCAAGACCAAAGAGCTGTCCAAAGACACTAGAGACAAAATTGAACCTCCAAAGGCTGGAAAGGGCTACAGGGAAATTGCAAGCAGCTTGGTGAAAAAAGGTCCATGTTGGAGCAATCATTAGAAAATGGAAGAAGCTAAACATGACTGTCATCTCCCTCGGACTGGGGCTCCATGCAAAATCTCACCTCGTGGGGTCTCAATGATCCTAAAAAGGTGAAAATCAGCCCAGGACTACACGGGAGGAGCTGGTCAATGACCTGAAAAGAGCTGGACCACCGTTTCCAAGGTTACTGTTGGTATCCTAAGACCATGGTTTGAAATCATGCATGGCACGGAAGGTTCCCCTGCTTAACCAGCACATGTCAAGGCCCGTCTTATTTGCCAATGACCATTTGGATGATCAGAGGAGTCAGGGAGAAAGTTGTGGTCAGATGAGACCAAAATAGAACTTTTTGGAAATTCCACTAACCGGTTTGGAGGAAGAAGAATGATGAGTACATCCCAAAACACCATCCACTGTGAAGCAGGGGGTGGTAGCATCATGCTTTGGGGGTGTTTTTCTGCATGGGACAGGGCGACTCCTGTATTAAGGAGAGGATGACCGGGGCCATTATTGCAAGATTTTGGGCACAACCTCCTTCCCTCAGTTAGAGCTTTAAAGATGGGTCAAGGCTGGGTCTTCCAAATGACAATGACCCGAAGCACACAGCCAGGATAACCAAGGAGTGGCTCTGTAAGAAGCTATCAAGGTTCTGGCGTGGCCTAGCCAGTCTCCAGACCTAAACCCAATAGAGAATCTTTGGAGGGAGCTCAAACTCCGTGTTTCTCAGCGACAGCCCAGAAACCTGACTGATCTAGAGAAGATCTGTGTGGAGGAGTGGGCCAAAATCCCTCCTCCAGTGTGTGCAAACCTGGTGAAAAACTACAAGAAACGTTTGACCTCTGTAATTGCAAACAAAGGCTACTGTACCAAATATTAACATTGATTTTCTCAGGTGTTCAAATCTTCTTTGCAGTTATATACAAATACGTTAAAAAATCATACATTGTGATTTCTGGATTTTTTTTTTGGATTATGTCTCTCACAGTGGAATGCACCTACGATGACAATTCAGACCCCTCCATGATTTCCAAGTGGGAGAACTTGCAAAATAGCAGGGTGTTCAAATACTTATTTTCTGCACTGTATATTGGGGAGAGATATTGGGCTGGATAAAAAAGATAAGTGGAGTAGAAGTGAGACAAGACCCCTGATGTGTCTGTTTCATAATACGGGGATATAGTTACATAGTTAGTCAGGTTGAAAAAAGACACAAGTCCATCCAGTTCAACCATAAAAAAAAAATAAAAAAAAAAAAAAGTAAAACACAGTACATCCTCCCATACACCCAACTCCATACCCACAGTTGATCCAGAGGAAGGCAAAAAACCCCAGCAGAGCGATGATCCAATTTGCTACCGGAGGGGAAAAAATTCCTTCCTGATCCCCCGAAAGGCAATCGGATTTACCCCGGATCAACTTTACCTACAAAACTTAGTACTCAGTTATATTATGTGCATTTAGGAAAGAATTCAGGCCTCTCTTAAAGCAATCTACTGAGCTGGCCAGAACCACCTCTGGAGGGAGTCTGTTTCACATTTTCACAGCTCTTATGCCCCGTACACACGATCACTTTTTGTGATGAAAAAAAATGTCATTTTTCTTCATGAAAAAAAATGTCATTTTTCTTCATGAAAAAAAATGACATTTTTCAAACTTCATTTTTAAAAATGACGTTGCGTACACACCATCATTTTTGGAAAATGATGAACAAAGTGATGGCACTCTAAAGGGGAAGTTCTATTTGCCTTGAGGCTGCTTTTAGCTGGTTACTTGTTAGTAAAAGACGATTCCTGCTTTTTTGTCTGTTACAGCGTGATGAATGTGCTTACTCCATTATGAATGGTAGTTTTACCTCCCGTCTCCTAACTTGCTTCTGGGCATGTGCGGGTTTAAAACGTCATTTTTTACGTCGTTTTGCCCACACACGATCATTTTTTATGACACAAAAAATGACATTTTGAAAAATGACATAAAAAAATCGAGCATGTTCGAATTTTTTTTTGGTCATTTTTCAGAAGACATAAAATTAAATTTTGGCCACACACGATCATTTTAAATGACATTTTTAAAAATTTCATTTTTTTTCATCACAAAAAGTGATGGTGTGTACGCGGCATTACTGTGAAGAAACCTTTCCGTATTTGGAGGTGAAATCTCTTTTCCTCCAGACGTAAAGAGTGCCCCCTTGTCCTCAGTGTTGACCTTAAAGTGAATAACTCAACACCAAGTTCACTATATGGACCTCTTATGTATTTGTACATGTTGATCATATCCCCCCTTATTCTCCTCTTCTCAAGAGTGAATAAATTCAGTTCCTCTAATCTTTCCTCATAGCTGAGCTCCTCCATGCCTCTTATCAGTTTGGTTGCCCTTCTCTGCACTTTCTCCAGTTCTCCGATATCCTTTTTGAGAACTGGTGCCCAAAACTGGACTGCATATTCCAGATGAGGCCTTACTAATGATTTGTACAGGGGCAAAATGATATCTCTCTCTCTGGAGTCCATACCTCTCTTAATACAAGAAAGGACTTTGCTCGCTTTGGAAACCGCAGCTTGGCATTGCATGCCATTATTGAGCTTATGATCAACTAAAACACCCAGATCCTTCTCCACTACAGATCCCCCCAGTTGTACTCCCCCTAGCATGTATGATGCATGAATATTCTTAGCCCCCAAGTGCATAACTTTACATTTATCAACATTAAACCTCATCTGCCACTTAGTCGCCCAATTAGACAGAGCATTGAGGTTGGCTTGTAAATTGGAGACATCCTGCAAGGACATTATTCCACTGCATAGCTTGGTGTCATCTGCAAAAACAGAAATGTTACTTTTGATCTCAGACCCAATATCATTTATAAATATATTGAAAAGTAAGGGACCCAACACTGAACCTTGGGGTACACCGCTGATAACCTTGGACCATTCAGAGTAAGAATCATTAACCACAACTCTCTGAATTCTGTCTTTCAGCCAGTTTTCTATCCATTTACATACTGATATATCTAATCCTGTAGACCTTACCTTACACATGAGCAGTGTGTGGGGAACTGTATCGAACGCTTTTGCAAAATCCAAGTATACCACGTCCACTGCTACGCCTCTGTCCAGGGTTTTACTTACCTCTTCATAAAAAGAAATCAGGTTTGTCTGACAACTTCTGTCTTTCATGAATCCATGCTGTCTGCTGCTTAAATAGTTTGTTTCCAGCAAGAACTCATCCACGTGGTCTTTTATTAAACGTTCCAGTATCTTCCCAACTATAGAAGTTAAACTAACAGGTCTATAGTTACTAGGTAAAGACTTTGTTCCCTTTTTAAATATGAGCACCACATTGGCTTTATGCCAATCCAGTGGTACTATTCCTGTCATTAATGAGTCCCTAAATATTAGATACAGTGGCTTTGAAATTTCAGAGCTCAATTCTTTTAGGATCCGTGGGTGGATGCCATCTGGTCCAGGTGCTTTATCCACCTTTATTCTGTCTAAATATTTCTGGACCATATCACTTTTGAGCCATTGTGGATTTGGGGCTGTGTCACTCCCACCCCCTATATCGACATGAGCTCCCCCATTCTCCATTGCATACACAGAGCTGAAGAAAGCATTTAATAAATTTGCCTTCTCTATGTCCTCAGTCACCCACTCTAGATTATTTTGTAAAGGGCCTACATGCTCAGACTTGACCTTTTTACTATTAATATGTTTAAATAATTTTTTGGGGTTTGTCCTACTATCTTTTGCAATCTGTCGTTCATTTTGAATTTTTGCATCCTTGATTTCCCTTTTACATATTCTATTATATTCTTTGTAACATTTAAACGACACTAGTGTTCCTTCATTTTTATATTTTTTAAAAGCTATTTTCTTATTGTTTATAGCTTTTTTAACTTTGACCGTGAGCCACATAGGTTTTATCTTTAGCCTTTTAAACTTATTGCCCATGGGAATATGCTTTGCAGTGAGGTTCCAAAGAGTCTTTTTGAACCATAAATATTGTCCTGCAGTCCTCATAAAATTTGGTTAAGTGTTATCTTTCCTGTATGTATTTTTGCTCCGAAATTTTATGATCACTGCTACCCAGATCTGAACATTAGTAATGAGCCTGCATGGTTTGAGATTACCAACAGAGCATCATTCCTATTGGGGCCTCAATAAACTGGACCATAAAATTGTCCTGCAATAGTTTTTACATTTTTGTCCTTTAACTGTCCCAGAAATTCCATTATTCCAGTCAATTTCTGGGTAGTTAAAATCCCCCATTATTATCACCGTCCCTGCCCTTGCAGCCCTTTCCATCTGTGCAAGGAGCCGAGTCTCCACCTCCTCATTAACATTGGGTGGTCTATAACAAACTCCAATGATTAGCTTTGAACTACGCACATCTGTATGCAGTTCCACCCATAATGCTTCAACTTCATCACACTCTCCATCAACCAGGTCCTCTTTCACGCTTGCTTTGAGGTCACTTCTCACATAGAGACAGACCCCTCCACCTTTCCTTTTTACCCTGTCTTTCCGAAAGAGAGCATAGCCAGGAATATTAATAGCCCAGTCATGTGAGGATTGAAGCCAAGTTTCAGCAATACCGATTACATCATAGCTCTCCTCATGCACCAGAGCTTCAACTCACCTGTTTTGCTTGGAAGGCTTCTGGCATTGGTGAACAAACACTTAAATGTATTGTTACATTTTTCGCTGGCGTTTTTCATATGATTCATATAATTTTTAGTAGTGCAAATGGCACTATAATTTCCAATGGCTGTTTGCAACATGGGAACTTTCTTGTCACCTGCCATAACCACACCTCCATCTATCCCCATTCCACTCTCCATTAATGTCTGACCCCTAACTGACCTTTGTGCCCGATGTAATTCACATTCACCCTCCCCCCTCAAGTCTAGTTTAAATACTCCTCCAGCATTCCCCTAAACCTCTCCCCCAGCACAGCAGACCCCCTTCCATTCAAGTGCAAACCATCTTTAGCATATAGGTTGCACCCCAATGAAAAGTCATCCCAGTGCTCTAGAAACCCAAATCCCTCCTTCCTACACCAGGTCTTTAGCCATGCATTCAGCTCTCTAATCTCCCCCTGCCTTTCCTGTGTTGCGCATGGCACAGGCAATATTTCAGAGAATATCACCTTGGAGGTCCTTCCCTTCATCTTGCAGCCTAGTTCTTTAAATTGATTCTTAAGGAGCCTCCACCTTCCATGTATACTGTCATTGGTTCCAACATGGACCAAGACAGCTGGGTCATGCCCAGCCCCTCCCAGTAATTTATCCACCCGGTCCACCACATGCCGAACCCTGGCACCAGGGAGATTTGCACAGTAACACTATGAATCCTTACAGAATTATATTCTCCCTCCCTTCTCCCCCTTTTTTGGGATGGGTGGGGAGGACCTTCTTTTTTTTTTTTTCTTCCTCTCTCCCTGGAATTTTTTGTACTAAGAATTCATATGGGGATGGGGGGGGGGTCCTATATTCTTTCCCCCCTCCTCTGGGATGACACGGAAAATATAGAGGGTCTCTGGTCCCACACATACTGAATGGAGCTAAAGCATTAATACCAAGGAATTGGAAGGGAAAAAAAAAGGCACCATCGGTGGGAGAATGGTTGCGAGAGATAGAACTAGAGTAATGGAGGAGTTGTTGTCAATTCATAATGAATGCAGACCAAGATATGATAAGATATGGAGTGGATGGAGAGATCTCAGGGACTCAGAGGACTATATGGATAGGGTGGGGGATCGGGCAGGGGGAGAGTAGGTTTCTTTCACTCCTTCTCTCTTTGTCTCTCCTCCTCCCTCACCTCTTCTCCCCCCCTTTTTTTTTCTTCGCACAAGAAGGTAGATTTGTATGTTAGCACCATGAATCCTTTAAGGGATTATATGTCTCCCTTTTCTTCTCTCACAAAATATATTAATCACTAGAAAGTAGAGGGGCACAAGGGCATTATGAAATTTTGGGATGATTGGGAAGGGAGGGAGAGGGGTGATTTTTTGACCTCATCCTCCCCCTTCTTCTTTTGGACACAAGAAGGTAGATCTATATATTAGCACCATGAATCCTTAAGGGGCTCGTATTTTCTTTTTTTTTCTCTCCTCTTCCTTCTCCCCCCCTTCTTTGTGTCACATAGATCTATATAAATGGCACATTGGCACTAGGATAGGGGAAGGAGGGAGTAGGGGGACATAAATCCTTTTTGTTCCCTTCCTCCCTTCTCTTCTTTCACAAGAAGTTAGAATTGCTCACTTTCTATTATGAATCCTTTATAGGACAATATTTTTTTACTTTTTTTGTGTCACATCTAAAGGGCACATGGGCACTAGGAATCCCTATAGGGATAGGGAAAGGAGGGAGTAGGGGGACCTAAAAAAAAAAAAAAAAAATTGTTTTCTTTTTTTCTTCCTCCCCCTTCCTCTCTTCTTTCACAGGAAGTTAGATTTGCTCACTTGTATTATGAATCCCTTATGGGATTATATTTTATATATATATATATATATTTTTTTTTTTCTCTTACACAAGAAGCTAGATTTGCACAGTAACACTATGAATCCTTACAGAATTATATTCTCCCTCCCTTCTCCCCCTTTTTTGGGATGGGGTGGGGAGGACCTTCTTTTTTTTTTTTTCTTCCTCTCTCCCTGGAATTTTTTGTACAAAGAATTCATATGGGGATAGGGGGGGGGGGTCCTATATCCTAGATAGGCTCATCTGACTTACGGACCCAAAGGTCCTCGCCCCCCCTTGGCTTCTCCCCACCCTCTCTCCTTGTCGCTCCTCTGTCACTTATTCCTTTTTTTCTTTATCCTCCCCCATTTCTAGCTTAGCTCTTTTTAATAGAAGATTAAGAATATAAGGCGGGGCATATCTTACACAGGGCAGGTAGAGCTCCTAGTAAAACCTATTATAAAGAAGTAATTACATTTTTTGAAGGGGTTACATTGAGATGGTATTTGTTATGTCTGCTGTATTTGTCTTGTTGGTCTATTTTGTAATTAAATATGTTTTGTATTGTAATATGTAACTTTGATTTTTTTTTTTTTTACAAATAAATATCTGTGCTGTATTTAGCTGTATTCAGCCCCCATCACTTTGATACCCCTAACTAAGATCTAGTGGAACCAATTGCCTTCAGAAGTCACTTAATTAGTAAATAGTGTACACCTGGGTGTAGTTTAAATAAGTATAAATACAGCTGTTCTGTGAAGCCCTCAGGGGTTTGTTAGAGAACCTTAGTGAACAAACAGCGTCATCAAAGCCAAGAAACACACCAGATAGGTCAGGGATAAAGTTGTGGAGAAGTTTTAAGCGGGATTACGTTAAAAAATATCCCAAACTTTGAACATCTCATGGCATAATAGCTTCAAACCCATAAGCGGATTTGCTCATTATTGTGGTATTTGGATTGCCTCTGCTCAACATGCAAATCTACTTCTTTTAGCAATAACCTGTTATGTTTTTTGGTTGTACCGGTTATCATGGTCAAGGTTTAGCTTACCGTGGGCTCCCCCTATCTCCGAAGTTGGTGCTGTTGTAGACCTTTACTTGCTAGCTAGCTGTATATTGTCTATAGCGCTTACTTATGTTTTATGATGCTTTTTTATATTTGGCTTTGTATGGAAAACTTTTCTATAAAACTTATATATAAAAAACCTTGACACTGATGGTTGTGCATCATCATGGTCAGTAAGGAAATTCAGACTTTCAAAATACCACAAGCATAGTATGTATACTGTATGTCATCTTCTCCAGACCTTTTGGAATTATTGATTTTAATAAACTACTTTTTGAAAACGGTATTTAGATTTTTCTGCTTTGGCTGCTTTAGATCTGCTTTTTTTGACCACTAGGCTACCGGCGGGATGATAAGCCTCTCGTTCTGGGAAAACATCATATGTCTTCACCTTCCCGAGCCACTGGGGGGGCGGCACCCACGCGCACCTGCATTATCACTGGGAACCTGATGCGTGTGCCTAGCGGCCGCAATGGCCCTCGGGCACCAGCGATTGCCCAGTAACTGGAGCAGGACCGTGGATTCTAAACACAGAGATCCATGTCCTGTCAGGGAGAGGAGAGCGATGGTGTGGCCCTTGTACATAGGGAAACCAATCGGTCACCTCCCCCAGTCAGTCCCCTCCCACTACAGTTAGAATCACTCACTATGGTACACATTTAACCCCATGATCACCCCCTAGCGTTAACCCCTTTTCCTGCCAGTCACATCTACACAGTAATCAGTGCATATTTATAGCACTGTTCACTGTATAAATGTGAATGGTCCCAAAATAGTGACAAAAGTGTCCGATGTGTCCGCCACAATATCGCAGTCACGAAAAAGAATCGCAGACCGCAGCCATTACTAGTAGAAAAAAAAATGCTACATCTATCCCCTATTTTGTAGCCGCTATAACTTTTGTGCAAACCAATATATACGCTTTTTTTTTTTACAAAGAATATGTAGATGAATACGTATCGGCCAAAAATGAGGACATTTTTTTATATATATATTTTTGGGGGATATTATAGCAAGAAGTAAAAAATGCTTTTTTTTCAAAATTGTCGCTCTTCTTTTGTTTATAGCGCAAAAAAAATAAAGACAGCAGAGGTGATCAAAAAAGTGTTACATGACCGCAAAATTGTCATTCAAGCGTGACAGCTCTGAAAAATGGCTTGGGCAGGAAGGAGGTGAAAGTGCCCTGTATTGAGGTGGCCAAGCGTTTTTTATTTTTTTCAATGGGATCAAAAACTTAAAAAAAAACACTGGTGAGACACATTTTTGAGCGTTTCTTCTTTTTTAGGTGTTAGATGTTTTTACAGCTGAAAAACTCCTCTTAGAACCCACTAGTCTTGAGTTTCTTTGCCCGCTCATATGCCGCCAGTTTGGGGCCCCCCCCCCCGGCCCTTACCTTTTTCAGATTAGCCATCCTCCTCCACATTCCTGCAATGTCTTATCCCGCCCTCAATGTTGCTTCAGCCAATCAGGTGACAGAGAACCAGACCCGGTGAACCCGATTGGCTGAGACACGTGTCAGTGTTATCCAGGGAACGCACACCCTGTGTGTCCTCTAGTTAACCATTTGGAAGCCGATTAGAGCCCACAGGCTGTAATCAGGAAGCCTATCAGAGCCGCTGGCTCTGATAGACACTTCCAAAACACACCCACCGCTCTTATTCAGATTGCCGGGGCTCAACAGGGGGCCGGTCACCTGAATAGTGGGCGGCAGCGGCGACAATACAAAGATTCATGGAATGCATGAATCTTTGTATTGTTAAGTGGAGGTGCAGGAGAGAGAAAGGGGGCAGCGCTTCTGCGCCCACTATGGACGCACCTCCAAGGTAAAAGGTGAACTTATACCTTAACCACTTTAAGATGTACCTGTGTGTCAAGTGGACTCAATGTCATTGACAGCCCTCAAAATTTCCACTCACCTACTAGCATTTGGCGAGTGGATTTAAGCTGGGGGAGAGTGATGACAGGGCTGCATCTCCAATCTGTGCCTACACTTAGAGTCCCGATGAGATTGGCAGCTGAAGAGGAAAGGTGCATGCTCAGGAAAAGTATTCTGGTGAGCCACGCACAGGGAGAGCACTACACAGGTGCTCTTCTTACAATTCTCATTAAGCCATGGGACCTAACAGTATAACCTCTCTGAGCCTGCCCCCCTCCCCCCGACCAATGTAGCTGAAGAGCAGAAAGTAATGAGTGAGGTGGAGGATTGCGAAAATTACCACTCCGATGCAGCACTCACTGAAAGTTGCCCTGACATGAGAGTGGCAGCCTTCCAGTTTGTCCAGTTTTCTTCTCCTTGTGCTCTATATGTAAGTGTCCAACAGTTCAGCCTGAGCACTGTGAACAGACTGGTCTCAATGTGTACTGTCAGTGTGCGCTGTGCTATGGTGTCAATGGCTGTGCAGTTGTGTGGATCTCAGCGCTGGATTGTACTCCCTCCCGCTGTGCTCCAGCTCCTCTCTGCCAGCCTGAATAAAAGGGAGAAGTGGGGACATGCAAGCGTGGAGCCGCACACACAGGCTCCTGATGATGATAATAATGATAGATAGATAGATAGATAGATAGATAGATAGATAGATAGAGAGAGAGAGAGAATGAATGTGAGTTGCAGAGGAGACAGCAAGAGAATGGGGAAGAGACCCAGAGACCCAGTTCTAGTGCCCTGTCCCTCTGGTCTGCCCCCAGTGCCCTGTCCCTCTGGTCTGCCCCCAGTGCCCTGCCCCAATTTGTTAAAGTTGTTGTTGGTAATATTTAATTTTGTAACTTGATTCTGCATAAAACATTTAACAGTGTCATTCCATGAGATAATCTACGAGGGCGTGTTTTTATGGGTGCAATTGGGCGCAGGGCAGTGTATGAATTAGGTGGGGCAACTGGTGGCGAGTAACTCTTGAGGCCTGGCTAGTAGCTCAGAACTTGAAATTTTGAGCCTGTCATTGAGATCTGCTGTTCCTATTGATCAGCGATCTGTATTGTCCCAGTGATCCTAGCCCCTCCAACACAGTTAAAACACATCCAGAAAGCAGTTTTTAAGCACTGATTACTAGTTTCCAAAAAGTGTCACTTGGGGTCAGATTTGTCCGCCGCCATCCTGCTAAAAATCGCGCATCGCTGCCATTACCAGTAAAAACATTAATATACATAGTGACCATCAGACACAAATGATTTATATAGCTACACCTGGAAAGGTATTGGCAAGCCCTTCATCATGTAATACAACTGTATGTTGGGATGGAGTGAAAGACTTTCCCCCTACGAGCCTAACAAGCCTAATGGGCCTTGCCCTTAAAAAGCCTCAACAAGCCTACTTGTCCTGGCCTCTGACAAATCTAAACAGCTTTGCCCCTAGTGAGGCAAATAAGCTTTGCCCATAACAAGCCATGCCCCAACAAGCCTTACCCCTAAACAGTCTTGCAACTAACGAACGCAACAAATCTGGCCCCTAATGAACGTGACGAGCCATGCCCTAAAAACACCTCTCTATCTGGCCTATAACAAAATGGTGTCTAAGCGGAGCACAGCGTTGTTCTGGGAGGATATCATATGACTTTTTCCCAGAACGCGGGACTGCGCAGCAGCACGTTCTGTCACCAGCTGTGTCCACCAATCAGGGATGAATCACGTGATGTCACCGTTGTAGGCCTATGACAGTGACATCATCACGTGATTCATCCCTGATTGGTCGATGTACGAGTGAGCCCGGAGGGAAGCCGCACAAACTGTATGCTTGGATTTTACCACATGCTGATTTTTATCTGGATTTTCGTAAGTGCAATTATTCCTTTCATATTGCATAATGAGAGCATGTTTTTTTTTTTATCCCTGAGTTCCGTTGGAACAGTGAGTGAAGAGAGCTTCCGTGGTTTGGAGGGAAACCTTATTTCCTCGTGGCCGGTTTGACCACCTGTAGTTCAGTGGTCACATACATCTGGTAAGCAGTTTGTATGACTCACATTGGGTGTGGAGCAGGATCTTCTTGATTACCATTTCCCTTCACTTGCTGTGTCCATCACACATTGTTGAATGTCCGTCAACATTGATTTACCATTCACTTCTTAGCGCTGCACTGTTGTATATGATTATTTTGGCAGCTTGTTTCTACACTCAAGCGCAGTGTTTTTCTACACTATATTACCAAAAGTATTGGGACACCTGCCTTTACATGAACTTTAATGGCATCCCAGTCTTAGATGAAAAAAATTCATCTAAGGCCGCATTCACACCTGAGTGTTTTGTCGCCTGAAGCATGAAGTTCCAAAACGCTAGAGGGGAAAAAATACATTATTCTCTATGGAGATGGTTCACATCTCCACTCCAAAACGCCTGAAGCCGAACGCCTGAAGCTCAAACAAGTTCCGGACCCTTTTTTTGTTGCGTGAGTTGGGCGGATTTGGGCGTTTTAGAACGTTTGTATTCCCATAGAAAGTAATGGAAACGCTTGATTCAAGCGTCTAGCGCGACAATGAGCGTTTCTACGGGCGTTTTGTCGCTTTAATCTGTTCTGTGAAATAGAACATTTCACCCAGGCAGAAGATAAAAAAAAATCTACAAACATAGCAACAAGTGATGAAAGAGATGATCATTTTTCCTATTGGCCCCTGGATGAAGTCTGCTATTGGACGAAACGGCGTAGGGAGGAACGGCGTGCTGACGACACCATTGTTTTTATCCTCACGACCATCCGGAAGGACGGGCGGATTGTGAGAGCCGGCCGGCTTACTATTTATATGCTTCCAAAGGATTCGTTTTTTGTAAGTGCAATCGAATTTCTTTTATTAAACTTTTAAAACGTTACTACTCTATGTTGGCTTCCTTTCTCTTCCCTTGGCTACACTCTGGGAGTGATTGTTTTTCTGGGATCCAGCCGCATTGAGACCAAGCTTGGAGATACACACAGGATTCCACTTTATTACCCGTTAAGGCAATCCAGCCTGCTGTGCTGTTGATGCTCACGATTATTATCTATCTGGTAAGCAGATTTACTATAAGAGGTGGAGGTGGAGGCTCTCTTCTGTCCTGCAGTATCTCAATCCCCTACTTGGGATATTTCTCTGAACTCACTGAACTTTGATTTTTCCCTGGAGCTTTTTACGAACTTTGTCAATTAAGTTTGTTTTCTTATATGATTTTGTCATACATTGGAACACTTGGTGTTGGTTTTTTATATACAATTTTTTTGCACTCAATGCACATTTTGTTATCACCTTCACTATTGATGTATTAATTTTAGCAGCGCAGCACACCCAATTTACTGTTTATATTTTGTTCATCTGACATTTGTGCTGCAGCAGCATTCACGTTTATCTTTATGTAAAATCGTTTGGTTTTGCCACCAATCCAATTTTTATTTTCATTAGACCTGCGCAGTATTTTCCACTGTTTTAAAATAAAAAACGTTGAAGTTCAAAAACGTTGTGCAAACGCGCGAAAAAACAACCAAAAGCGCTACGCTCAGGTGTGAATGCAGCCTAAAGTATGGCTTCCAGAAAACGCCTAAAGAGCCTAACCCTAACAAACCTAGCAAGCTTAACAAGCCTAAAAGAGCCTTGCCCCTAAAAAGACTAATGAGCCTTGCCCCCTAACAAGCATTTCCCCTGAGCCGTGCCCCCAATACACCCAACAAGCCTTTGCTTTAACGAATAGAAACTGGGTTTAACGTATATCCCTACAGGGTGATACTGTGAAGATACTGGTAGTAATGTGCCAATGTCCCGGTAATATGTAAATTTTGACTAGAGACTACTAGTTTTGGACTTTAAGGGCACACAGTAAATATGGTAAAAAAAAATAGAAATATTTTATTTTATGGAAATGTCATAAAAAACTGTTACAAATATAAAATTTAAGAAATTAAATCAATAACTGGTCCACACAGGTTATCACAATAGTATTAGCATAATACAGTTAGATCATAGAAAACTCATAAGAGTATAATTAGAAGTTTAGCTGTAAGATGTGTAACCAGGCGGTGGGTCCAGAGGAAAGGAGGGCTCGCTCTACATGTTACGCATTGTAAAAACACTCAAGAACATAGACATGTGGATAGAATTAACCGTGTTGAAAGTAGGTAACAGCCGGCCTTTTTACCTAGACATTGGCAGTAGTTTTCAATAAATAGCCAGTCAAGGGGGTATTATCATAAAAACAAGTTTAACCCCTTATGGACCGCAGCATGTACATTTACGTCGGCAGAATGGCACCGACAGGCACATCAACGTATATATATATACGTTGGTGCCTTGAGGGGGGGTTCCCCCCCCCCGTACATATGGCGGTCCGTTTTGCTGGCCGAGCGATCCGGGATGAGGGGGCGGCTATTCATTTTTGTCCGCCCCCTCCGGATCGCTCCCAGCCAATCCGCGCGCTCCCTCGCCCTGTCACTTCCTCCTTCTGTGTAAACACAGGAAGGAGGAAGCGATGTGATCTCTCCTTCAGCGTTTTTTTCAACCACCGCTGAGGAGAGATCACATCGCATAGTAAGTCTGCACTAACACTACACTGACACACACTACACATAGGCACATTAACCCCCACGATCGCCCCCCCTCCCCCCTGTCACAGTATGAATGTGAAAACGAGAATGGTAAGGGAAAGGGAGGGATGGACTGGGGGAGTAGAAGGGATAAGAAAAAACAAAGGGATTGCACTCACATGGGCCACATCCGTATATGGAATCAAAAATGGAAAACAATAACTGTGGAGAGGTATTGAAGGTCGGACTATCGAGGCCAAGGAAGTAGTTTAAAAATATAGTTTTAATATAATCATTAAATAAAACAAATTAAGCATATACATAAAAATAACAATGGTACATATATACAAGTAAACCACTCTATACACAAAATCCCTAAAGTCGCCGACGCACGTTTCGCCGTGGGGCTTCTTCAGGACGGATGTTAAGGATTTTGTAAGGAGATGTATATAAATAGTTGTATGGCCGATGACTCTGCAACCAATGCAAGACAGGGCACACACCACGATCGGATATTCGATAGTATATAAAATACTGGATTCAGAAAAGTCCTCAGAGCTTGTTATAGATCTGTTAATTGACAGTAGAGTCAAAGTAAGGGTATTTCCAACATTCATAAAAAAAATAGTATAGTGCTATTGGCAGCCTCCATTCCGTGATAGAAGACCATGGGGCCAACTGGGACACATAGCCAAAAAATGTATTGAGCTTCAAGTTCTCGAGGGGTACCAAGCAGCCAATCAGCGCATAGACTTTTAGACTTTTAAGTATGAGCCAGCCGATCAGGGGGTTGATTCGTACGGGCGTCCGTGTCCCAGGGTGTACATCTGCACAGTGTCTCTGAATGCAGTAATCATACATGTATGATTACTGTATTTAGTGTCAGTGTGACAGGCAGTCAGTGTTAGGTTCAGGGTAGCCCCCGTACCCCCCCAATAAAGTTTTAACCCCTTGATCACCGCCCTAGTTAACCCTTTCACTCCCTATTGCCAGCGTCACTAAGCGATCATTTTTCTGATCGCTGTATTAGTGTTGCTGTTCCCGCTAGGTAGCCAATTTTTTTTTATTGCGATTTTTTTTTTTTTACTAAAGACATGTGGCTAAATAAATTTTGGCCTAAATGATTGACTAAAATTTAGTTTATTTGATTTTTCTTATAACAAAAAGTAAAAAATATTGATTTTTTTTTTTTTAAATGTCGCTCTATTTTTGTATATAGCGCAAAAAATAAAAACTGCAGAGGCGATCAAATACCACCAAAAGAAAGCTCTATTTGTGGGAAGAAAGGGACGCAAATTTTGTTTGGGAGCCACGTCGCACAACCACGCAATTGTCAGTTAAAGCGACGCAGTGCCAAATCGCAAAAAGGGGCCAGGTCATTTACCTGCATTTTGGTCCGGGTCTTAAGTGGTTAAAGTAGCAAATGACAGGGCGATCATATGCTGGTAAGCAAGAGGCAGATTAGGGGAAACACGGCTGGTCCTGAGCAGTAATCTGTATTGCTGAGCCAGAAAGCAGTAATCAAAGTGGTAACTTTTAATCACGTGGTCTGGCTTGAGACCTTTGGTCCACTTAATAGCGGGTTAAAAAATGATCCCTTGGATTTAGGACTGCAAGTGCACCACCATAAGGTGTCCCCCCCCAATCGTTGTGGTCGCCTGTGCCGATTGGGCTTTGTTCTCCCTGTCAGACCCTCCTCCCGGAAGTGTTCCCCGGAAGTAATCACGTGACCCATGAGGCTGGACCAGGCCTCATCCTGATGACTCCACACATTCTGCTATCTTTACTTCTACGCAGCCCATGGAGCCGGGACGAAGACTATAGGATGTTACAGGTGAGCCTTCTTTCCTTGCCTTCTTGTAAGTGTGTTTTGTATAATGTGTCATTAAAATAACCTCTTTAACACTGCACTTAGGTGGCGCTTCCTTTCTCTAACCCACTAGTACATCTGAACCTGAGGTCGCACCATTTATTAGCTTCTTTGCCCCTGGCCTCTACCACTGTCAGTCTTAAGGCAGAGCTGCAAGCTGGAGGCAGGATAGCAATGAACGGAGGGGCAGGAGGCACAGCATCTCTGGGTGGAGGGCAGGAGCTACACAAGTTAACTTTCCAGAATAACTAGCAGGCGATTTGCGAGGAAGCACCCTTCATCCAGTGCTGCTGTGCCTTCCACCCTCCATTCATTGCTATCCTGACTCCTTCTCTTTGCTCTGTGTAAGACAAGAGAGTGAAGATGCGCAAAAGTACATGGCTGTGAAGGTGGGATGAGGGAGAAAGGGCATGACATGAAAGGGGCAGTGCTCGAAGTCAGGGTGTGTGGGGGGGGGAGAATTGATGGGGGCCAAAGCTTGCTATTGTTTGTGTGTGTGTGTTGGGCAAAGTGTTATTGGGCATGGGGTGATGTGACTTAAAAGGGGGGGGGAGATGTAAAGGGGGGAAAGTCCTGTACTGTTGAGAGGTGATGCAAAGATAGGCAGTGCTGTAAAGCAGGGCAGTGCTGTGGAGGGTGATGTAAAGAGGGGGGGGGGGGGGGCAACACTAATGTGAAGGGGTGGGATACTGATGTGTGGCGGACTGAAGACACTGATGTAAAAACGGGTTGTTATATAGGGGAGGAAAAAAGTAAATTTCATAGTGTACACTGCCTGTAACATGATTTGTGAATAGGGAAGAGAATCCTTTGACGAAGGGTAATGAATTAAAATTGCCCCAACAGCACTGCCCCCTTCACCCCCCCGCCCCCTCCATATTGGTGTTTTCTGCCCCCTTCATATCAGGGCAATAATACTGTATTATCACATAATACCAACACAGAGATCCCACCTCTCCCCTATCTTTCAAAACCAAGTCCTATGTCCCCTCACTCTGCTACCTTACATGGGAACACAGAGCAGAGAGCAAGAGGCACACTAGCACCAGATGAAGGTTGGGAGTTAACTTTGCAGATTAACAAGCTGGTGGTTGGTTGCTAGGACTGCTGCGTGCTAGCAACCAGTCACCTGCTGGTTAATCTGGAAAGTTATCTCGGGCAGCTCCCACCCCCAGGGCTACTGTGCCTCTAGCTCATCGCCTGTCCTGTCTCTCTCTCTCCGGTGATCATGACAGCAGTGGAAGCTGGAAGACAGAACTGGCTTCTAAATGGTGTAACCATGGGTCCGGATGGGAGAGTAAATCGGCCCGGGACCAAACCATGGTCTGCCATTTTGTGATGCATGCCATAAAAAGGGTTATTTGTAATAAGATGCGAACAATGATTTAAGAGCAGAAAGAACCATATTCAGACCCCAGAAAGTCACAGGAACAAGCAGGGGGAGCAATGTGGGAGGCTCCAAGTACAATGGTCTTATGGAGTAAGCAGCCAACGGTCTCTTAAACAGACTGGATAGAACAGAGATCTGGCCCTTGCTGGTCCAGACTCCACTTCATGAAGGGGAGGAATAGTACTACAGAGAAATATCTGGCATGAAAGCCCCGAGCCTCACACCAAGTAAAGTATACCTGCCACATCCGATGTTAGACCTTGTGCATAGTAGCTTTAGTAACTCAGCCTTTGAGACAAGAGATCCTGATGTTCTGGGAAAGTCTAGGTACGCCAGGAATCCTACCATGTTGGTGTACCACATCTGCCTGGGCCAGTCCTGAGCGAAGAGATTTACTAGAATGCCCTTCATCTTGATCCTACAAAACAAATAAGAAATATGCTTCAGGGAAGGAAAGGCATAGATTAGGGTGTACTAACCCCAGAGCCACCATCCACTGCTTCCACTAGAAAAGGCTTGTGTCTGGAAAGAAACCAATCCAGTGTATTTTGGAACACTGAGGCCAGGACGTTTACATCCCGTGTACCCCACCCTCTAACACAGGCCATCGGACACCCTCTTAGTGGAGCCGCGGTAGGGCCGCGCTACCCGCTACTTGTTCAGGTCCAGGCACCATCCGCGCTGCCAAGGAAGTTAGGAGCGGTGTCTGCTAATTTTCTTCCTGCTAGCGCACCGCTAGTGTGAAAGCCTTCGGGCTTTCATGGGATGGACAAGGCTGGACCTGAGTTAGTGTAGGGACCCCTTTTGCTGCTAATTTTCTATACATGGTGAGACTTTACCCCTTTTGTTTCCTTCCTAATGGTTGATGTATGACAGCACAGTGGCATTGTTTTACCGAATCCGGATTGGATGACCCTCTAGAACAGGGGGTTTCCAAACCTTTTAAAGAAAGGGCCAGTATACTGTCCTGCAGGTTGAGGGTGGGGGTGGGGCTGATGCCAGTGGGAATAGACAATGCCTTGGCTTCAGTGGACACAAGCAATGCCCCATCAGTGTCAGTGGAAATAATTGTGTCCCATTGTTAGTATCATTGGGAGCAACTGTGCCCCTTCACTGGTGTCAGCAGGAGTACATATGCCCCATCGTTGACACCATTGAGAGAAATTGTGCCCCTTGGTTGGCATCAACAGGACGACATATGCCCAATTGATGGGGTCAGTAAAATCAATTATTTCCCATTGTTAATGTCATTGGGAGGAATTGTGCCCCATTGCAACACTCAAAAAAAGAAAAGAACCATCAAAGTAAAGCCTATTTATGCTAATATAAATGAGAATAAAGTCTATGTATCCTTATTAAATGGATGAGGAGGGGGAAAAAAGGACTCAAGAATAGAAAACCTAAATTAAGCTCAACTGCCTCCATGCCTGACAAAACAAAAAACTCACATCCCACCGTACATCTTAATAAGGCAAAAAGTTTAATGGTATGGAAAACTACTTATAAAACACACACATATGAGAAGACGTATACATTGCTAAGAGTATGACCACCTCTACAGTTGTATTGTAGAATCACAAGTGCCATTGTGTTGTATATAATGTCCTATATATTAGCACTAAACTACTTAACATAGATGGAGTTTTACACCCTGGTAGTTGGCAACATTGTCCTGTGAGGTAAAGGAGTGAAGATAAACCACAGAAAGCATGGATGTTGCATCAAAATCCCAGCTCCAAAATGAACACAGACCGATGGCAAAATGTTAAGACAACCAAACACTGGATTTAATGTTTCTGGAGGCAGGTAGTAATGGTCTAGAGCAGGGGTCTGCAACCTTTAAGACATAAAGAGCCACTTGGACCCATTTCCGAAGGAAAAAAAAAAACTGGGAGCCGCAAAAGTTGCACACCCCTGTTGAAGTCTCCATTAGACGAAACCGGTCGGGTACGCTGACATACCATTTCTCCACTGCACACCATTGGAATACTTCTGTCTATCTACTTAGGTGGAGAGTTGCTATGTGATTTACTTTCACGTGTTTTAAGATATTTTTATTTGTTCCTGTCAGCAGTGTGATTTTTAGGAAAGTTTTATTACATTTTTTACCATTTTACACTATGAGGAGTCTTTTTTCTTTTCCTCCTTTTTCCCCCATCTTGGAATTGATTGGGTACGACTACGGTGCTATTACAGGAGAGGAATTCCTGGATACAAGTGCATCTTAAATACATCAGATACCACCTACGCCTAGGACATCTAGCCTGACGGCGACTAGAGAGGGTAATTGGCCCATATAAGCCTTTCAGACCCCCCCCCACCGTACGGTGAGCTGTGGGTCCATCCTATCCGGTAAGGGTACCCATTCACATCTATTTCCAACATTTGGGGATTGCATCTTGAAGTATACATCTTACTCAAGTTCACTAGAAGGAGAATATATTCATATTATCTTCACGGTGTATGGACTAATTTCTCACTTGATTTGTAGTTTGTGTTATAGCAATTTGCAGCTGGCATTTATAACACATTATATTTTTTCTGTATGTACTTTCTTTATACAGCTGTTCACATTATCACCGTCACCCAGATGGTTTATGAACATTCACTCATTTGATTGATTTCTATGTTAATTAGGTACCTGATTAGGAGTGCTTTAAGTAGTCCCTTTTTCAAGATATCTGGTTGACACTCCTTTTTTATAATATTTATATATATTTTTATTTGTTGGTATTGATTTACCAATTACCTTAGCTGTTGCCAGTATATTTCCTGCCAATGTACTCCTTTTCAGTGGAGGGGATTTAATATTGGAAGAGCATTGTAAGGTCAAACCATTGCGACATTTAAAACAAATATAAAACACTGCATATATTGTTTCTTACCTTAATACAATATCAGATAAGATTGCACCTCCACATGCCATACTGTACAATAGCAGATAAGATTCCACCTCCACATGCCCAGCCCGCCCCCAGCCCTAGACTAGGCCGCTCTTCCCCCCCCAGTCCCAGACACTTCCAAACATGTCGGTCCTCATCTGGGCTGCTCTTACTGCTGTCTCGTCTCTCTCTTCGCACTGGGGCCACGGTCGGTGCTGATGAGCTCAGCTGAGATCCGGAGCGGAGCCTCCATGGGGGAGATGCCCACGGCTGAGAGCTCTCGTCGTGACAGGCGGGCGGGAGACTCCAGGTGCATGCATGCGCCAACGCCACCCGGGCCACGAGCACAGACAGGCCAGCTCTGTGGCCGTTATTTACAACACTGGCCTCCTCCCCTCGCTAGCATCCGCCCCAGAGCCACGGCAAAGGTTCAAAAGAGCTGCGGGTTGCCGACACCTGGTCTAGAGGATGTTCAAATGTCAGAAACAAGATGTGAAAGTAAAATATCTTTCATATATTTGTGAAATCACTCTGTATCCTAAACTCCCTCCCTCGCACTAAAAATAGATGCACAGACTATGTAGAGCAGTGGGCTACCAATAAGATTCATGCAGAGTCCTTTGGATTGCATAATCCAGACTAGGTAGGTCTTTACACAGTCAATATTCCTTCAAGATAAATTATTGAATGGGTACTTCTTCTCCAGTTCTGGGGCACTTCATCAAACTCAATGCTTCTCCTGGCTGCTGCAGAGACTAAATCAAATAGCGCTCGTTGATTTAGCCTCTGAAGCAGCCGGGAAAAGTCAGGTGAAACCGACCAGGCGGTTTAGGTGACCACCTCCGATGTTGTGATCACAACAATATTACCCTGAGAATTTGAAATAAGACATAACCTGTGATTACCAAGCATCGAGTTTGATGAAGCACCCCAGGACCAGATAAGTACCCGTTCAATAATTTATCTTGAAGGAAAATCGACTAACAACCTATTTAGTCCAGATTATGCACTCCAATAGACTTCACAGGAATCCTACTGGTAGCCCAGTGCTCTACATAAACTATACATCTATTTTTAGTGCGAGAGGGGGAGTCTAGGATACAGAGTGATTTTACAATGGAATATATGAAAGATACTTGACTTTCACATCTTATTTCTGACATTTGAACCCCCTCTAGACCACTACTACCAGCCTCCAGAAACATTAAATCCAGTGTTCGGTTGTTTTCACCATTTGCCATCAGCCTGTGTTCATTTGGAGCTGGGACTTTGATGCAACATCCATGCATTTTGTGGTTCATCTTCACTTCTTTACCCCACAAGAGAATCTTGCCAGCTACCAGGGTGTGCAACTCCATCTACATTCCTTCTAGTAAGTAGGTTAGTGCTAATACAGGAGGGCATTATATACAATAGCACTTATGGTTCTACAATACAATCATAGAGGTGGGCACACTTTTAGCAATGTATGTGTCTTGTCATGTTTTTTTTTTTTATATGTAGCTTTCTATAACTTTTTCATACCATTAAACTTTTTGCTTTGAGTTGTACGGTGGACTGAGTTTTGTTTTGTCAAGCGTGGAGGCAGTTGAGCTAAACTCAGGTTTTTATTCTTGAGTTACACAATTGTGCCCCATTGTTGGTGTCATTGGGAGAAATTGTGCCCCTTCATTGGTGTCAGTGGGAAGACATATGCCCAACTGTTTGTGTAAATGGATGGAATAATGTCCCAAGCCCAAATAAAAGCAAGCAAAAAGCCACAGTTTGGAGATCACTGCTCTAGTAGGATGGTTCTATGCTGCATATACAGCCAATCGACCAAAGTTTCATAAAGTTGATTGAGAGACAAGACTGATGACAACCAAGTTCTCTGAAGCAACAAGGTGTACAGGATGAGGATTCTCCATAAGTCATTCATCCATCTAGGACACTGCGGGTGGGAGGACATACCATGGGTTAGTCTACACTTATTTGCTTGCCAGTGACAAAATACTCCTGTAGTTTGTAGTAGAATACAAAAATAAAGACTGTGCCCCTCAATGGATGGGAAAAGAAAGTCACTTACTAATGCAGTTTGGCATTGGCTATTTGGAAAAGAGGGGGGGGGGGGGGGACCTGGCTAGCAACTCTTTCTTCTAAAGTTCAAGCCAACCGTGAACCCTTTTATTCATGGCATTTAACTGATTAGAGAATTCATCTCTAAGTGGCTTAACTGCTGCAAAAAGTAAAGCAAGCTAAAATTTACATCTGATCATATATAATTTAGTGTTAATTGTATCTGGTGTTAAAAAGAAACCCTTTTGGAACCAAGCTTCAAGTGTAGATACTCCAAGCACAGTGGGAACTCAAAAACCCAATGCAAAGGGGTGTTATTTTACCAACGCGATTTCAGCCTTCCAGTGGAGCAAAAAGGAAAGAATTTTTTATTAAAGGGAACCCTGTTACCTGTACTTTTAGCACTCCTTTTGTGTAGTAGGCCATTATGAGGAATGCTGGTTGATCAAGTTGCCAATTACACACCAGGATCAATAATTATGAAAAGAAACTATTTAGCAACACAAAACTGTTTAATATTTATTAAATGACACAAAATACCTAGATACAGACTCACTCTTCTTTGAAGGGACACATATTTACATTATTTATCATCAACTTAGAAAGACCTTGTACCCTTGTCATATGAAACATTAAAAAGGTTTTGAGTTTTGCCATAAAGGATGTGATGCTTTCACATGCCTTTTTAAATCACATTGCCTTTTGAAACAGTGAACAGACACACGTAATGTTTCTTTAAACCTACCACTGGAATGAAAATGCGCCCCAAAAAAAAACAAAAAAAAAAACTGGGCAATATTTTCACTCCAAAATACTGAAAAATTACCAAGTATATTACATTTCTGAATGCTGCTGTACTCTTTAAGCTTTGCTCATTTAGCTCAAACCACTCTAAGCACATACCTGTAAAAAGGATTGAAAATTAAGGTGACAAACCGCTCTTTAATATTACCATGTACTTTTGCAGTGTTTTCTTCCACTTAGCAGTAAATATTATGCAGATGAGTGCTTTGATACACTACTTATTTTCAGTTAGGTAGTTGCCATTTCAAACGGGTGGCTTAACTGAAACCGGCATCATGCAGGTCCAATTCAGAGCTAAACTAGGTTAGTCAAATTATTGTTAAAAGTGGGTCAAACTATTTTCCCCTATGGAGAATTTTTTATTTTTTTAAACGCTACACTAACTTTGCTTCATCTACCACAAAGAACATCTCTAGTGAAGTACCATGTTGCAACTTTAGGTCAAACTTTGCTTTTGCAACTAAGATACCTCTCACACTGGGGCGTTTTTTCAGGTACTTTAGCGTTAAAAATAAGCACCCGAAAGAAGCTGCATCTGCATTCCCAATGTGAAAGCCCGAGTGCTTTCACACGAGGCTCTGTGCTGGTAGGGCCTCAAAAAAAGTCCTGCAAGCAGCTTCTTTGCAGCGCTTTAGGAGCATTCAATACATCGCTCCTAAAGCCCCCTTCCTATTGAGAAACTTTCTTTTTAACACCAAAGCGCCCAAAAAAAACGCCCCAGTGTGAAAGGAGTCTTAGCGGCTTTACCATAATTTTTCGGGCGCTGGCAGTGTGAAAGGGCTCTGAAAGCACTCGGGCTTTCACATTGGGATTTCAGATGAGGCTTCTTTCAGGTGCTTCACATGCTTTTTTTAACGCCAAAGTGCCTGAAAAACACTCCAGTGTAAAAGGGGCCTAAAGAGGTGCATTTAAAAGGGATTTTTTTTTTACCTTTATTAAGTGGAAAAACACCAATAAACGTGGTGCAATACCAAAAGTTTGTCACCAGCAGCTCCAATAATCATTTGTTTCAGTTGAATCACCAAATCATTCTGAGGCTATTAATGCTTTGTGAGACTTTTAGCTTTATCTAGGAGCGACACAAACTTTTTTTTTTTATAGCAATTTTCCCAAAGCTGTTAGGGTATAAGGAGCAAACTGTAAAAAAAATATAAAAAATAAAAAAGCAGTTGCATTTAATGAGACCCCACTCAAAATAGACTTCTCTCTTTTAGATGATGTGAACAAGGATAAGTCATGTACCATGTCAATACAACTCTTCATGACTTCTGTTAAAATGTTTACTTTAATGCACAGATGTAGACGTTAGACAGCACTTAGAGTCACCTGGCCAAGCTTCCCCATATATTAATTGGAATACAGTAAAGAACAGATTATACAACATTTATATACTTCACCCTCTGGTGTTTGGGACCACAAACTTGGTCCAACACATTTCTAAGGCTGTATAGTTAAAAAAAAGTGGGATCAACTAAAGGGAATGGCTGAATTTCAATTGGTGCAAGACTATCACAGCTTAACAAAAATCAATCATTTGATTGACTTCTGTCAAAGGAGAAAGTTGTAAAATGGATCTTGATCAGCAGCTAAAGCCGCTGATCAGTGAACTTGTTTATTTTGCCAGCAGTTAATCCCGTTGTCAGAATACAATGTTCTTTTGGGGTTGGGGGTTCTTCCAAGCAATGCACCTGTGTGTATGAGGGAATCTGGGAATCCATTTATTTTTGTTCAGCCTAGAAAACAAAAAAATATATAAAAAATATTAATCTATGGCAGCTTAAGGCTGGTTTCACATGGACAGTCCGTCCAGGTTTGAGTGGGGGATATTAGATCTAATCCTGTCTGCAAACAACAGATGGATGGGGGATTCATTTTCCACCCGTCCAGTGGATTGGATGACAGTCGGAAGGAAATGGAAAGGAGGTACATTTCTATCTCACCGCCCCATAGAGAACAGTGGGGCCATGTCGGCTCTGCATAGCGTAACAGATCTGTCATCAGCGGAAAGATCCCCTGCTGAGCAGGCAGGTGCGCATTACGGCGTATTGCCCCGTGTAAAAGGGGCCCAAGACAGGACTCTCCAGACCTCCACTAAAGATCTTTGGTAAAGCAGATCGCCACACTGTGCCATACTGAAATTATGCAACCTGAGCTAGAGTCAAGAATGGCCATTTTTAGCTACAATCACTTAATTACCTTAACATGACAAGGCAGGCATGTTTAACCACTTAAGGGCCGCCTAACGCCAATATACGTTGGCAGAATGGCACGGCTGGGCAAACCAACATATATGTACGTTGCCCTTTAAGCCCAGCCGTGGGCACGCTCCGGTCCGAAGCTCCGTGACCGGGATGCGATCGCCGCTGGAGTGCAGCAATTGGTCCCCGGAGCTGAAGAACGGGGAGAGCCGTGTGTAAACACGGCTTCCCCGTGCTTCACTGTGGCGGCTGCATCGATCGCGTCATTCCTTTTATAGGGGGGACATGATCGATGACGTCACACCTACAGCCACACCCCCCTACAGTTGTAAACACACGTTAGGGAACACATAACCCCTACACCGCCCCCTGTGGTTAACTCCCAAACTGAAACTGTCATTTCCACAATAAACAATGCAATTTAAATGCATTTTTTGCTGTGAAAATGACAATTGTCCCAAAAATTGTCCAAAGTGTCCACCATAATGTCGCAGTCATGAAAAAAAAAAACGCTGAACGCCGCCGTTAGTAGTAAAAAAAATAAAAAATTATAAAAATGCAATAAAACTATCCCCCCTATTTTGTAAACGCTATACATTTTGCGCAAACGCTATTGTGACTTTTTTTTTACCAAAAATAGTTAGAAGAATACGTATCGGCCTATACTGAGGATGGAGATAGATATATATATATATATATATATATATATATATATATATATATATATATATATATATATATTGGAGGGATATTTATTATAGCAAAAAGTAAAAAACATTGCATTTTTTTTCAAAATTGTTGCTCTATTTTTGTTTATAGCGCAAAAAATAAAAACCGCAGAGGTGATCAAATACCACCAAAAGAAAGCTCCATTTGTGGGGGGAAAAAAAAAAAAAGGACGCCAATTTTGTTTGGGAGCCACGTCGCACGACCGCGCAATTGTCAGTTAAAGCGACGCAGTGCCGAATCGCAAAAAGGGGCCTGGTCCTTTAGCTGCATTTTGGTCTGGGGCTTAAGTGTTTAAAGACTAACAAAAGAATGTACAGATCAATTTTCCTGGTAGAATTTGTCACAGAAAAGATCTCTTGTACAAATGGTGTTTATACATGACTGCTCCGAGTTATGAGGTCCCAGAATAATAAAAACTCCCATTCTAGGGTTACATTTTAAAAGGTTGAATGCTTCTGGTTTAGTAGTCTCTACACGGGAAGATCTTAAAAGGGACATAAATGGCTTTTTTTTTAGTGATCAGGTGCTTTTTCTGTGTGTGTAGGGCAGGGCTGTTGGCACAAAAGTAAGCAGCACAGGACTTCATGTGACATTGCCGCACGCGCATAAAGAACCCCCTGTCCTGCTGCATGGCTGTGAAACACTAGTGGGTGGTTCAGGGGGTGTGGCCTCAACCTAAAAATGCGGATGCAAACTAGGACGCTGTGCGTTGGTGTGGCTGCTTAATTTAGGTGTAGTGGACACAAGATAAACAATGCAAGAGCTTGAAAAAGGTAGCCCGTTATTGTCACACAACCAAAAAGCTCAGAGGCAGAAAAAAAAAAAAAAACTAGCAAGACCATCAGGTAAGTACCACAGCTTAAAGCTTGCACTATTAAGTAGGAAAAAAAAAAAAGGGGGAGACATTTAGTAACCCAGGAAAACAGGTGACATGAAAAGTTTAACCAATTAGTGATAAACTGTGAATGCATCTTCCAACCAAGAACCCAGATAACAAAATTCACCTGGCAGGTAACTGGTTCCTTTATCTCTTCACCCGAATCAATTCCAGCTGGAAATTTTTAAATATGTATCATTGTACAAAACTTGCCTGTGCCATTTGATAAAGACAACAAAAGTATGCAAAAACCACTCAACTAACCGACCATGTGTCACTTTTTGCAGGACACAAAATGGATTACCCAAAATCCAAAAAGAAGAAGAAAAAAAGGGGGGGGGATGGACTTTTGGCCACAACCTAAAAAAAAAAATAATAAAAAAAATTTGGACTGTTAATTTTATTATGATTTTAATTTGCTGCATTTTGGCACTTAAGGGTAATACTATTTAAAAAAATATCACCTAAAGTTCATTATTAAAATAAAAAAGATAAAAAAAAACACTGTTAGGCGATCTTAAAAATAAAATGACTAGTCATAAGTTTCATAAACTGCATGCTGTACACAAGTTCTAAAGTAAACCAAAGGATGAGGCCAGCAAAAGCCCCTTTCACACAGCCGTTTGGATCTGGTCTGGCTACCTTTGATCTGATCTGCCTACCTCTGATCCAGTCCGGAAAAAAAAAAAGAAAAAGGGGATCAGTCCATCGGGAGGTAGTCCGATGTAAACGCTTACACCCAGCGGCCCATAGAGCAGATCCTGTGTGTCCACTCCGCAGAAACTGAGCGGACACAGACCTGTCACATGCCCATCCTGCTCTGTTCAGCAGGGGATCAGTGTACAGATCCCCTGCTGATCAAAACAGTTTTCCCCCGTGTGAAAGGGACCTAACAGTTTGTTTACAACTAGGTCATTATGTAAGCTTTAGGTATGGATATGGACAGCAAAAGCAAGGTTTTAAATATACAATAATTTATTTGTATTACTGCTTTCAGAAAGCAGGAGTTAAAAACACCCCATAAAAATAACAAAGAAAAAAAGGTCCCCCCACAGCCCCAATTCAATTACTTGGACTGTACAAGAGTAGTCTACAAATAACGGAGCCTGGAGGGAAAGAGAAGAGGTGACCAAGCGTTGATAATGATGAAGATGGTGTTCACAGTTATTTACTTCTAAACAAAGCCAAAATAGACCTGGGTACTTAATCTGCTCCCAAGATGATTTAATGTCAAGTTCTGTTCAACACTTGGAAAATGCATATTATTATGCACATTATAAATCAAGTTTAAACTCTACACAAAACATTCTGATAATTCACACAGGGACCATTCAATATAACCCAATTAACTAGGTTTCTTCTTTTCATGAATAATAAAAATAAAAAAAAAGGTAGTACCGGAACTTAAAATATTAGCAGTTGAAATACTTTACATAACTAATTTATGGACTAGCTGGCAACAGAAGGTATGCTCCTCAGAAATGAGGTGAGCACCTTTGTAGTAGATCACTCACAACCAAAGAGTTAAAACAAGAGGACAAAAGTGAACATATAAAATTAACTCCTGAATAGAGATTTGGTGTGCTCAAAGTATTACATACAAATATTTAATCTCTAAGTGGCCATAAGAAAGTTTCACATGACTAGAGAAATACTTATACTTTGGTGAAATCATTAGGAGGTTAAACCGCTGTAGACAATGAAAAAGGATCACAGATGATGCTGTACTATGTTACCTAATATGCTCTGTCAGCCAGTGTTTCTAGCCAATAAGTAAGGCATACAGCAAGAAAAGCTGAATTTCCAACAGATTACCAAAACATGTCCAAAATGATCAGTCTGTCAACCTTTAAGACAGAATAGTTTAATTGACAACATAAAACAAAAGGCAACACTGGTAATCCTGTACAAGGCTGCATTTACTCCTGCCACAAATTAAGGAGCAAACTATACTAGGTTTAAAGTACAAAGGGCTAGAACAAAAATATGATGGGTCTGAGTACTAAAGCCTGAATTATAGTGGAACTACCACTTTAAGTGAAGTATTATATTTATAAAATTAAACAAAATTTTACCCAATTAAAGCGGAATTTCACCCTAAATATAAGATCTCCCATGTGATTCAGCATACTGGCGTCAGCGCCAGTATGCTGTTTTTTTTTTTATCCCACACTTACTGTATTATCCAGTAATTTCATTTTTTCCCCCCGCGGTGGACGGCGCCAGTACAGCGCGTCACATCTTCCGAAAATACCCAATATGGACTCGGGTAATTTCGGAGAAAATGCAGCGCCTGCGCACAGACCTAGGAGCTGACTGCGCAGGCGCCGTATTTCTCCGAGTCCTACGGCTATGGCGCGTCACGCCCTCCGAAATAGGACTCGGAGAAATACGGCGCCTGCGCAGTCAGCTCCTAGGTCTGTGCGCAGGCGCCGCATTTTCTCCGAGACTACCCGAGTCCATATTGGGTATTTTCGGAAGATGTGACGCGCTGTACTGGCGCCGTCCACCGCGGGGGGAAAAAATGAAATTACTGGATAATACAGTAAGTGTGGGATAAAAAAAAAAAAAAAACAGCATACTGGCGCTGACGCCAGTATGCTGAATCACATGGGAGATCTTATATTTAGGGTGAAATTCCGCTTTAAACCTTCAGTTACGGACAAGGTACAGCCATATGTCTGGAGCAGGGATTCCACTAGTCTTTAATAAAGGCACAAAATGCACAGAAAGTCCTAAGTGATTTTGCCTTGGTTGCAATTCACTCAAACATCACTTTAAAAAAAGAAAAAAAAAAGCTGCTGAAGGCTCATCAATGGCAACAAGAATGTGCAGGAGGTCATGTGACAAAATTAAATAAGTTTGAAATTTCAGAACAAGGTAACTGCTAAAAAATGTGCCAATCATAACAAAAACATAACAAAATGTATACTGTACAAGCAAGTGTTGCTTATAGTGTTTAGATGAAATGGCCATAAAACATCATGGTGGAAATCCCCCATGTTATGCCCCAGTTTAGTCCACACTTTAAATATTAGTTGTATTTCTATAGGTAACATACCCCAATTTTACAACAGTAGCTAGTGATCAAAGCTCACAATAGATCTTTCAATGTGTTTTGTACAATGTCTCATTTTGGTAGAGACATAAGCACCAAATGTCCAGGTTAGGTTTAATTAGATGGCTTCAGAGATTGGGCATCATGGAAGCCTTTTTTTCCATGTGTATAGCTGACTAGGTTGCATGCAGCTTTTAAGTACAAAGGATACTATGCCGATTCCACATCTTTTATAGTCGTATCAAAGGCTGGAACAGGGGTCACGTGACCATGTAACGATCTTCCGTCTGTTGGACGGACCAGAGCTCACAAAATTATACTCTGCCAGCTTGCTGCGCACATCATTGTAAAGAACATGCAAAACAAAGAGTTCAACAGCATTCTTGATAAATGTAAATTGTACTCTTTAAATGGGCTTTTCAAATTGTTGGAAGAACCTTCTCATTTTCTTCTTCGCCTATACTTCATTCAGTGATCGATGTTGTATAAAGTTAATTTCTTCGGATCAACAGGCTAATTTTTTATTATCCACTAGATGCCTATTGAGACAAAGGCTTTTTTAGGCAACGTAATTGTACTGGTTTGGGTTCTCCTTGTCCCTTTCCATGTAGTCCCTGTCTATTAATGACTCTATTCTTTTCTTGAGATCTGCAGGCTGTGTAAAAAATAAAAATAAAAGACAAGATTAGATCATAATAAGTAACACTCAGCATTTGTGAGGATGCGTGCACACACATTGGAGAATACAACTTAGTTTAAAGTTGTTCAGCTAACCTAAAACTGAACCCTGGGCTGGCCAAAAAAACAACTTGTCATGGGGTCTAATACAGAATCATACCTTAAAGTGGTTGAAAACCCTTACATATACCCAGTGAAGTGACTAGCCTTATGTGATACACAAATCCTCCTATATAAGTGGTACCTGTTTATCTGAGGCCATTTCTTCTGTAGATGGTTCTAAAAATACAAAAGATCAGGTTTTTTTTTCCCCAGCGTTAGTAGCAGAGGGTGGGGATTGGAAGTCTATACAGAACCCAAAGACAGCTGTGAGCCCTGACTGGAGGTCAGGAACACCCCCTCTTCAGAGAACAAGCACAGTTGCGGATATCAGTCACAGGCTGTGCGCTGAAGATCCCTCTCACCTTTTTAACTCTCGATGTTAGAAAAAGCTGCATAAGTGACTCCTGCTGTAAACAGAGGAAGGCAGAACAAAAATCACTCAGTGCTTTTTTCATATTTAATGCCTGAGGTTTAAAACCACTTTAATCCAAAGTCCTGCAGCAGCCAGCAATTTCAGTCTTATCTCTTGACTCGGACATGATTTAGGACAAGCAGTGAGCACTGTTCCTGCATTGTACATGAGGTCTTTAAGAGCAGTGGCAAAACCAACAGGAAATAAAAAAATAAAAAAAAATAAGAAACTGTATTTGGGGAGCATTCCTCACTACCAGAACCTGCATTGAGAAAGCCCGTGGGACAGCAGATTTACTAGTTTAGGACACTAGGTGTGCTGCACACTTAAAAAAAAAAAAATTATAAAATGTACACCAGGGCCATGTGTAGACATTCCTTCTGCCCCGATGACGTACCCTCCCCAATCCCACTTGTGAACTCAGGAGCACTAGCGTAAACACACACAAAAAATAAAAGGGCTGACCGTGTTTATTAACACCGTTTTAGCTGCAAAATAGAGATATACCGAGTAAAACTGTTACTTTTGTATTTACTGCATTCGACAGATCAAAGAGAGGTCTCCATTTAAACCCTTTTTAATCTTAAAAGTATAACTAAAAGGCAAAACTTTTAAAGACAGTGTGGAGGGGGATTAGAACACTTGTCAGTTTTTTATTGCCAAAACAGGTAGGTATCTGCGCTACTGAACAAAGGTACCAATATTGGAGGATGAAATTAGCCAGCACCATTTGATAAGCAAATATAAAAAGTCCACATGTAGCGCTAATAAAAAGCAACAGTCTAACGTATTAGAGGAAAAGAAGATGATCCCTTCACCAGTTTTCAGTGTGTATAGTGAAGCTCACCACAACACACGAGAATCAAAACCTGCTTACCAGATATCAGCAAGTGATAGGCATCGATTAATAACATCCCAAGGGATCACATCTTAACTCATCAATGACCAGTAAGTAGATGGTTTGAATACACTGCAAAGCTTGCATCAGAGTGGATATCGCTTCTGATATCCACTCGTATGAAACAAGTCAGGCTCGCTATGAGACCCAAGCGCGCTGAATGCCGTAGTTTTGTTTTACGATGATCGTTCTTGACTGTACATGTAAGTTGCTCCAATAAATCATTTCACAAGCGAGACGGGCTTCACTTTATGCTGCTTTATTTCCATTTGGTAATGGTACCCCTTGACTGGTTGAGACACCCACTGACTCCTGGAAGTTTACTGCTTTGCTGCTGCCTGGGACAAGTGAATGGATGCAAGCTTTACAGTGTATTCTAACCATCTACTTACTGGTGATTGACGAGTTCACATGTGATCCCCTGGAAAGTTAAAACTTTTCTATGCCCCCCATTAGGGAGATTCGCCCTCTCCATTTGACCCATTTACCATTATCAAAAAGGAAAGTAAAAGAAAACCCCAAATTTTGGGTTGTCCCCAGAAAAAAAAAAAAGGGGACACTTTTCAATGGGTACACTTGTTCTGAGGACGTGGGGGTCCCCAAGGAATTTTCTTAATTTTTAGGGGATTTTCCTCTCAACTTCTGTTTCACCATGGAACAGAAGTGAAGAGAAATCTCCCCAATGGCCCTTGCTTACTCTACCTAAAATGAAAAAAAAGAAAAGAAAAGAAAAAATAGTTCTATTTTAATTTACCCTAATCAGCTCTAATTAGTGTTACTAAACCCAGTAATATGAAAAAAGTTCATCCGCCCCCCCACTTGCATAGCTTTATAAATATTTTTACAGTAAAATACTGCGACCATTTACCATTTTGGATGATCTGTATACCACAGTTACATGATAAACTGCAGTTTCTCCAGTGTCGAGTTTAGGTAGGAGAAGATTTCCACTACAGCCTGTACACAAGCCCACATGTGTGATGTCAATATCATGTGACCTGGCTAGCTCTGAGAACAAGTAAATGTTCTCTCTGGCATAAAAGACAACTAAGCATGTGCAGGTCGACTACCCTGCCTGTGTTAGCTGGCCTTCCCCAGATAGACCTTGCAGGATAATTACATATCCTCAAATGTTAGGTCTGTATTTTTAGAGACTTGCATAAAAGCTGCATCCAGTTTGGCTGCTTACTTCAAACGTTATAGCATTGTCTTCATTAAAAAGAAACCTCCTTTTAAGAGACATGTAAAAGAATAAAGAAAGGTCTTTCTTCTGGTTACTGTCATCCTCTCTTAAAAGCGTTAGACAGGACCTTATGTACCATTTGGGAGACAGTGATGCTTGGGTGGTCACCCAGACCAGAAAGGGAATGACAAAAAAACAAAACAAAAAACAACAAGATGGAGATGGATGGAGCTATGCTCTCTCAGGTGCGGTCCCAAAAGAGGATTTAGGAATTTAGGAAAAGAGGTGTTAGTAATTAAATATAAATTAATCAGAAAATAAAGCATTGTTTGTACTTGAGATAGCAAAGTAATTCATATTTATTATATTTCTTTTTTTAAGACAAAGTTATTGCCAAACAAGATCTTAGCAGAAATAAAAAAATAACTGCTATGGTACATATGAGTTGTTCAGGTGTGAGAGCTGAAAGATTAGGGTATAAAAGATTTCTATCCTTAGCATATATGAGCACTATATGCCACAGATGCTGAAAAGGGTGGACTTCGTAACTGTATTGCTCAATTAAAAATAATGAAAATGTTGCTTTAAAAAGGTGACCGTTTTGAGCTACAATGAAAGGGACAATGGCACTGTCTTGGATTGACAATGCAGTCCCATGTCTTTGCGCCTATAAATGTGTCCCCTTACATAAGCGTTTCAACCAAAGCACACTTTTTTCAGAATTTCCTTTGAACTGCAATTATCTACGGGAAAATAATAGGTATACTCCCTATAACATAACCAGTTTTAGAAAAGCAGCTAGGAAATGCTCTCCAAGTGGGAACAGAGATTTTGTCAAAAAGAAATAATAAAAAAAAAACACACACACACACACACACACACACCACAAAATATTGGGCCTCTGGGTGTGTAGCAGTCTGTGCCTGCCTGCCCAACTAAGCCCTGTTTATTTTTCTAAGGTTAAGAAGTGAGTGTAAATCTCCCCAGTGAAGTTACAAACAATATCAAATAGGATCCCTATCGCTTCCCCGCTGTACTTTTTTAAAACTGAATTAACTTGGTGTTGCACACACTCTAGGCAGGAGCAAAGGAACATAAAAGGACCAAAGACCAAACTTATAATATCAACAATTCAAATGCTACAAGGCCTGCAGCTACAGTAGGGTTCATTCTATTACAAATACCAACCTTTACTGGAAATTTAAGCTGGTTGTACACCTCCGACACCAAGAGATTGTGGCCAAGAGTTTTCCTCATCTTCATGATTCTAACAATGGCTGCATCAATTTGGTATTGCCGGTCTTGAAATACTCGTTCTGTAGTGCTGGCTTGTTCTTCCACCTTGAAAGTGCAAAAAATATCAATGAGTGTGCAAAGGCAACCATCTGTATTAGTGCGTCATGTTAACATCAATTAATATAAAAAAGATATACTATGAACCACACAGACTTTTGAACAAAGATGATCACCACATCTAAAATGGTCTTAAGCACCCACACACTAAATTAGTGATCTTTAGTAATTTTATTTTTAAAAATGTATGTTAAGTCAGGCTTGACAAATTTGCTTTGAATCTAGGAGCCAGCTAAAAATGATAGGCGCCAGGAACGCGCACTGTCCCGCGCAGAAGCGAACACATACTTGAGTAGCGCCCGCATATGAAAGCGGTGTTCAAACCACACAAGTGAGGTATCGCCGCGATTGGTAGAGCGAGAGCAATAATTCTAGCCCTAGACCTCCTCTGTATTTTAAAACATGCAACCTGTGGAATTTTTTTTAACATCGCCTATGGAGATTTTAAAGGGTAAAATGTTGTCGCCATTCCACGAGCGGATGCAATTTTGAAGCGTGACATGTTGGGTATCAATTTACTCGGCGCAACATTATCTTTCACAATATAAAAAAAAAAAAATGGGCTACTTTACTGGCTTATAAAAAAAATATATATATAAAAGTGTATTTTTTCCAAAAAAAAGTGTGCTTGTAAAACCGCTGCGCAAATACGGTGTGATAGAAAGTATTGCAACGACCACCATTTTATTCTCTAGGGTGTTGGAATAAAAAAATAATTATACTGTTTCCTTAAGGAACAATTGGTTGGCATTTTGAGACGAGGTTAGTGATGTAGCTGGGGGCCAGGTTGTGGATGGCTTTGAAAGTTATTGTTACCATCTTGAATTCTATTTGTTGGTTAAGCGGCAGACTATTTAAAGGCAAGCCAATGAGGAGGGAGTTGTAGTAGTCAATTTATGCAATTATATTGCACAGAGCAGGCAAGTATAGACAGGTTTGTTGTTATAAAGAAAATAAATAAATAAAATCCTATATAATCACTTTCAATTCTTTATTCCTGCAAGCCCTGCTCCCAGCCACAATGGTACCAGAGAGCAGCGTCTTCATTGGTCACTGCCTCAATAGAATGGCAAGAAGGTAAAAAAAAAACCTGCCTCTAGACCGCTTTAAGCATGTGCCTGTCTGGGGACCATGTTTGCCTGCATGGACACAGTCACTGCTCCCAATCTGACATCCATGTAGGTGCATGTCCCAGAGCTCAGGTACAGGCACTCGCATGGATGTCAAGCTAGGAGCAGCAGCTGTGTCAAGCTAGGAGCAGCAGCTGTGTCAAGCTAGGAGCAGCAGCTGTGTCCTTGCAGCAGCTGCTTCCCAATTGACAAGTGACAGCTTGCGGCTTCACAGCTCGCTTTCTACTGAATGGGCAGCAGCCTTCTGGAACCTGAAAGCTCTGTCCCAGAAAACTGGAAGTGATTAGGAGGAGGTGGGGGGGGGGGGGGGTAAGGGATAAGCTGCTAAAACTAGGTATCCACTTTCCCCATCCAATTCCCCCCCCCCCCCCACTCCAAAAAAAATATATGACACTAAATGTGGTCAGGAGGGGGAAAGGCAGACTTAAAGCGGGTGAAGTTCCACTTTTAGGCACACCTGTTTGAACAAGGTCTTGGTGGACTGGAGATCAGTTTTACAGGAGACCAGTCTTGAGAAGTGCCACTCAAATATTTACAGTTTTGCAGTCTTTGTGCAGCAAAAAAGAGCCCACACCACCCTATAGACCTCAACAGACCTCAACATAGAATACTCAACATCTGCTATAACATAGCTAAAGAGCACCTGCTCTGCAAAGTACAGTAGGGGAGTGGCAGAACTCAAAATCAGAGTCTGAACAGCCAACAGAGGTGGTTTTCAGAAGGTGCAAACCAGCAATCATTAGCAGTACTGAATTTTCAGATACACAGCAAGACATTGCTTCTTCCCTAAGCCAAGGACTATACATTTTATAATGTAATATACAAAATACCGTTTCCTTCATCTGAATCTGATTGATCCTTATTCTGAAGAGCTGATGCCTGAAGTCATCATTGAAAGTAAACTTGTCACCATCATCCACATCTTTACTCTTTGGATTCTTAATAAGGACTCTGGCTCTTCCACAAGCCAATGACTGGAGCGTTCTTCTTAATTCACTATCCTCTAAGAAAATAATGTGCAATAAATTAGTATACATTTACACATAGTATGATTAACATGAAAACTGCAAGAGATATCAACATCAGCATGTTACCAATGCCAGTTGCTTGTTTAATTTCTTCAAAGCTGAATTCTTCTCCCTCATTGAACATAAGCAATACAAGGGTTTGGAAGAGCGAGACCTGCAGTTCTTTTTTACCCTATAAAAAAAACAAAAAAAAAACACAGCAAAATCTTTAATGCAAAACAAAATTGATAAACCTATTTTTTTTCTGTTAGCATGGAAAAGCAGATATCTTCTTGTATGCAATAATGTCAACTTCTATAAGGAGTAAACCTTAAAATATGATAAAGGAATAAACATTAGCCAAATGACAAACATTGTGGGCTACATAAAGACCACTCTATAGAGCAGTTGGTTTTGCTGTCTAATAAGGGGCCAGTCATTGCTCCGATTCCTTCCAGTTCTGTTAGCAGATGGCTTCTTTCAGAAAAGTTAAAAAAGTTAACATGTGAAAAGGAGACCAGAGCTCCACCTAATGGATAAATTGACTATATATAAAGTAATCTGCATAATAACGCAATAGTATTTTAAACTTTGAAGTGCAAACACAATATCTCACAAAAGTGAGTACACCCTTACATTTTTGTAAATAGTTTATTACATCTTTTCATGTGACAACACTGAAAAAATTACACTTTGCTATAATGTAAAGTAGTGAGTGTACAGCCAATAATGTCTGAACCGCTGGCAACAAAAGTGAGTGCACCACAAGTGAAAATGTCCAAATTGGGCCCAATCAGCCATTTTTCCTCCCCAATGTCATTTGACTCGTTAGTTTTACAAGGTCACAGGTGTGAATGGGGAGCAGGTGTGTTAAATTGGGTGCTATTGCTCTCACTCTCTCATACTGATCACTGGAAGTTCAACATGGCACCTCATGGCAAAGAACTCTGAGAATCTGAAAAAAAATTATTGTTGCTCTAAATAAAGATGGCCTAGGCCAGAAGTCTCCAAACTTTTCAAAGAAAGGGCCAGTTTAATGACCTTTAGACTAGGAGGACCGGCTTGTGGTCAGCTTGGGCAGAAAAAGTCCCGAGCCCAGCATCAGTGAAAATAAATGGGGCCTCGGGGGTTCATGGCCAGATGGAGGAGGAGGAGTAGTGCCCCTATTAGTATGAGGAATAGTATCCCATCATTGGTATCAGTGAAAGAAATAGTGCCTCATTGTTGGTGTCAGTGGGAGGAATAGTACCTCAAGGGCCGGATAAAGGCTAGCAAAGGGCCGTTGGGCCGCAGTTTGGAGACCCCTGGCCTAGGCTATAAGAAGATTGCCAAGTCCGAGAAACTGAGCTGCAGCAGGGTGGCCATGACCATACAGCGGTTTAACAGGACAGGTTCCACTCAGAACGCCTCTTCTAAAAATAATGCCCAAAAAAACCTGCCAAAGACAAGCAGACTAAGGACATTACTGGAAACATGTCTTGTGGTCTGGAGACCAAGATAAACTTATTTGGTTGAGATGGTGTCAAGAATGTGTGGCGGCAACCAGGTGAGGAGTAAAAAAAAAAAAATACACATGTCTTAGGCAGAAAGAAGAGTCTTAGCGCAAGACTACTTCGTCCTTCTACAGGGTATAGAATGGCTCATTAAAAGAGCCACTAACTTCTGTTAAAAAAAAAAAGAGCCACTAACCTAAAAGACACGGCCGACAGATGTGATAGCGACCAAGAAGGCAATCTTGCAGGAAAGGTCCGAAATCCCGCAGGACAGAATTTTTTTTTTTTCCTATGAATTTTTCCCATGAGTAGCTGCATGTCTTACCCGTTTCTGCCACTGGAGGGGGTAAAGAGCATACCTGGTGTTCTGCTTACCGTGCTCTCCAGGAAAGCTCAGTGTCAGCCAGTCCGTTAACCACTTAAGGACCGCCTCCTGCACATATACGTCGGTAGAATGGCACGGCTGGGCAGATCTACGTACAGGTACGTCCTGTACTACATTTTTGGGACAATTGACATCCTGTACTACTTGACGTCCTGTACTACTACCCAGCCGTGGGTCACGGGCGCGAGCCCGCGGCGCGCTCCTGTGACCCGGTCCAAAGTTTCGGGACCGCAGGACTTGCGGACCCGATGGCCGCTGGAGTGCGGAGCTGAAGAACGGGGAGAGCTGGGTGTAAACACGGCTTCCCCGTGCTTCACTGTGGCGACTGCATCGATCGCACCTACAGCCACACACCCCTACAGTTGTAAACACACACCGGGAACAATAACACCTACAGCGCCCCCTTGTGGTTAACTCCCAAACTGCAACTGTCATTTCCACAACAATCAATGCAATTTAAATGCATTTTTTGCTGTGAAAATGTCAATTGTCCCAAAAATGTGTCAAAATTGTCCGATGTGTCCGCCATAATGTCGCAGTCATGAAAAAAATAAAAAAATAAAAAATAAAAATCGCTGATCGCCGCCATTAGTAGTAGAAAATAAATAAATAATAAAAATGCAATAAAACTATCCCCTATTTTGTAAACGCTATAAATTTTGCGCAAACCAACCGATAAACGCTTATTGTTTTGTTTTTTTTACCAAAAATAGGTAGAAGAATACGTATCGGCCTAAACTGAGGAAAAACTTTTTTTTACATATTTTTGGGGGATATTTATTATAGCAAAAAGTAAAAAACATTGTCCCTCTATTTTTGTTTATAGCGCAAAAAATAAAAACCGCAGAGGTGATCAAATACCACCAAAAGAAAGCTCTATTTGTGGGGAAAAAAAGGACGCCAATTTTGTTTGGGAGCCACGTCGCACGACTGCGCAATTGTCAGTTAAAGCGACAGTGCCAATTTGCAAAAAGGAGCCTGGTCCTTTAGCTGCATTTTGGTCCGGGGTTAATTGGTAAGCGTCTCACTTCCTCCGATGCAGGCTCTGCCACGATTGTATAGAGACGAGTCCCTCGTATTCCGGGGTCCACAGCGCTCATTGGGGGGGGGGGGGTGTCTCTTCCCCCCCCCTCTTCTCGCCCCCACCTCCGCAGTCTACACTTCAAACACGTGCGTGGGGCGCGCTTTTCAGGTTGGTTTGGCAGGGAAGCAAGTGGGGGGGCATGGTTGTCGTGGGCGGGCACGTGCGGCGCTCATGCCTCTACTGCACAGGGCGGAATTTTTAAATAAACCTGCAGACGCTAGCGCCTGCATGCAGGAGGGACACAGCATCTTTGGGCCACGTAAGCAACTCCATGTGTGTTGGATTCAGGCACACCAATGTTTGTATGCGCAGAAGTACCTCTGCTTTTCTGGCTTAGGACCATGCCTTCCCATAGGAGTTCAGGGGGTATGGAAGAGGTGCACTACGGTGTCGCCATTCGGATCAGGGGGTCCTAGCAAGGCCTGCCTTGTTCCATCCTCCCCTGCAAGACCTGATGCAGCCACACAGGATGATGCATTGCCTGTCAGGCTTTGCACCCTCTCCTAACTCAATTTAGCATGGTGCACCTGGTCTACTCGGTAGAGAGGTCAAAAAAGCCCTTGAGATCAGGTTACAATTACACCGTCAATGAGTACTCCCAGGTTCCTTATGATCACCTATGATCGGAGCAATTGTAACCTGATCAAGGGCTTTTTTGACCTCTCCACCGAGTGGACCAGGTGCACCATGCCAAATTGAGTGGAGCAAGTTTACCACTTTAAACACTTGACAACCGGGCCTGTTTTGGCACTTCTCTCCATGTAAAAATCTCAATTTTTTTGCTAGAAAATTTATCAGAACCCCCAAACATTATATATATTTTTTTTTAGCAGACACCCTAGGGAATAAAATGGCGGTCACTGCAACTTTTTTTCCTTGTACGGTATTTGCGCAATAATTTTTCAAACGCTTTTTTTTTGGGGGGGGACGGTTTCATGAATTAAAAAAAAAATTACCAAAACAGTAAAGTTAGCCCAATTTTTTTGTATGATGTGAAAGATGATGTTGCGCCGAGTAAATAGATACCCAACATGTCACGCTTTAAAATTGCGCACACTCATGGAATGGCGCCAAACTTTGGTACTTAAAAATCTCCATAGGCGGCGATTATTATTTTTTCTACAGGTTACTATTTTGGAGTTACAGAGGTTGTCTAGTACTAGAATTGTTGTTGTAGAATTGGGGTTTGAACTGCGTTTACATATGTGGGCGGGACTTGCATGCGTGTTCGCTTCTGAGCGCAAGCTACCGGGGACAGGGTCGTTTAATTTTACTTAATTTTTTTTTTAAAGTGTAAAAATAAAAAAATGTATAACTTTTATTCCTATTACAAGGAATGTAAACATCCCTTGTAATAGGAATCACTGTGACAGGTCCTGTTTATGGAGAGATGTGGGGTCAATAAGACCCCACGTCTCTCCTCCAGGCTTACAAGCATTAGATTGTGAAAAAAATTCACAGATCTAATGCCGACAGCCGCGATTGCGGCTTTGCTTACTTTCAGGTAACGTCACGCCCAGACCTCCGACGGTCATAGAGATGACTGGTGACCATCTGGTCACCAGTCATCTCTACGCTTCCCAGGCAGCGCCTACCGATTCGCTCTTCGGGCCCCCGATGGCACGGGAGAGCCCGGACAAGCACCGGATGGCGGACGTCCCCTCCCGCTGCCTATAAGAACGATCAATCGGCGGAACTGCCGCTTTGATCATTCTTATCGTGCAGAGAATCGGCGGCTGAAGACAGTGATATCTGAATGATGCCTGTAGCTACAGGCATCATTCAGATATCACCGCACAAAGTCAAGGACGTCCATGGTCGTCAAGTGGTTAAACACCGCTTTGGCATACTAATATATATTACCACACCGGATCAGTTGAGTCTCCCCTGTTCTACTCTCTGCTTACCAGTACAGATCGTCCTGTCATTATTATGCTAATTTTCTTTACATGATAATTCCTTGACTGGCTATATGTTACAACACATTGCCATTTTCTAAGCAAAAAGGCTGACTGTTTCTTTCAACACGGCCAACTCTATTCTTATGTCCATGCTCCTAAGGAAGCGTTTCAACAACGCGCAACATGTAGAGCCAGCCCTTCATTTCTCTGGACCCACCGCCTGGTAATATATTCTACAGTTATATCTCTGTTTTTATTATAGTCATTTGAGTTTCTATAAGCAAACTGTATCTTATCGCCAATGTTGTGATAACCTGTGTGGACCAGTTATTTTGATTACATTTCTTTGATTTTCTATATACAACAGTTTTTTTATATTTCTACAAATAAAATATCTTTAGTGTTTTACAATACCTACTGTGTGCCTTTTAAAAGTCCAAATTCACTAGCTCCTAGTTAAAAATCTACACATTATCGGGACGTTGGCACATTATTACCAGTATATCCACATTATCACCCTGTGAGGATATACGTTAAACACAATTTTCTTCATAAATTTGTGTCAGTAAATTTTCTGTTTTGACAGTTTAGTTGGAAACCCTGATGATTAGTCAGTCAATTTTACAGAAAGTGCTTGTGCAAAAAACAAAAACTGAACACCACCTTCACGCATGGGTGAAGCAGGTTCTATAATACTAATCTCCATGCTATAATTGCCAAATAGTCAGCAGCAGAAGATATTTTGAGGAAATAGCTTAGCTGAAAAATAAGAGGGATTCACACAAATAATAAAAAAAAATATGGATACAGCATTTAGTAACTGCCTCAACTTACCTCAATAAACTCTGCTTTTAAGACACACTGGCCCAGAGTCGACTGCCACTGTAGTTTTCTGCCACTGTGCTTTCCAAGGTAAAAGGTCTTGAAAATCTCCTGGAGCTTCACCATCTATCGAAAGGAGAGAAAAAAAAAAGAATAAGAATGACTATTATAGTATATGTAAACCCTGAACTTCTCTTATTTTCTCCCTTTGGTGGGTTCAATACACAATTGAAAAGTTTTCCCCATGTCTGTTTAATAAATGCAAAAGTCTGGTAAAGAGCAATAAAAACAGATTTTAGTTCTTGGGTTTAGAGTCAAAGCGGGGTTCCATCCGCGACTTTCTTCTTTCTAAAGTCAGCAGCTACAAACACTGTAGCTACTGACTTTTAATAAGGACACTTACCTGTCCTAGGCACCCGCCTTGCGGCTTCACTGCCCGTTTCCTACTGCGCATGAGCGAGACTCGCGGCGCTTTGTGAATGGGCGGCTGCTTTCTGGGATACACACAGTTCCCAGAAGGCAGCGCGCCCCATTCCCCAGAAGACAACGTGAGGAGGACGAGGAAGAAGATCTGCTGCAGTATGGGAAGAGGCAGATTAGGAAGATCAGGAAGATCCGCATAGTAACCGCCATTTCTGGTAAATAAAACATTTTTATTTATTTTTTGGCAGAATTCTGGTGTATTTTTTTTTCTTTTCTATTAGGGTGGATCTCCACTTTAACTCCCCAGCACCACTGGCTATCATGTGTTACTGTTGGACAACTGAAAACTAAGGGCTTCAACAAAGAATTCGATTTAGCAACATATTCACAAACATTTAAGCTCATATAAACCACTTGCTTACTGGGCACATAAACCCCCTTCCTGCCCAGACAAAATTTCAGCTTTCGGCACTGTCACATTTTAAATGAAAATTGCGCGGTCGTGCTACGTGGCTCCCAGACAAGATTGGTTTTTTTTTTTTTTCACAAATAGAGCTTTCTTTTGGTGGTATTTGAACACCTCTGTGGTTTTTATTTTTTGCGCTATAAACAAAAAAAGAGCATCAATTTTGAAAAAAATTCAATATCTTTTACTTTTTGCTATAATAAATACCCCCCCCCACAAAAAAAAAGGATTTATATATATATATATATATATATATATATATATATATATATAAACTTTTCCTTAGTTTAGGTCGATGCGTATTCTTCTACTTATCTTTGGTAAAAAAAATGTATATGTGTATATATATATATATATACACACACACACACACACAGGATTGTTTTATGGCATTTTTATTTTTTATTATTTTACTAGTAATGGCGGCGATCAGCGACTGCGACATTATGGCGGACACATCGGACACATTTTTGGGACCATTGTCATTTTCACAGCGAAAAGTGCTATAAAAATGCACTGATTACTGTGAAAATGACAATGGCAGTGATGGGGTTAACCACTAGGGGGGGCTTAGGGGTTAAGTGTGCCCTAAGGGAGCGATTCTTATTGTAAGGGGGCATGGCTGGACGTGTGACGTCACTGATCGTCGTTCCCTATAACAGAGAAACAGACAATCAGTGACACTGCCACAGAGAAGAACGGCGAAGGTGTGTTTACACTCACCTCTCGCCATCGGCGATCGGGTCCGCAGGCGTGGTCATGCAGCTGGGCACAGGCACATTGCCCTTTAAGTGCCCAGCCGTGGGTCGCGCACTGGCGCGCTCTCGACCTGGTTCGAAGCACACCTTCCCCCCCTCCAGATATTGCCATCTTCCTGTTTTTGTTATTTTTTTTCCATGGGTTTGTTATTCATGAAACCGGTTTTGAAGTGTCTGTATTCTGCTTAATGTACACCCTCATATCATCATTGACACTTTGGATGTATGTACATGTATGCACTTTGTTATAATAAAAGCGGTTTAAAAAAAAAAAAAGATTGCTGCGTAGCCCTGACTGGTTTCTGTCATTACTTTCTTCAGAGGGTGTATGCCTTCTGAAGAAAGCAATTACAGAAACCGGTCAGGGCGACGCTACGCAGCAATCTTTTTAACATCGGCCCCCCTCGTCTTCACTACCCGGGATCACTGCGGGAGCAGTGAGAGGTTAGACAAGAGAGCACGATTGTCTCAGTATATTTTACATGCCCTGGTTTTATTTATATATTGTAAGTGTGTTATCGTGAGACGCTTTTAAACAATGAATATTAAGGATAATAAGAGTTGTACTGAATTACTCTATGTATACTTTTTCTCCATTTGCTTGTGATGAGCAATACCTAGGTGGCAAGTGCTTGGTCTGCTGACAGCATCTGTGGAGTAATAAGCGTATTATCCAGTATGATCTGGTAAGAGATCTTATCCAGTGTTGGAGTTTATCAAATTATCCTAATTTCTTTGATGAACTATTTTACTCTCACCCTCTGCTTTTCAATGGACTCACACTAATGTGCAATATCCAATTACCATTTTTTCATAAGTGGACTTGATTTTAAATATATTGTCTCGCTATATTTCTTGCTATTTTTGCAATAGCGCTCCTAATGTTCGAGTATTCGTACTTTGACATATTTTTGGATATACATAGATTATTCCACAATACTTGAGGATGCCACATGTTTAGCCTACATAGAAAATTGCAGAACAGTTTCAAGAGAACACAGGAGACACAAGAGCATTTGTTTTGTTAACTTGAAGGCAGACAAGGCTCCTTGTACCCCTTGGTGGTTGTTATTTATCACTGCAGTGGCATTATTTGTCTGCACCATACATAGTATGCAAGGTTGAAAAAAGACAAGTCCAAACCTGGATTGAGTGTTCCCTCAGAAGGGAGGTCCTGTGACGCAGGAACAACCTAACTGTTCTGAAACCCAGGATGCTCATGGAAAGCATGATTTCCCCTCTTGACCATGTTCCTTGAACTGTGAAGAATTGGAACACTCCTCCCCAGCCCAGACTTGCACCTGTTGTAAGGACTTTTCAGTGGCAGGGGAGGGCTGAGGTGGTGATCCACCAAGAAGAGGGAGTTCTTGCTTAGCTGAATTGTAGCATGGTTAAGTAAGGGAAAGGGCCTGCTTTTTCCATGGTGACAAAATGTTTTGCTAGAGAGTTCTTTTTTTAATCCACAAAGATGTTATTAAGAAATAAATGGTGACAACAGAGCAAGACAAATAATTCCATCAACATGTAATACAAGAGTACATATGAGGATCTATATCTTAATGTGTACTATAGGGAAATAGGCAGAGATCAAACGGGTACAGCCTAACGCAAACAACAATCTCACATTTAATGGCAATACAAAAAAAATAAAAATAGTGCGGGGGCAATTCCCAATACAGATGTACAATAAAGGTGTCTACTAGTGCCCCACTAGTATAGGAGACGTAAGAGTTTAGTACATAAACCTATTAGCCTAGATCTCTTGTCAGCCTAACCCCAACCTATGCCTATTGCATGGATCCTCCCATATAGGAGGGGATGAGTGAGGGGAATGGGCTCAAGACCACCCCGTCCTCTCATCCCTCCATCAATGAATGGTGAGAGGCCATAAAGAAAGAGGCCACAAGGAAAAAGATAGAGAAGAGGAGGAAGAGGAGGAGAGAAAAAAAAAAAAAAAAAAACAACAAAAAAAAAAAGGGGGGGGGGGGGATGAGAAGAGGGTATCAAATCATACCCTAATGGGGGGTTGAACGGGAAGGCCCGCCACCCCCACCGTCTACAATTCATTGAAACATGTACAGGCCCATGGAATTAAAGATACGCGGACACCAGACAGGTGTATTCTCCGCATACTGGTCCAGTTTAACTCTGTGTAAGGGCATGGTAATCAGCTGAGTTCCTGAATTCACACCACTCCCTCCAGACTTCAGTGAATTTTGGAATGTCATCTTGAGCAATGCATATCAGCTCCTCCATCGCTGCAATCTGGTTCACACGCGCCACCCATTCCTTTATAGTCGGTGGCATCTTAGCTCTCCAGTGAACAGGAACACATAATCTGGCGGCATTAACCATATGTAATCGCTACAGAATTGCGGTACCGTTTTTTAGAAATGTTTGAAAGATGAAGCAGATATTGTGCTGATGAAAACTCCAGGGGTAGCGTGGAAACCGCCGTCGTCACTTCATGTACTTTCTGCCAATATGGTTGAATTAGTGGACACTCCCACCAAACATGAAGGAATGTGACTAGTGCTCGTCCACACCTCCAGCATCGATCCGATACTGCCGGGCAGAATTTGTGCACCAAGTCCGGTGTCTTATACCACCGTGTCCTGAGCTTGTACCCATTTTCCTGTATGCCCACATTCAGTGAGCCCTTGAAGATAAACCAGTTAACTCTTTCCCACTCCTTCGCCTGAATCGGTCTAGCCAGCCGGGTTTCCCAAGAGGCCTGTTCCGCCTGTATAGGAGCAAAGGGAGCTCTAAACATGGATGCATACAGGGTTGAAATCACACGTCTCTGAGGAGAGTTACTTAAGCATAGCGATTCAAGTGTCGTGGGCGATTTCGTAAACGACCTTCTGACCTTCGGATCATTCAGAAAATGTCGCACTTGGAAGTAAGCAAACAGGGGAAACTTCTTAGTTAGAGACATCTTCTCAAGCTCTTTCATGGATAGGAATCTATCTCCAGAGAAGAAGTGCTTGGCCAGAATCTCATCGTATGGCCACTCGTTTATCAAGTACCTCCCATCTTGTCCTGGAATGAAGTCCGGATTACCTCTCAGAGGGGTCAATCCACAGTCCGTTGTGGATATCGCGAGTTTGTCACAGGCCTTCGTGAATGCCGACAAAGTAGCTCCTATCAGTGGATGAGCCAGGGCAGTAGGCCTCCAGTGTTTCCTGGAGATCCATGGAACTTTCCCCAGGTCTTCTCCCACCATCTGATTCTCTAAGTGAACCCAGCCTTTACAGCGGGAGTGGACTCGCCAGTCCACTATCCGCGTTAGATGTGTCGCCCAATAGTATCTTTGCAGGTCCGGGAGTCCAATACCTCCCCCTAATTTAGGCAAAACTAGTTTTGCCCAGCTAATTCTAGGTGCTCTAGATCCCCACAGGAACTTCCTACATATCCTCTTGTAAGTTGCGAAGAAAGAGGGTGGCAGGGTTATCGGAATCGTCTGCAGCTTATATAGCATTCGAGGGAGAACCGTCATTTTCAGAATGGCTGCCCTTCCAAACCATGAAATAGTGGGAGAATCCCATTTCAGCAAGTCTTGTTGTATGGCCTTCAGCTCAGATAAGAAATTTTTCTCGTAAAGGTCTGGCAGTTTACCTGGTATTTTGATCCCCAAATAAGTGATATCATCGGTCTTCCACCGAAAGGGGAAGACCTTCTGGCAGTGGAGAACTACCGATGAAGGCAGGGATATATTCAGGGCATACGATTTGGAAAAGTTAATCTTTAGATGCGAGATATATCGGAACTGTTCAAACACTTGTAAAAGGTTAGGCAGGGACGTCAGGGGGGAAGAGAGGAAAAGCAAGATGTCATCGGCAAAGGCCGCAAGCTTGTATTCCTTATGAGACAACCTAAGCCCTGTTATATCAGGATGGGCCCGAATGCAGCGTAGAAGGGGTTCTAGGGTGAGGATATACAGTAAGGGCGAGAGAGGGCACCCCTGCTTTGTGCCATTGTGAATGGAGAAGGCCTCTGATAGGTGGCCATTTACTCGGACCCTAGCACGTGGGGTCGAATAAAGTGCCCCTATCATTGCTCTCAATTTTGTTCCTAGGCCAAGTGCCTCTAGGACCGAGTGCATGAAATCCCAGGCCACCCGGTCAAAGGCCTTCTCCGCGTCCAATGAAAGAAAGAACCCTTCAGTCTTCGTAGAGGAAAGCCAGTGATGCAAGTTAAGGGCTTTGAGGGTGTTGTCCCTGGCCTCCCTGCCAGGGACAAAGCCTACTTGATCAAGACTGACCAGAGCCGGAATGTGGAAGGCTAGTCGCGTCGCCAGTATTTTTGAGAAAATCTTGACATCTGCGTTGAGGAGCGAGATCGGCCTGTAATTTGCTACGTCTGAGGGATCTTTGCCCTCCTTAGGTATTACTGAGATGTAAGCTTCCAGTAAGGTGTTTGAATTGCAAGATGTGTTCGCTAAAGAGTTAAAGGCTTTGAGGAAACCTGGTGCTAAAAATTCGGGAAAGCATTTGTAGTATTGGGCCGTCAGGCCATCTGGTCCCGGGCTCTTGCCTGGTTTGGTGGCTTTCAGGGCTTCCACCCATTCCTCGGACGTTAACGGGGCCTCTAAGGCTTGCTGGTCCTCTACAGATAGCGCCCGGGGGCTGTATTTGCGTAAGAAATCGTTAATCAGGAATTTCCTGTTGGCCGGTGAGCCCACCCCTTCTTCCTTCGCCCTAATGTTATATAGTGTGCTATAGTATTCCCGGAATTGGTTAGCGATATCTTCTTTCTTGGTATGAATCCCACCCTGTTTATCTTTTACATGATGAATGGTTGAAGCCAGGACCCGGTTCTGCGTGAACCTGGCCAGCAATCTCCCCGGCTTATTTCCGTGTTCAAAGAATAATTTCTGAGATAATATCATGCGCTTTCGAGCTTTTTTGTAGAGTTCTTCACGCAGAAGCGTCCTAGCCTCTGCTAGTTCTGCCGCTACCTCTAGTGCTAATGAACCTTTGTGTTTTGTTTCTAACTTAGAGATTTTGTCAGTTAGTTCCTGAATCAGGGCCAGGTGTTCCCTTTTCCGCCTGGCCGCTATGGAAAGTAGGTGACCCTCACGACACATTTATGTGCTTCCCATTGAACCATAGGCGTTACATCTGGTGTATCGTTGTGCAGGAAGTAGTCCCCAATGACTTGCTTGAGGGTACTAACATCTGCAGGGTCCGTAAGTAGGGAGGCGTCTAGTCTCCAGACCTTTGTGAGGTGTTCCCGTTGCGGAAACCGTAGAGTAAGGGTCACTGGGTGGTGATCAGACAATAATAGATTTTCAATCGTCGCATCATGTAGATACGAGAGATCGCTTTGTGACAGGAATATATAATCAAGCCTCGAGTACCGTTGGTGAGGAGATGAGAAGATCGTGAAGTCCTTCCCTCTGGGGTTCAGGGTGCGCCACGTGTCGTGCAAGGCCAACGACGCAAGGTCTAGTTTCGCGCGCCGTAGGGCTGAGAAAGGGAGGGAAGAGGTGCCTGTAGACGTATCGAGAGTCGGGTCAAGGGCCATGTTAAAATCCCCTCCGAGGATTAAGAGGCCAGCTTTGAAGGTAGTAAGTTTCGCAAGAGTATCTCTCAGGAAAGAGACTTGTTTGGAATTAGGGCAGTACACGGTAGCGAGTGTTATCGGCCTATCCTTCCAGAACCCCTTGAGGAAGAGAAATCTACCTCCCGGATCTACCATCCGGTCCGTAAGGCGGAATACCATCGATTTCGCCAGGAGGATCGCTACCCCCTTTGTTTTGGAATCAGCACAAGTCGCATGGAAAACCTCAGGGTACCATTTGTTGGTTAGACGTTGAATGCCATCAGATTTGAAATGAGTTTCTTGAAAAAAGACGACGTGCGCCTTTTGTCTACGTGCTTCTGATAGAAAACTGGAGCGTTTCTCAGGAATATTAAGGCCCTTGGCGTTGACCGATAGAACCTTGAGCGATAGAGGAGCTGCAGATTGCGATGTCGAAGCCATGGGCGCTCAGGAGGAGCGTCTAGACCTATGGAGTGTTTTAGTAGACGGAGGGGGCAGGGGGCAGGGAGTGGGAAAGAGAGGAGAGGAAAAATAAATAAAAAAATAAATCAGGAGGATAGGCAGTACTCGTCAGCAATATGGGACACAGTCCTGTATGTCTTCAATGGGCAATATGGAAAGCACAAGAAGACCAAGTGAACACCTTCACCTGAGAGAGGATAGAAGAAGAAGAGAAAAAAAAAAAGAAGAGACAAAAAAAACAAAAAAAAAAAAACACACAACTCCCCCTGACTAGGGGAACGAAAACCAAACCGGAGGTAGTCCACGCCCTGCTGGGCTACCTATGAGAAGTAAAGGATACCTCCAGAGTCAGGAGGTCCCATACCACACCGGAAGGAACAAGGGGTCCAGCCACTCTTGAGGTGGGGATGTAGACCTGTCTCCGAAGTAATCTACTCATCCCACTATCCAGATCCCCCAGACCTAAGAAAACCGTGCTCACCTAGGAATCCCTCTCTCGTGAGGGAAGGCGTGGAGAGGGATCGCACTACCTGTGATTCTACATCAAAAGAAGAGAAGTCCCTCGCATTCCCCCCTCCACACCCATCCCAGCCCCCCAGGCCCCACCTAAAGACAAATAAAAAAACATGAATATATGTATTTCTACAATACTGTGAGCCTAAGCGTTGAATCCTCCGGGCGCGTGGAGTAACATGCGTCAATGCGTCCAGACCCGCCCCCGAGCATAACCCGGAGGCGGGTGAGTCCGCCCGACGCATGCGACTCCGTCATAACCCCGTCTCAAGGAGGGTATCGGCGTACTTAGACCTATATAAACCAAACAATGCGAAAACAAAGTAACAAAAACGATCAAAGTAGAGAACAGTTATTGACACTCCCGTTCAAGGGTACTAACTAGTAGCTTCCCCCGAGGCCACCTAATCCCACTCCTGTGGAAGCCCCAGAGGCCACTGCCCGCACCCCCCTGAAACCTTAAAAGAACAGACTTGGCATAGAATAACAGTGACTGATCTCCAGCCCAAAACAGATCCAGTACCCCCCACCTCAATATAACATGAGCAAGGAAACTTTAATAACACGGCCAGCACCCGGTCCCCTAACGTAAAGCCAAGGAGTATGTAGAGGGTTGGGGGAAGGGATAAAGAAGAGGGAGGGGTAGGGCCGACAGGAAGTATAGGTGGGGTAGGGAAGAGGGCGGGGGGAGAAGACGTAGGGGAGCCCCCATGTTACTCATCAAAACCTGCAATGGGGTGCATTCTATATGTACCCCTTCCGGCTCAGCCAACCATGCAAGAGATATGCCAGTGTTGTCAATAGCCCGTACGGAACTTCAGGGCGGCTGCATAGTGTAGTCTGGATACAAGTCAGTCACGTGGCTTTTTGCTATAGAGTTCACCGGTTATGTCCAGAGTTAGGAAAACAGTCACACTACACAGGATCAAGTGTCCGGGAGGCGACAGCCTACCTCCCCGTTTTGGTATTCCACCCTCCGGGCCCCGAGGTATGGGGCGTAATCTATTTACTTCTTATTATGGTACCATATGCTAGAATGTATGCCTGCTTAAGACCCTATAGGCTGATGACAACAGGGGGGAAAACTGGGATCCGAGTATGAGGCAAGACTTGGGTGACCGAGTGTTCAAAAGATGGTAGTCGATGCCCCAGCGGGTGTAGAGGGAGAGGGGGGGTACATATCAAACCGGCTGGATCAGCTTACCACAACCTGAGCAAGGGGTCTCAGTTCTCTGTTCGCCGCCGCACTGAGGATGGCGACACGTGAGGGCTCTCTTCTGTCTCCATATCTCCCCGAAACCTGGGCGGGGAGACGTCGGACTGTCTGCGTCGTCTTTGCCTGTTCCTCTGCGATCTTGGGGTGTCATCCAGCTGGGTGGGGATCCAGGGTTCAGGTTGAAAAAACGTACCATACCAGTCAGGTACATTGGCAACAGGAATGCCCAGCGTGTCACAAAACTGTCGCAGGTCATCAGGTGTCCTCAGTGAAGCCGTTCTGTTTCCCATTGTCGCTTGGAGGCAAAAAGGAAACTTCCACTTGTATATGATATGCCTATCACGTAAAACTTGCAACAAGGGACGCAGGTCTCGTCTGTGTTGCAGTGTAATAGCTGACAGATCCTGGTACAACTGAATGCGGGCCCCCTCAAACTCCAAGTTCACATGGTTACGAGCCAGGCGCAGAATGTCCTCTTTTTGCACAAAGTTCACCAGACAGCACACTATATCCCTGGGTGGGTCTGTATCTCTGCCCTTGGGCCGGAGAGCCCTATGACACCTCTCCATCTCCACCGGAGCATCCAATGGTCTCCCCAGCAGGGTATTAAAGATGGCCCATACCGCTTGTTGCACACGTTGGGACCCCTCCACTGATTCTGGGACCCCCCGGACACGCAGGTTCCGCCTGCGTCCCCTATTATCCAAGTCCTCCAAATGTTTATGCATTTCTATGAGATGGTGGGCTTGTGTGGTGGAGGCTCTCTGCACCTGCTGTATGGCTGCCCCGTGTGTCATGGCGGCTGACTCCACGTGCTCCACCCGGGATGCTATCGCTCTGATCTCCCCCTTTAGGTCAGCTATTGCTGTAAACAGAGCAGTTTTTATGTCCAGGGCCACTTGCTGCAAGTCCGCCATGCATAGCGGGCGTGTGTTTTGTGAAGGAGCCATACCTGGAGACAGTCCAGCGGAGACAGGAGAAGACTGCAGCGGCAGCTCCATACTCGAGTCCGAGGCTTGAAACGCGGCCTGCGTGTCCGACGGACCGGCGCGGAACATTGCCGGAATTGTCCTGTTTAGCTGAGCGGAGGGGTCCAGCTGAGAGCGGGTGGTCTGCTGGTTCTTGCCCGCCATCGTGGAGCCTGGGAAGCGAGGGAAACAGCTTATTGAAGGCAAGTCTGAGGGTCTGGACAGCGGAGCTCTCTAACTATGCTGCCATCACGTTCCGGTGCCAGGCTGCTAGAGAGTTCTTGAATGGAAGATAGACTTTCAACTTTGGATGTGTCCAGCACCAAATACAAAGTTTTCTAGGCAAAGAGAAGGCTGGAGAGCAGATTTTTTAAAACAGATCATTCAGCCACAAGCCTGGAGCAGTTTAATTGTCCTGTGGACATTTTCTGACCACTGACTGGTAGAGGAGTCCTTCAGATGGTCACCTAGATAGCCCATGGCTTGAATTCCCCAAGCTCTGAGCAAGACCTTTGTGAACACTCTGATGGGAGCAGAGGATTGGCCGAAGGGCAGTGGGACAAACCAAGTTATTTTCTGACACTGCCAAGTGCAGAAAGTGCTGATGAGGTGGATAAATGGAAATATCCAGATAGGCATCTTGGATATCTACTGATGTCAGGTATTCTATTGCGAGGCAAAGACATTGCAAATTTCATACGAAATTTTGCAATTTGAAGGCATCTGTTGAGGAATTGTAAGTTCAAAATAGGGCCAAATATCCAATTAGGCTTTGGTGGCATGATAAGGCCTAAGTAAGAGGCCTTTGAACGAGTCTTGTATAGGTACTGGCACAAGTTATCTCTGGGACAAGAGAAGGTTCATTGTCATAGCCTTTTGCAAACCCAACGGTCCTTGGGCAGTCTGTGGTTCAGGAAAAAAGTGGGGGTGGGAATTAAAAAATAATGCCCGTCTCAGGCTAGTGCATGAGATATGTAAATAACCCGTCATTCACAGCAAGGGGGAAGAATGGGAAGAAGTTTTCTCCTAATAAATAAAATAAAAATAAAAAAAAAGAAGGATTGCTCAGAGCTGTATTAACTTTGTGGCAAGACTGGGCACAGATGATAGCAAATCTTATACTATACATTGTAACATCATAAAAAAAAAAAAAAGATAAAAGGTCTAGAAACCTTTGTTTCCAAATCTCCAAAGTTAAAAGGTAATCAGAGAGAGCAAACACATTTTTTCACAGCAATACATGCGGCTTGCATTGGCAACAGGTAAAACCGATGAATTGAGATTAAAGCAAATAGGATGCAACCATGCTGGGGAACAACCAGCTAAAACTAAATTTTAAATGCAACAAACGCATCTAATACATTACCTCAGCAGGTAAGTGAACTTCCATAGGCACATATGTTGGCCAGTAACCCATTGTAAGGATATTCACAGTTAATTCAATGTTACCAGGGACGTTCTGATTCTGCATGTACTGCCAGAAGAGAAAAGTTGTAAGCATAAATGTTACACTAAAGCAATTAACTTTGTAATTTTTCATTGGTGACATACCTGCTTAAAGTGAACCATAATATCCTTCGACAGTTCCATGTCTTTGAACATCCCCTCAAGCTTGCTGGTAAAGGCAGCTCCACATTCTACACAAAAAATAAATTGCTACAATAATAATATTTTTTCCATAATTGCATTTACTCAGATGAACAATAGCCAAATATCATGCAACCAGCTCAACTTCTCTCCATAGTTTACACAAGTTTACCATGCAAACACTAAAATGCAACCTATCAGGGTTTCTAATCTTTGAACCTTAGACGTCTTTATAAGGTATACTTTACCACACATGTTTACTGAATCACAGGTGAATAACTGAAAGCAACTGTGTATCAAAACTGTTATTCTAGCTGGAAGGGTTAAGAAAACAGTCCTGAGCTTGAGCTTGTGTGGCAGGATAGAAAAACAATCACTTATTTGTTATACCCATGATTAGAGTCTGGGCCAATGTCTTACAATCTAAATGTATTAAAACATTTCCACATTCTACATATAGGAATAAAGCTCATTAGGACTGAGCAGAGGAGAATTGAGGTTTGAGTGTACTTCAAGTTCTCCATAATAAAGCATCCTGTTCACAATGTGTTGCTTTTATCACCTTTTAATGTGTTTCAAAGAATGATAGAATGATATGCCCATTATGAAATTAGTGTGTGTGTTCTTAAAAATATGATAATTACCGTTTTTGCAGAGCCTTGCTGTGGTGTCATGTGACCTCCCTCTGCTTTCCTTCTCGATCTAAGAGAGCACAGTGGGAGGGGCTGAGATTCCCCCATGATGAATGCAAGCTGGCAGAGGGAGGTCACGTGTCTGCACAGCAGGGCTCTGCAAAGAAGGCATTTAGCATTATACATTTTAGGGAAGAGAAAGAAACTGTACTGAACAGCTACCTGAAACAGAAGATCAAATTAATAGGGGGAGGGATCAGTGGGAAGGGTATTGGCTTGCACACAAAGGAACTGACAGGGAGAAAATTGGATGATGGAGGCACATAAACTGACAATGCCATCATGGATCAGCAGCCATGATAAACATGGTCAGTTTAAACAAGACAGAAACAAGAAGAATCAACCAGGTATTGTACAGCATAGAAAGGGACAATAAACATGGCAAAAGCATGGTGTTATATCTTGTGTCTTAAAGGGACAAGTGCATGATTTTTTATTTTAGGGTTACAACCAATTTAAAAAGTTGTCAGAGATGTGTCTTTGCCCCATGCCCATGTACACACCTAAATACTGAAGGGACAATTTCTAGAAAGCCAACTTCCTTTATAGAGAAAGGGACTTGTGGTGCATGGCTACCAAAAAAAAAGAAAAAAGGCTGACAAATCATTCTTACCATGTTTAAGTTTAGAAAGCATTGATTTTTCAGCATCCACAGAAGCACTTTTCCCAACCAAGAGCCTTTTGGCCAAGTCTTTTTTGTAGAAGGCCTCAAAGACATCTTTTCCTGCAAAATAAACACATACAATTGACTTTGTTAAACTTGAATATTTAATTTACAGAACTATGCTGTGAGAACATTTCACTGGGGGTGTAAAACCATTTTATCTAGATTTCAATCTGCAATAACCGGATGTGTAGTTGTGTGCTACATGCCCAAACAATCTTTGAGGTACACAGGACAAGTTCAGTACACTCCATCATACTACCCACTGTCTTTTGCAAGAAAAAAAAGAAGGGGCACTGCTCTCAAATATTCATATAAAAATATAAACTTGCAGGGCTTAGTGTATGAAATTAAAAATGATTGATAATTACCCTGGACAGGCAAGTATCCCAATATTAAAAGTCAGCAGCTGCAGTATTAGTAGCTGCTGACTACATTTTATTGGGTTATTGGGAAGGCTGCCAACACAACACGTAGGGCGCAACGCTGAGACCCGTTTGCTTGCACACAAGGGAGGGAGTGAAGCCGCAGTAGCTTGCCGGTCCACTCACCATATCTTAAGTGTCCAAAAAAAAAAAAAGCGGTGAGAGTCATTCTTGCTCTTGGGCAAAATCAATGCCAAGCGAGACTTTGCCTTTACAATAGTGAGTGTATTTTAATAAAACGTTTTATGGGTACTTTTATATAAAAAGAGCACTATGGAATTTTTCTTTTCGAGACATATTTGAATTATCTGTGGTGAACGATCGATTTAGTGGAGTAAATTACCATTCTCTGACAGAGCCTGTCCCAGCCTTAAAAGGGAACTATGCATGCCTGGCCTTTAAGGAAATTTAGATCCAGCTATTGACCACCTCCTATCCACGGCATTGTCAATTGATAGACGGGAGGCGGCACTCCCGTTCTGGGATGATATCACACCACGGGGGAACGGAGTGTGGCAAGCAGCGATGCACTCTGTCCCTGCATCACCGATCTCAGAGTGTAAGAAGAGGAGAACCGATCAGTGTAATTTCCTCACAGGGATATTTGCACACAAAAAAAAATCAGTGCCCTGATCATCAGTGCAGCCCCAACAGTGCCCAGCAGTGATGCCAGTCA